>JASCZW010001892.1:0-155959 GCA_034211315.2 Aedes japonicus | reverse complement strand
ACTTTGTGTTGATTAGGTACAGTTAGCCAGCAACGGAGGAGGAGTCAAAAAAAGTTACTGAAGAGGAGGTAATCAAAAAGTCTCTATACCAGGTGGCTGCGCATTTGCTGAGCGAAAAAGCCTGATTGTTTGTCTAGGACCCTACTGGAACTTTCCCACAGAATCTTCTCACGATTACCACTGGACACTTTCGTGTTTCTTGTGATCCTGAAAATTTCTCCAAGAGCATCTTCGAAGATGTTCCAGAAAGTTTTGCCATATTTTCAATTTCTCATTTCTTGATCGCTTAATCATTGCAGAGTCACTTTACGGAACCCACGAAACGCCACCGATTAGCAACGCAAGCAGAAATTTGAACCACCAAAAATGCCGGGTCTCCCCCATGGACACATTCAATCAGCCGCTTCTTAGCATCAAACCACGTGACGACGCGAAGGTCGAGGAACGGCGCATCTTTCTGCACCCGTCCCCAAGTGGATCGAGAAAATGATCTTCACGGTTGCAGCCGGCAGCTCGATGACATTCAAACCAAATTAAGGTACATGAATAAATCAAGGTCAGAAGAAGCTAAACCGGTCGTAAACTCCGGATCGATCCGAGCCCACTGAACTGAACCAAGTAACAAAAAAACCGGTTGAAAGATCCTCTCGTTGGTTTGGGGCATTTTTCACCTCTTTATAATCGATCACCCGAGTACCCTCCGACCCCAGCTTCGCTTTCACCTGATGGCCTGATGGCAGCGTAACGCGGCGCGGGCGGAATTAATTCGGCCAGTTTTCGTCGATTCGGTTTGGGCTATCGTGCGATATGCTTCAACATTGTTGGGGCGGACAGCGCCGATTTTCACTTTCAGCCAGCAGCAGAAGAGCTGCAGCAAGCAAACGGACCAAAAACTCGGACACAAACCTGGCCGGCCCCAGCAGAGCCGTGCGCCCCTCCGATGATGATGATGATGATGATTATTATTGAGTCAGAGTCGGCAGCGAGGCCGAAAGCGAAATTGCGTTGCGTTTGTTCAAACCATGACTGATTTGCTGGTTTATGGCGGTTTTGAAAATTTTGTGAGTAAGCATTGCATTCGGTGTGAAGCGAGCGGCGGATTGGAAAATTTGACAAACGGCGATGCAACGATAGATGCCGTGCCGATACCAGGACCGGTCGCTGAAGGAAGGGTGAGCAGAGGGAAATGTATATCCGCGCCCATCAAAAATGACCTGTTGTGTGAGCGATTACTCAGCTTTGGCTACCCCTAGCACGCGGCCACGGTGCCGCCACCGATGCGGCAGAGCTGTGCGTGGTATCTCGGCGGTAATGAGCGGCGGATGAGATCGGCGGAAAAAGGCGGTACTCACGTGGAAAGGAAATGCACGCGGACACGTAGGCCATGAATTTAAATGCTATGGGTGTAATTTGGGATTACGAAACGGAAGGTGTTCGGATGGTCAATGTCAGCGTAATCTTATCTTGCCACTGAGGTGTTCAGTGGCTTAGAAGAGATATTTTCAAAAACATGGAAGCAAAGTTCCGAGCAATCAGCATGATCAGCTAAATAGTTCAAAGTCATATGTTTTGTCATCTTCAATGAGGCTTCAGGTTGTTCCATACCTACTGAAAAAATCGAATCAGCTGGAACATTTATGAGGTATGCTGGAGCAGTGGCCTCCTCTAGCTTAGTTGGCAAAGGCGCCGCTACAAAGCAACACCATGCTGGAGGTGGCTGGATTCGATTCCCGGTCTGGTCTAGGAATTTTTCGTTAAGAAAGGATATTATTGTACTTGCCAAACAACCATTCTAATGCAAAAATGGTACCCTGTATTGAAAGCTCCCAATTAATACCGATGGAATTTCAAAATTGACTGTGCAGCAGTACTATTCAAATAGTTCTAATAGTTCTATTACAATTTGTAAATTTCTTCTATAATCATGTAAAAGAATCAATACTGAATAACCGTTTGTTCAAACAAGTTGGGAGAAGTTATTCAGCTTTTTCTTCTTTGTTGGGTTGCACATATTTTTCTCGGAGTTTAAGGGAAGATTAACTATCGACTAATACGCTCAGATTTTGAGAACTCCATCTGTTCAAAGTAGATGGATAGGAAACTTCTAAGAAGCTTTACCTTTAAGTGGAGTTCCTAAGAAGTGACCATGGAACCATTATACAGCTTGATTGCTGCTTAAGGGTGTTATATGGAACTTCTTTTAAGCTTCAAGATTTCAAGAGTTCTGTTCGCTTTCTAAGCTCCAAGAGCCAATGGAACTTTGTGTGATGTTTTTAGAACTTGAAAGTTGGCGTTTTTTCAAGGACTGTCATGCTTGTGATTTCATTAAGGGCTTAAGTTTCTCGGATTTTTTTTTGCGAATCCTACTAAGGCACCTGAGCGTATTTCATACAGATTCGTGAAACAACCTCAATTTGAAATTCATAAATTTTCGATACTATCATGTAAATTTTTTTTTAGTGTAATCTTGTTCAGGATTCTAAACGAATCTTACTAGAGATTTCGAATTAATGTTTCACATTATTTCCAACCGCTTTTACTCAAGATTGTGTCTTTATTTAGATAACTTGGCATTTCTGTCATTGGGCTCAGAGATTGAGTCGAACATTTGACAGGGATTATGAGCAAATCCTGCTTGGGTTTTCAACTGAATCATCTGCATGTATTAACACATCTCATTGAAGATCTCAATTGAAGCAATGAATTTCAAGAATAAGAAGGCAACATTGCTTGATCTATCAAGCGGATTTTACTCAGGGTGCTGTTCAACTTCTTATCTAGATTCCGATTATATTTGAATCCGAATTTTCATCAGTGTTTAAAAAAAAAACAAGCGCAAAAATTTAAACAAAGTCTGCTGAGAACCATGCAAGGTTCCAGTTCAGAAATCTAAGCACATTATGTTTAGCATTCTGAAACAATTCTTCTAGTTATGATACAAGCCTTTTTCTGAGGATTGTATGCGAATTTTACCCATGAGCGTCGGAGTATCCAATTTGGCATTTCCAGCACAATTGTCTGAGCGTTATTTTTTATTATTGTTTTAGCTGTGTTGCAATTTCAAGTACTTTTAAACAATATTTTGGACGTATTCCTATCAAAATTTAGACGAAATTCGGTTCTACCTCGTTAAACATGTTGAAGCAATTTTTCCAAAAAAAATTATTGATCTCTAATCAATCTCTTATCTTTAATCTAATAAATAAACTAAACACGGGGTTCTTCGACTTTCAAGTTAATTCTACTCACTTGGTTGACTGCATGTGTTTTCGTCGAATTTTACTCAAGATTGTAAGCGATTTTTTAAGGAATTCGGAGACATTTTAAGTAAGAAAATAAGAATTTAAGAAGAATTTCACCTACGAATAAATCCTACTCAGGTTGTGAGTGTCATATGAAGCATTCCAAAAAATAAATAAATAAATAATGTTCAGATTGTAATAATGCATTAAAAAAATAAATAAATAAATAATGTTCAGATTGTAACACAAGTCCCACATAAGATGACTAAAGGGTGTTTTGATCAAAATTTGTTAAACTTGACCCATTTCCTTTCATCGTGCATTAAAATTTTTTGCACTCCCCTCATTTTGAAGATGTGTGCGTGTAGCATCATGCCCCTATTTTGATTTTGAGATTAGCACTTCACTTATCAAATTGTCGTCGAAGGAAGAGAAGCAACGTATCAAAATTTAGTAAGCGCATGGCGTAAATCCAAACTACTTTCACGCCAAGTTGGCGAAATTGTTGAATATGGCCAAATGAACTGTTACCAAGGTATTAAACGTGTTCGGTGAACGTTTGTCGACAGTCAGGAAAGCTGGTTCGGGAGAAAATCGAAAGCTGGAGGCCACAGCGACGTCAAAAAGAGTTTCCCGCTGTTTCTAGCAGAACCTTGTACCTGTGGCTTGAAGAGCAACGTTTACATTGCGACCGGAACCATCAACCAGGAAATTTATCTGAGCGAGTGCCTACAAAAACGTCTACTGCTTTTCCTGAAGCGACACAATTGTTCCGTTCTATTTTGGCCGGATTTGGCATCTTACCATTACGGAAAAAAGGCCATGGAGTGGTATACTGCCAACAACGTTCAAGTGGAGCCCAAGGACAAGAACCCTCCCAACACGCCAGAGCTCCGCCCAATCGAACAATATTGGGCCATCGTCAAGCGGAACCTTAAGAAGACTTAACAAGCTGTTGTGAGCGAGAAGCAGTTCAAGTGGACAAGGATACCTGTACCTGTATTTAGTATTAACTGAAATTGAAAAAGAAAACGAATTTGACTTATTAATAAAAACTTTGATCGACTCACACACATTATTGTTAGACCAAATTTTGATCGGATCACCCTTTAGATTAGATTTCTTTCGAACCTTTGGTTGGTTCGTCATAATTTTAGAAGCTGTGTTGTAATTTCAAGTAATTTTACACAGTTTTTTGGAAGTATTCCATTCAAAATTTAGCCGAAAATTCTGTTCTACCTCGTTAACTAAGTTGAGGTGATCTTTCCAAAAAAAAATATGGATCTCTAATAAGGCTATGGTTAAATTAAACACAGGGTTCTGATTCCTAAGAGTTCTAAGTTAAATCTACTCGCTTGGTTGATTGGAAGTATTTTCATCGAATTTTACTCAGGATTTCACAGGATTTTTTAAGAAATTCGGAGACATTTTAAGCATGTTTATATGCTGAAGAATTTAACCCAATCTTCGATAAAATCCTACTCATGTTTTTGAAGTATTCAAAAACTAAATGTTCTGAATGTAACACAAGTTTCACATGAAATGACTATAAATTTAATCTTGTGGAAGTTTCGATTTTGCAATTGTTAAACCATTTTTTTCTGGATTTTGAGCACATTTTTTTCGGCATTTTCGATAAATTCAACATAGAATTTTTGGCAATCCCTGATGATGATTTCTCAATCAACAATTTAAAGCTGAATGAGAACTTATTAAGGCAATCATTACTTCAGTCAAACAGTTGCTAATTCAGCTTTTAATCAGCTTAAATTATTTATCGGATTATTGGATAATTTAGCTCAGGATTCTAACAAAAAAATTCAGGGAGTTTGAGCAAATGTTTACAAGTAAATGTTACTTGAGCTGTAAGTGTAAATTATTAGGCATTCTGCCTGAAATATGCTCACCAATATGACCAACCAAAATCACATGAAATTTATGTTTCAGAGTTTTTTTTTTGTAAATTTGATCTGGATGCATTTTAATTTGGATATTGATTAAATGTTCTCGAGATTACTTTCTAATCCACCATAGAATTCTAGTCAATTCCTGCTCATGATTAAAAAAAAAACAATTATGGCTGAGTAAGAGCTTATTAAGGCTAACACTTGTTTAGCTAAGAAGTTGCATGATCAGCTTTTAAACCGCTCAAATTGTTATTTTTTCGGATTTTTACCGCCGATGAATTTGTTTACTCCAGTTGGAAGCTTTGTTGGGCAGTCTGACTAAAATATGGTACGGAATTGCAGCCAAAGATGATTATTGAAAAAGAATTTCGTATATCCATCAACCAAGCAAAATCCAATAAAAAATTTAAAAAATTATCTGTGATTAGCCAACAATTTATTCTTGTTTCAGAGATTTTTTTTTTTTTTAGTTGCAATCTGGAACATTTTAATCTGGAAATTGATCAAATCTTTCTCGAGAAAGAATCAATATGGATTCTATGTTGGATTTGAAAGGAATCCAACATAAAAGGGGGCGACCCCGGCGTATTGGTTAACATCCATACCTCTCACGCCTAAGTCACGAGTTCAAATCTCACCCCGGAGAAGTTACGAAAATGCCCAAAAGTGGTGTTTGACTGCCTGCGACGGGAGATGAACCAGCCCGAGGCTGAAAATCTCGATAATCAAGACAAAAAAAAAAAGGAATCCGACATAGAGTTCATGTCAATTCCTGCTCACGATTAAAAAAAACCATATAGCTGAGTAAAAGCTTATTAAGGCTAACACTTATTCAGCTAAGAAGTTGCATGATCAGCTTTTAATCAGCTCTAATTATTTAATCGGATTATTGGGGAGTTCAGCTCCAGATTCTAATTCAATCTTACACTCACTTGGACCAACCGCTGAAAAAAAAATTCACTACAGTTGTAAGCGTAAATTTCAGTCTAAAATATGGTAAGGAATTGCGGCCAGTTCAAGATGATTATTGAAAATTTTGTATCTCCATCAACCAAGCGAAATGCAATACAAAATGCAAAATTAGCTATAATTTATCAACCATTTTTTATTGTTAAGATTTTTTATTCAGTTGCAATCTGAATGCAATTTAATCTGGATATTGATCAATTTTTTCTCGAGAAGGAATTGATATAAATTTTTTGAAAGGAATCCAACATAGACTTCATGTCGATTTCTGCTCATGATTCAAACAAATATAGCGGAGTAAGAGCTTATTAAGGCTAACACTTGTTCAGCTAAGAAGTTGCATGATCAGCTTTTAATCAGCTCAAATTGTTTTATCGGATTATTGGGGAATTCAGCTCCGGATTTTAATACAGTCTTACAGGAACTTTGAACAACCGCTGAAAATTTTCTGACTAAAAAATGGTACGGAATTGCAGCCAATTCGAGATGATTGTTGAAAATTCCGTGTCTCCATAAACCAAGCGAAATGCAATACAAAACGCAAAATTACCTATGATTTGCCAACAATCTATTATTGTTCAGATTTTTTTTTCTCATTTTCAATCTAGGTATTGATCAAATTTCCATTCGAATCGAACTTAGAATTCTTGTCAACTCCTGCTCATGAAATAAAAAACAATATTAATGGCTGAGAGAGCACATTAAGACAAAGGCGTTTTCAGCTAAGAAATACCTTACTGTGCTTATTCAGCAGATTAAAATCCGCTCATACTGTTTATCGGATTATCGGCCAGTTCAGCTCAGGAATCTAATACAATTTTGCAGCGACTTTGAGTAGAGGTTTATAAGTAAATCTTAATCCAGTTGTAAGCATTATTTGTTTGGCATTCTGACTGAAATTGTTTACTACTAATACAAGATGATTATTGAAAACTTCGTACCTCCATCGACCAAGAATAATGCATTGCAAATGTTGAAAAATCTACAAGCATTTTAGGAAATGCATTCACTCAAAGAGCGATCCATTTATTCAAAAAACAAATTTTGTGGATGACCCTGCCCTTCGCAGAAAGGAGTATGAGCGCGTTCTGCCAGTAGGTCGAGGCAGCCACATTAACGTTCATAAGTACCTGAACCAAATGTATAGCTTGTAATGATCACTTGAAGGTTTGACCTGATATTCCCAAATGTAGCACGTAGTTTTAAGTCTCTTTGTCTTCTATGAATAAACGAGATGGAATTGAGTAAACGCGTGGAAACTCACCGGGAATGAATCAAAAAGTTCTATGAGATTTGCTCCGATCCGGCAGGAAACCGTGCCCTAGCCAATAGATTGAGTACACGAAGAAAACCCCATCGGCGTCGACGTGGGATTTGGCCAAGCAATTCAACACCAGCATCTGAATGATTCAACGGATCAAAGCTTGAGTTTTGTTTGAAAGTTTGAGCAAAGGGTACAACTAACGGAAGGAAAAATGTTTGAAGAAGAGATTACTACCACTGTACAAAAACCATAAGGCTCTTCCTTTCTTCTGGCCGGATTTGGGTTCCGCCCACTACACCAAGTCGGTTCTACAGTAGTTGGCAAATAATTTACAATTCGTGAAAAAGCAAGGAGTTTACAGTGTCTAAAAACATGCAGGAGTTCAAAAAAAACGGGACAGTAGCCACCAGGAAAATCACACAAGCAACTGTACAGAATTTAATAAACTATGACAAGTCCAACTATGACAAGACAAGCGTTTTATGGAAACTAAGATTTGTATCAATATAAACAGTGAAATGCAACAACAAGTAATTTTTCTGCAATATATTCGAAACTAATATGTTTTACGAAGTCAAAATATGTTTTTGTTTTCACTACATTATTCGAAAATCAATGTTGCTAGCTACTTTTCGATACACTCTTTATAACACTTACCAATAATACTATCAGAAAGTTCTAAAAAGAAGTAAGCTAACCACCACGCCAAAATGTACTAAATGTTCATTACATATCATATAACGGAGAAAGGATGGGACCATCGGGGCACCTAAGTGAAACGATTTGGTTAGGAAGCATGGAACTGCCTCCTCCCGCGATTTAATTTATTCTGTTAATCGAGGGCTCGAATCTAGTGCTGTGAGTGTGAACTTCCTTTTGGAAGGAAATTATTTTCCCGATATTCGCGGGTTTCGCGCAAGTGCTTCTGCTTACGGGCCTGCCCAAACGGTTTTGGTCCTTCAGGAGCATGATGATCACAAACAACAATATGATCCTGATCAAATCTTTTTTCAGATTGTTCCACTGCTATGAAATGTTTCCATGCTACAATAGATGGTAATATAACATAATCACATCAAATCAAAATAAATTTAAAGGAGGATTTCACGACTGATTAGTAGGAATAAATAGTTGCTAGGATTTTGCTAAAACAATTTTGCTAGGATTATTATTCAGGCAAGTGGCAGATTAGGAACTGCAGTGCACAAGATGAACATATGGACGAGATGCCACTCTGTTTAAGAGGCATCTACAATAACAAAGTTTCAAATAACGTATTGTTGTTTTAAGACGATGATTTAGAAGGAAATCCGAAGAAATCGTAATTTTGATAGTGTGAACTTTTTAAAACAATTAATCTTCTCATAAGAGAGCGATGGGTAAGTTACATTTCTTCAGAAACTAGTTAGAGAAATTTGCATATGCAACGGAAGTACTTTCAACCTCTCTTCGCGTTGTTGTGCCTACCCGCCTTACTTCAAATGCAATACAATGAACTACGCCTCGAAGCCATATTTGCATCCCTGAATGTTCATCTCTGGGCGATAATCCACGCCATTGAGTTATCCATTGCTTGAACGGATTACCGCCGTTGTCATTCGATTAAATAACACGTTTTGTGTTCGCTGGACACCAATGTCAACGACGACGACGACGACGACGACGCACGGTGCAAATAAAAATTGGATTTACAGCAGATTTAACAGCATTATCACGTCCAGTCCGGGGATACACTCCCCGGACCGACTACCAAGGCATGGAAAATGGCTTCTTGGCGCAGACACATGTCCAACTGCGAATCGGAATCGAAGAATTGAATTACTAATACTTTTCGGAAGTGACACATTCTCCTCGATTAGGATTCCGGCTTTCAATCGATATGGGCGTGTGAGAAATCCGTTTCAATCACATTTGCGCTCACTTCTGCCGATAGGGTTTGCCGTTTTGGAATAGCGAATCAAGTTGAACATACGTGAAATAGATAATGAGATGAAAGTAAATATTTACAGTTCCGTTAAGGCAGGGTTGGTGGATCAAACTTCAACCGATGTCAAGCACACACATCAATCAATAAAGTACCTTTTGTAAAATTATATTTTTGAGGCAAGGTCAAATTAGAAATGGGTACGAATGCTTTAACGTGATACTTGCTTCATTAGAAGCCGAGAAATCATCTGCACTTCCACGAGAAACCACAAGGATGTTAGATGAGAGGGTTGGATTGGTTACCCGACCAGAAGCAAATAACATAAAAATTACAAAATTATAACAAACCCTGTTACGACTAGCTGATTATGATACAAATTTGTTTAAAACATTTTTGTCTGGATAATTGTAAAACATATTTATAACAAATTATGATATAATGCCCTGAGAGGCAGAAGCTGCCTAAAGAAATAAATCAATTTTAACACTAGCTGATATGATTTTGCTACATTGTAACAAAACTTTTGCAAAGTTTGTTTTGTTTATGTTATATGTATATCATAGTTTGCTATAATTGTGTCCCTTGCGCTGAACTGGCCGGCTTGACGTGCCGCAAGGGCTCAGTAGGGATTCCAGGACCCGAAGCTAAGAGTCAGTTCCATTGTGGTTATATCACATCAATTATTTTTTCACTATAGCAGCGGCACTTCGATATTGTAGATATACATATATTATTTAGGCGGTATATGATTTCAGGTCATCCATGGAACTCACAAGTATTTTAAAATAATTTTGAATATATTTTTTTTTATCGGTGGTTGTGATAATTTATCCTTAGATAAATTATCATAACCACCGATAAATAATAAAAAAAAAAAAATTATAATCTGTAGATATGTGAATACAATTAAAATTGGTATTATCATTTTGAACTATAACATCCCTTCGCTATTTTAGCTATATTCTATGCCATTTTCACTGAAAAAAATGTAGGAGGCATTATGTACGACAAATTCTACTCAAAAATGCATTTTCCTTATTCACGAAAACTATATAAATTATAATCATTGCTTTCCTATTTCACAGAATCATTTATTGATCCCTACCAATATGAGTTATCGGATTTTTTTTTGTCTGGTTTTATTTAATCTACGTTTTTGGCATTATTCATGCTTATATAAAATTTATTTCTCCTAATTGTTTGCTGTTTTCAGCTTTCCAAGACTATTAGGATATTAATACATATCTAATCTTTTTTTTTTCTCGCAGTAACAAACCAGTGGATAACAGATATTATACTTACGCTTATTGTGTTATTTGACTATAACCGTGAAAACAAATTCAAATCTTAATAGATATACATTTTATCGAAGCTGCAACAGCGGAAGTCTTTCGATGAGTAGATGACCAGCTAAGTTACGGATATATATTATACTATAGTTTACTGGCTTGCCCATATTTTTTATTTTACATTATAACGTCAGATTTTTATTTTATGTTATGATATTAAACGATATGATATGTAGTGAGACTCACTACAAGAAGTTTTGTGATTCAAGAAAACGGAACAGCACTTCGAAATTTTTTGATTTACTATTCTTCATCTGCTATATAATTTCAGATCATCCATAGATATTCCAAGTATTGTAAAATATGTTTGAATCAAATTTTTTTCTCATAGCTACTATATTTATATCATTCTTACATTGACTTCTATATTATATATCATATTATCATTCACTTATATATATATTTTTTTCAGTATAATATTCACTATATTTTATATATTACTACATAACAATGAATATATATATATTGGGAAGGAGGGAGCATCAGGGTATCATTTAAGCTGGAATTGGACAATGGAGTGGTATGACAACCGGCGTCTAGGAGGGAATAAACAGTATCATTTCTTATCCTACCGATTCGATTGAGATGCTGTAGTCTGCTCCAACAGTTTCAGCGAGAGTGACGCGCCCTTCTTAACAAGCCATCCCGTAGAAAGCTTAATAAGTATTGCGAATTGGATTATGCGATTTGTTGGATCGTATCGTTGGAAGGAGAATCTTATGTTCCCGCGGGTTTCGCGTAAGTGTCTCTGCTTACGGGTCCGCCCCACCGTTTTTGGCCCTTCATACAGCGTTACTGTGAATGCAACCCGGTAACTCAATTTGATCTTGCTATTAAGTGGATCTGCATACATGACAAGGTCGTAGAAGGGATGGTGGCTACCTTACATACATACATACATACATCATAGTTTGCTATAATTTTGTTACCTCTTGACGATCTTTTGTTAGAATTTCAGTTATTTTAACAACATCCACGATCTAAATTCTAACAACCTCTGTTATAAAAAACAGCGTAACTGAATAACAAAATTTGAAATAATTTAGTTGTTCCCTTTTGGTCGGGTAACGATAGGCAGAATTCTTGTGAACTTTTATTTATGGATAATTCTCCATTTGTTGAGTTCTAAGGAGATTAATACCAATTTGAACCAACAATAAGGATGCTCTTGAGACCATTCGAAGAGTGTAATGATGGATCATTGAGAACAAACAATTATTAAACCTAAACCGAATAGCCCTTTTAAGCCGATCCAACCCACCAGAAAGGATGGTCAACCACAAGATTTGGTGGTGGATTACAAACAATATCAACTATGATTTAGAAGGAAATATTTTCTCAATAAAAATGAGTGTAGGGCTATTTGAAAGCCCCATGGTGGTGAGAAAATATGCCCTTCTAAATCATCATAATTCGTTACTCCGGTAATGCAGAATACTAAAATAACAATTATAGTATGAATATTAACTATGCCTTATTGCCGATTTCAACCAACAGCAGGCATGATGTTTGAACCACTCGCAGTGTGATGGTGGTTCACTTTATTGGTAAAACAAAATAATTTTCAAAATACGCTCGAGATTTGATATTAACCGACGTAAACCAACAGTAAGGATGCTGTTTCGTCTACTCACAAACCACCATCACGGTTTACTTCATTGAGAGAATAAACACTTTTAAAACTACTCGAAATTGCCGTCTTGAATCAATTCAAACCAAAAGTAAGGATACTAAAAGTAGGATGGTGGTTATGGGAAACAATAACAACCAGGATCATTTCCGAGTGTGAAACAAATTTTAGCAATATGGGGGTCTAACTTTAGCTGTTTTGAAAGGGGATTACATTGACGACCATCTAAATAATTATACAGATCGTGTGCTGGTTCCAGTTACCGGTATCGTGAGTATGAAGTGAGTATGAGTGAAGTATGAAAGCGCAGAGACATCTCATGATCTAAAGTTCTACTTGTTCATCGATTTTCATTTTGAAAAACGCTCCGCATAGCTAGGCAAATATAATTATTTTAAGCTCGAATAAAACGGTTTATATTCCAAAAAACCACGGAAAATGTTTAAACTGAAGCTGCCACAGAATATAATTCCAAACGATAATTCCACGAAGCCACAGTTCAGAGCCGTTCCACAAATTTTGATTCAAGTTTTTAAAGGGGCGATCGAATAGTAAAATTTGGTGAGTCCATTCTAGTAATGTAGAATATGCGAAGTTTATTTTGCGATTCACATCTGCTGTGTTTCCGTTGGAAATTTTTGGATTTTTTTTCCTCTGCTAGGCTATTATTGTATTGATAATAAGGATAACGCATAAGAATTTCAATTTCCACTACCAGTTTTTAGTAATTTTAGTTTTTAGTATAAGTGAAAACACGAGATATTGGAGAAGTTTTTCTCTTATAATCTTTTGGTTCAACGTAGGAATAATTTTAAAATAGAAAGATATCTCACTATTTTGAATATGCGTTAAGAATAATTATCAAAAAATATCCCACTTCTTCCGGCCGGTTTATACCAATGGCATAAACACTTAGAAAAATCATAACATTTTAGGTGCTCTGTTGTTACTCCGTTATTGCCAGATCAGTTGTTGTTACACAGAGAACCACCTCTGCACTTCCACGAGAAATCACTGGTATGTTAGATAAAATGGTTGGGTTCGCAGCGGGATCCGTTTTGGTAAACGGAGTGCTGAATTCAACTGACGTCGGCGGGGAATTTTTAACTATGTTCCCGATTTATTCTCTGTACAGAGATGCGCATTAAAGTTTATTCAAATTTTGGTACCGATTTAAACCAACAGTAGGGATGCTGTTGGGGCCACTCACAAGTGTGGCAACACAAGACTACATTAAAACATCGAGTTTGAGAATCGCCTTGCTCCAACAGTAGCACTCACAAGTGTGGGTGGTTAACAGAAAAATACCTTATAAAAAAAAATATTTCAATAAAACGCATATTTCGCTGAGAGATGAGCTTTTCAGTCTCGGAATAGGCATCAAATCTTCCACCGATTGCCTGTCGATCTACCACAATTTGTAAGACGCCTGCATTAAGTTATCTCTAATTATAATATTCCACCCACTTCATAAAAAAAAAACATTGCGATTGATTGAGCGGATTGGAGATAATGAAATCATAGAGTAGAGGACCAAGTCTCACCTGGCTTGTACGACAAGGATGAGCTTCGAAACCAATGTTGCCAAAGCATCGAAATGCTTCTAGACACTAATTTCCCCAATGTTTCAATCGTAACTTTAGATGGATTTGAACAATATGCCTTTTAGACCATTCAGCTTACTTGATGCATATAGTAGTTCCAGTAGCAAAATAGTTTGTAAAATGTAGTTATGAAAACAAATTTAGAGTGTTTTCCCAATGGAAAGCCACCATCAAACATTGTGAGTAGCCCCAACAGCATCCTTACTGTGGGTTTAAATCGGTCCAAATCAGTTCATTAGCGTTACTTAAAATTTACCTTGTTTTTCCTACGAAAAACCGAATCAACTTAGAGCAGCTATTTGTCATACTGGTACAAACCGGTCCAACTCGGAAATCTGCCTAATGTATAAACTATTTACTAGATGTCGTGAGAGTTCAGCGTATCGTTAACCAAAACGACCTACGCTGCCAACCCAACCCGTTCACCGAATAACTCGAACCAAGGACGTCACCCTTTGCCCAACATCCCACTGCGGGGTAGGTCGAGGCACGGACAAATCCGCCACCTCAACAGGCAAAAGATGACGTTTGGAAAGCGCTCATGTACCACTGATGGCTTAGTGATAGTTATTCTAGCGATATACTGTACGCACTCTGTTTTGATGCGCACATGGGAGAGGAACTCTCTCCTTTTTTTTGGGTTTGTTTTGATTCGCAACGTCTGAGATCAGTCAAGTTTTTCTCGTCAGCTCTAACGTAGAGACCTCGGAGAGAAACACCGTGAAGCGTTGCGATACTGATCCCCACCAGTATGATTAATGGTTACCACCATTTATGGTTTTTACATCTGACATTAGAATTTTGCCTTGAAAGTTCATTCGCGAAGGTGATCAAGTTGCGGTTGTAATATATTCCAGATAATGTCTTTTCATTTGTAAACAAGAATTTTAATGTTTTGCAAAACAACTATGGATAGGATGGACATGCTATAAGTTCTACGTGTAGCTGTGAAAATCCATGAAGAAATGCACTTTCAATGACTCGAATGACAGTTAGTTTTGATAGGTATTGATTTTAGAAGGACTTCCAAGTAAGTTCAGATAGAATTGGATCAAAAACAATTGCCTGTATTTCAGTTATTTATTATTGAATTCAAGATCTTTTTTATACAAATGTAGCGTTTTTTTCATACTTTTAAGAAAAATACGGATAAAATTATTCGTCACGGTTTCGAAGGAATTCTCGAATTTTTCCTGTAACACGGCTCATTAGGCGGCGCACACCTTCTTCGTCCATCGTTTTAGCTATCTATCGTGCAAATTTGTCGGCAAAAACAAATTTAAATTTGGCTGGAACATCCCCCCGAGCCGTTGCCCATTAAAATTTTTGACCTGGGATTTGCCAGAAGTCAGCCTTGACATAGGTTTCATCGTCCATCAGAAGACACCCGTCGAACTTGGTCAGCACCTGGTCGTATAGCTTCCGAGCACGCATTTTGGCCACACTATTCTGTTTTGTGGTCCGATTTGGCTGTTTGCTAGCTCGATACGACTTGATTCCTTCCCGGAGTCGAGTTCTCCTCACGGTACTATGGGCAGCACCAAATTTTCTGGCCAAATCACGGTCCGACAGATTGGGATTCCTCTTAATCGTCTTCAAAATCTTACCACGCAGTTTCCGGTCGACAGTTCCACTCCGACGATTGGCTTGAGGCTTCCGAATCGTCGTCAATGTTTCCTTATACCGTTTGATAACGCGCCATACGGTATTTCTGGACAATTTCAGCTGTTTAGCTAGCCTAGATGCAGACCACAATAGATTTTCCAAATAACTGTGCACAATTTTTTCTCTTCTTTCGGCTTCCATGTTGATTGTTTACAAAGTACAGTCGATTTGCGGAATGTCAAAAATACATACGTGAAGCTGACAAAATTCTCGACACGTGGGCGCCAAGAACTTCCAAATTATTCCACCAGGAGCGCCACAATATGAGCAAAAGTTTGTTCCAATTCTAAATGAAGGAAGCCTTAAATAGTATGAAAAACAGCCTTCGTGAAATTCGTAGGAATTTGACATTCGCGACACTTTTAGATCATTTGTCGCAACGTGGAGATTTCGTCTGTTGTTGATCGATCTCTTCGTGGCGGCGAACGAAAATCGTCTGCTTGATCTTATGAACTGCAATCTGGACATTGTAGGTGTTCTAAACGTCAATGTAACAGCGGCTGAGCCCAGTCTACATCGATTAAATAACACCTCCGTTCTAACGATCCTTTGGACACCACGCGAGTAACTAAGAATACTTCTTCTACAATCGATCCCATGATTACAGACTGTCCACAAGTGATCCGGAAGTCTGCCACTTCAGCAGCCCATTCCATTTCCGATCACGACGTAATCTATATCATTTGTGACGTTCGTGTCCGAAAACCGACCACTCAGCGTGTAGTGGATCGAAATATGCGCAACATTGACCCTGTGCAACTACAAGCCGACTTTCAAACACTTGACTTCCAACTTATTGCTGACTGTAACGACGTTGACATCAAAGCGCAAATGGCAACGCATGCACATAAAAATTTGCTTCCAAGGCATGCTCCAGAACGTATTGCTATCATCAGCGAGGATCAGCGAGGATCAGCAATACGATCGAGCAGGCGATCGCTATCAGAGACCTGTCGTACAAACTGTATTCCCGGAATCCAAACAGCAAGCGTGGGGATTAGGCTGGGTCAAAATTAAAATTCTAGTTCCCTAGTAATTTTTGGAAGCCTTTTGGGATCCATAATAACTGTGCAAAATTTCAGCTCGATCGGTGAAACTATATTTTTGCTCACGAGGTTTTAATTTTACATAGGATTTTATATGGGAAAACTTACTTTTACATTGAATAATCTGGCGAGGTGACCCGTTGCCACCTAAAAATAAGTGAATCAAATTTTCTTGAAACTCGCAACGGAAGCTTTGTATAACTTCGTTCAAACGGAGTCAACTGTCAAACTGTTCTATGTGCATGATAACGGCTTTCCTCCATGCCGAGTGAACGCCCCACAACAACGTGGTTGCTTCGCGCCAACAGCAGCAGGCTACAGGCCATGCTGTAGGTGGCAGTGTTGTTAGGAAAAACAGTTCAGTGAGCCGTTCATTTGGATTGTAATCAGTTTTAGCTTAATAACTTTTTCTACAATCGTCGGATCGCTTTGCAGTCTTCAAAGAAAAGTTTCCTTGGAAAATTTCCAAGAAGAAAATTTGATTCACTTATTTTTAGGTGGCAACGGGTCACCTCGCCAGATTATTCAATGTAAAAGTAAGTTTTCCCATATAAAATCCTATGTAAAATTAAAACCTCGTGAGCAAAAATATAGTTTCACCGATCGAGCTGAAATTTTGCACAGTTATTATGGGTCCCAAAAGACTTCCAAAAATCATTGGGGAGCGAATATTTTTTTCTTTCATATGTCCGTGTCCCACCCTAGTGGGGATCCTCAATGGATCGAATACCGTCTATTACGTGGTAGAGCTGGTTCGCTGATATTTACAGCGAAAAATGGGTACGCAGGCCGAAATTGTTCTATTGATCTGCCTGCTAAGACGCTGTGGAGTAATGTGCAGAGCCGAAAGACTTTCGCCCCATCAGCGTGATGTCTGAAGTGCCCTAGAAGAACCGTACGATCTGTGGGAACACGAATTGTACAATCATGGTACTCGTGGATTTTTCGGTAGCGGTCAACTGTGTGCAGCAACAACTACTACAGACCAAGTTGACAGAAGAGTTCAGATTCTCAAACACAGCTTGCTGTCTTATCCGATATTTTCTAAGAAACAGAAGCCAGATAGTTAAGCTAGGAAACAGGTTATCGCAGGAAACTCAGCTTACTGCCGGTACACCGCAAGGATCCTGCCTCAGCGCTCTCCTATTTAGCTTATATATAAACAGCCTTCCAACTTATCTGCAGTGTCAATATCATATGTATGCCGATGACCTGCAAATCTAAATCTCTGGCCAGATCGAAGAGATCAATAGGCTGATCGGAACCATCAACCAAGACCTATCTAGAATCGAGCAGTGGGCTAGCGTGAACCATCTCTACCCGAACCCGAAAAGACCCAAGCAATTCAGCAAACACCGAATCTAAACTGTTGCCCTCAACGGAACTACGTTCTGCAACTAATCTTTCAAGTTCAGCCCTAAATTTGTCAACCTTGGACTAACGATGGATTCTGGCCTGACGTAGTCTTAACAAGTCAACAACCACACCAAGTTTTCGATGTTCTCCGGACACAACGTCGTTTCGGCCCAGTTCTGCCGCCGAAGTTCGCCTGAAGCTAGTACGATCTATGGTTATGCTGATATTCACTTCAACAAAACTTTTTCATTAGGGCCTAACTGACAATTGTAAACAATGGCTTTTTCCGCCAATTTTTCGTCATTGAAAACTCGCCTAATCAATCCTCCACGGTCATTTCGAAGAGGAAGAGTTCACCTATCCGATAGAATTGGAGGCTTACATGGATAGCTTTTGTGCCACGAGACATTTACGGAACAATCCATTGTTTACGTTTGTCAGTTAGGCCCTAATGAAACATTTGTGATGTCGTCTATTTCCTGGGACTCTGAGTAGCACACAAAGAGCGGCTACACTGCTGCTTCAAGGCCTCTCTTCAAGCGAACAATATTGGGCCATCGTCAAGCGGAACCTTGAAAAGACTCAAAACGCTGTTGTGAGCTAGAAACAGTTCAAGGCAAACTGGCATTTTGCGGCGAATAAAGTGGGTAAGGAGACTCTAAGAAATCTTATGGCAGATGTTAAACGAAAGATCCGGCAATTCGCATTCGGTAAAAAGGAAGCTTAGCGGAATATTTCTCCTGTATTCTTTATTAACTGAACTTGAAAAAAAAAAGAATTTGACTTATCGGTAAATATATTTATATTTGTAAAAAAAAAAACTTTGATCGACTCACACACATTACTGTTTGACCAAATTTTAATCGGAACACCCTTTATGATTGGCGTTGCATAGGTGGTTTCATCACCAAGCCTAAATCGCCTTAAATACCGATGAAAACTATCTATTTAAAAAAAAAGACGGATTTAAGTTGGAAATGTGGATATCGACCAGTTTTTCCTGCGGATTTTTCTGCCGAATTGAAATCTATCAGATTTAAAACAAACCTACTTTCCCAAATTCCAATCATGGCTGCGCTATGTAGCCAGTAACTCCTCTTATGCGGTGAAATGCTATAATTTTTGATTGACATATTTCAGGTTGTGTACTTTCCGATTGCATGCATTAGTAATGGACGAAAGCTTCTTCCAAAACTGGAAAAGGGTACGGTTGGCTTTCGTAGTTACACGTCAGCCTGCTAGACATCGGATTCCCATCACATTTCATTTGGCTTCGCTGAGAATCAATACCCATCTATTATAGATCGCCTGACGTGCATGACAAGCATTGTTTAGTGCCTTCCAAATCCAGCCGGTGATTGAAAAAATCATTTACTTGCTCACTATTGTGATTCTGTTCACCTCTCGTATTCGGCAACGTGAGGTTATGTTCGGGTTATGACTTCCAAAACGGTTAAGTCGATTCCCATAAAATCATGTTACGTCGATCCCTTTCTCTTGGTTTCAGTTCAGAATTCACCTCATTTATGCAGTTCTGCAATTTGCTGCCAACACAAGAGGCAATCGAATCCCAATAAGTTGTTGGTGCATTGTTTCTGCTTGCGTTACTGTTTGTGTTTTGCAAGCTTTAGGAGCCATTCGCTTCACTGAAACTAGCTTACCGCTTGGTTCGAATAGGTATTGGTACTTAACTGCTGCTCTCGTTGCATTAACTATTTGGAGCCTCCACCTCCCGGTCTTTGTTGCTTGGTTTCTTTTCGAATTACTCTCCGCCTTACTCTTTGTGTGTTTCTGTTTGTCTCTCGAGTTAAATAACCGGGTTATGGCATTTTAAGAGTTGCACATTATTTTTAGGCCGCCGGCACACGGTAGACAGCATTTGCCCTTGGCTTACGGAAACGACTTTCGGCTGCGAAATTACTGGGTTTCAAATGAAATATTCAAATGCTATTAATGTAATTATCTATCGGTTGATGTTTTTGCGGAGCTTTTTTGGCGTGAATCAATGAAATGTGTGCAATTGAGATTCATATAATTGGCCGGAATTAAATTCGATGAACACATGTGCAAATGAACAAAACACGATTCATCGATGAAAAAATAAACAAACAAACGCAAATTGAGCACCACGAATCGCTTATTAAGAGCTAATATTATTTATCACACCAACCAGTTTGCACGTGGAGCCTGCAAAATTCATATCCTTCTTCCTATCCCATCTGAGCCAGGATGACCGCGCCCTGCAGAAGTGTTTTCTGTCATGTGGCATTTCGATATCAAATGCAGCGACGATGACGACGGCAGGGAAATACACGCCTTCAACTTGCTTGCTGAAAGGCAGCGCACGGAGAGATGAGACGAAGATGACACCGCGAGCCAAACAACAAAGAAGACGAATAATGAAACTGGGTCACTTCCTTGTAGTACCTCCTCTGTCGCCTCGGAACAACACGTGCTGCAGAGGCACAGAGATTTTGTTTTTATTCGGTTCGGCTTTTTCGAGTTGCACATCACATCAGAGACTCAGAGTGCCAGTGAATGAAAAATTACAAGTCGACCATTTTCCCACACATTGAGATCACGTGCAGCAACCATCCAGATCGGACGAAAGTAGAAGGTGGAAGCGAGCAACGAGGCTTTCGTAACACATTTTGTGAGGTGGAGGACTTGGAAGAGCTGGTGTAACAGTCCATGTGCAGTGAGTCAAACATAATTCAACGGAAATTTGGACGACAGCGGTGAAGATCAGGTTTTGGACAGTAGGAATGAATCTTTTATGGTGGTAAATCAACCAATGACCGACAAAACCGGAATTTAGACATCTACATACATAAACATATTCCCCTCTAGGGCCGTTCTTAAATCAAGATTCGTTTTTAAATCTTGTTATGCGAGTGCAAAAAGAAGAAAGTTTTCTGAAGTATTTTAAGCACCGTTGACTAGAATTTCGCTCAATAAAAAGAATTTTAAAGACTCTTTCCATCGGTGAATGTTAACAATAAAAGACTCTCTTTGTTTACTTTCTCTCATTGGTACATTCGCCCTACGCCCTAAAAAAATCTCAGGAAATCAATTGCAGTCTACCGAAAATTCAAGTTAATGAAACTCTGTGAATCTACTCTAGTGAAACAGCTAAGCTGGGGAATCTGCTTAGATATCATGCATCAGTATTCGTGAGAGCATTCCATTTTTATATATAGTTAAGAAAATCACTCATCAATACCTGAAATATAAACACTTCTAGATCACATGAGTTTACATTAACATTTTAGCACTGCCGGTTCTGATACAGATGCTTGTAGTATTTTTCATTTACAAAAATATATTCACTATTATATAAATATTTCATGTGAATTGTAGGGACCATCAGGGCACCCGATTGAAACACTCTGGATGGGGAGAGTGGGAATGCCAACTCCCCACTGCTAACAGTTTTTGAATAGACGCCCATTGGGGCATCCTCATGTTAGATAACTCGCTCTTATGATCAATTGTTCAATCTTGTTGTTGGAAGGAGATTCTTTATATCCCTGTGGAAATGTGTAAGTGATGTTGCCTATCGATCCACCCAACCTGTTTCTGCCCCGGAATACAATGGCATGATCAGGATGATCAATGGTTATTAAAGCTTGATCAAGTCTTACCGAGAGGCGAGCCCGTTGCTGTCGGACTTAGTTTCCTTGCTACAATGGGTGGTAGTACAAATCATACATCACATTTTAGCTCTGCCACTTCCAAAGAACTACACAACTAAACAAATAAACTCACCTAGGAAAGCTATCGGTTATATCCTATACTAATTCCAACTGCAGATGTCTATCAGAGTAGATTGAGTGCTCGGGATTTTCTCAAGTAGACATCTAATCAAACTTTCCTTGTTGATCTTAAGGTTAAACGACTCTGAGGCCTCATATCACGTATTCAAAAGGCACAAATCTGAATGAATTTTGGGTCTTTTCTTTTGCTACACTTAGTTTCGGCTTGCTGATTTTCAGCAAATCTAACATAAGAAAATCGTGGCTGCTTGATGCTTTCTAGCTGAGATGTTTGTTTCAAAGGGAGAAGTGCCATAAAACCTTTCCATGTTCAATTTCGGACACTTTTCTTTTAGTTTAAATTTCTAATTATTTCACGGATCGCTGAAACGTTTTACTTATATGACAGCTGAACCTCTCAACTTTATATCGTGGTACATGTTACCATTCTTGTTACATTTAGTATAATGGCGTCTAATCAAGTAGAAGTGCGCAAAGGCATTTTGTACAAACGGCAGAAGAATTCGAACTTATCAATACGCGATCTTACCAAAAACTAAAACTACCGAAAAGTACCGGGTTTTGAGTTTTCAAATCATTAAACCTGCGCTTGAAACGTACAAAATTGAAGCAGAGGAAAGGACTTAAGGCGTAAAAAGTGAAAAAGGTGCCCAACCGTGATGACAAGCGAAATTTCAGTGCAAAAAATCGTGCTAACGAGCTTTACACCAATTTTTTACAAACATTTTACATCATAATAGACGACGAAATGTACGTACTCGAAGACTTTAAACAGCTTCCAGGTCTGGCTTTTTATACTACAATGCAAAGGAACGCCGTTGACAAAGAAGGTGTCCAAAATCCCGAAAAAGAATTTGATTTGGCAGGCCATACGTAGTTGTGGTCGAAAATCTAAAAGTTTCGTCGTGTGTACTAGAAAGAATGTCTGCAAAAGCGGTTGCTACCGTTTATCAGAAGCCACGACTCTCCAGCTCTGTTCGGGCCTGATTTGGCCTCTTGTCACTATGCGAAATCCGTCCTGGAACGGTATGAAGTACAAGAGGTCAAATACGTGCCAAAAACAGCCAATCTACCAAAATGTCCACAACTTCGCTCAAAAGAGAAGTTCTAGGCTCTAGTTAAGCGGAAACTCTTCGAATCTAAGAAGAAAACAAATGGTACCGATGATTTCAAGAGACGAATGAGAATCGTCACGGCGGGCGTATCTGAGGATGCCGTACGGAACATGATGGCGGGTGTACCACAGAAAGTTCTAGAATTTTACAGAAAGAAGAATTAACATCTTTATCAACTGTTTCTATTGTAGATATATCTCCATTATTGTGAAATAAACAGTCGGTTTTGTAGAATTATGTGTAAATTTTTTGTTGCTGCTATTATTTTGGTGTCCACGCGGACAGGCCTTAGGATTTAGAAACGTTTCTCTTTAGGGACCTGGCCAACAAAGGGAAAAATGAAGAACTGGTCACATCCAAGCCTGCTGTTCTGGAGCTTCCGTCATGTCTATAGTCAAAATTTCACGACTTACGGTGAAAATGACAAGATCAAGACAGCTACATTGTCGTTCGTCCGCACCGATGAGACTTGGGAAAATTACGAATGAAGCGAATTGCAACAGAAACACAATCGGTATGAAGTTTTGTTTTTGACGTTGAATCAGTGGCGTTTCTTCTATGGGTGCACTCTGTGCATTGCGGGACATTTTCTGGCGCTTGCCGAAGTAACGATCCCAGCCGAATTTACTTTAGCAGCTATTTATCCCATCTATTGATCGGTCTCTATCCAACCTAACCCTAAGAAGAAAACTCTCTTTATGTGAGTACAATTCCAAAAATTCACGTATTTTTTTTTAAACATCACATTTGCACCATAAATGCACCAATTTTACTTGAGAGATTAAAATACGAAATCAGCAACGAATTTCTGAGAGAATGCCTTACAATTTACGCTTACAACCAGTTTAGGATTTACGTAAAAACTTCTGCGCAAAATTTCTGCATGATACTGTTAGAATCCCGAGCTGAAATCGCCAATTATCTGATAAACAATTTGAGCGAGTTAAAAGCTGAAAAAGCAACTTTTTATCTGAAGAAATGTTTGTCTTAATCAGCTTTTACTCAGCCTTAAATTGTTTGTTGGGTATAATGGGCATAAATTGAAAAAAAAGTTCTAAATGAAATCTTGAGAGGAGATTAGCTTAAAATTCATATTAAATTTAACTTGGAATTTAAAAAACTTCAATCAAAATCAATTCATTAGCATATCTCATGTAAAACTTGCGTGAAAATAAGAATTTTTTTTTTTTGAATGACGAATAAGCTCAAAATGTGAGTGAAATTTTATCTTAGATTGTGTTACATCCTTCAGCAGTTCTCCAGAATTCCTTAGAATGTGTCAGAATTCTTTAGAAATCCTGAGAAAAAAAATCTTTTCACCGACAGAACCGATAGAATTAATTAGTTTTCTAAAGAATCAGAATCACGTGTATAATTCAAATATAATTTGATAAGAAGATATTTTTTTCTGTAAAGAATTATAGCCTCAACATGTTTAACGAGGCATACAAGAGTGTTTAGTTCAAGTAGGTTGGAATTTTGTGTAGAATACGCCCAAAATACTGAGAAAATGTACTTGTAAATAGAATACAGCAACTGAAATGAAGTTTCGCGTGGGAATGTTTTAGAATTGTGAGTAAACCGTACTTAAGATCCTCAGCAAATTTGATTTGGAATGCCGAATTGACTTAAGTTCGCTTACAATCCTCTGCAGAATTCACCGAGATTCGGATCATTAGAAGCTCCAGATTGATTCAGACTACTAGGAATCATTACTCAGAGTTCCGAATTGGAATCTTTCATAATTAGAAGGAGAATTTGGAAAGTCTATACTCAGAACCAGAGAAAGATTCGCTCACAATCAGTGGTTGTAATTGTACTGTATTTTGATATTATTTGTTATTATTGAAAAAGACGGGAAAATTAAGGTTTTGGACAGATGGCTAGGTGAAAAGGGTAGGTGGAGACTGGCGCAAATGAGCTGCAAGCCACCCGACGGGTCATAGGTTGCGGATCATGGTAGCGGGGGCTGCTCAGGATGTGAGGTGGCTTAGCAGTTGCTGGATTCTATTCAGTTCTTCCAAAATCCCACAAATATTCGGATAGCAGCCCTGTCAAAGCGAGTCACTCCGCTATAAGGGTAAAACTCCAGGCCTTTACCAATCTGAGCGTCTGTTCTCCATGCAAGGGGCGGCTCAAAACGGCGTCTGTTCTTCATGTTAGGGGCGGCTGATCATCGTCCTCCTGCCAGCGTGGAACTTTAAACAGGGCTGTGCACGATCGTCCTCTGGCGAGACAGGGGGTTGGTGCAAGCCCTACAAGCCAGCCGTAAAAAATAATAGTAATGGAAGCTCAGGCGAGTGTAAAATCCATCATAACCAAGTTTTGGGAACACTGTTCTTTGGATGAACTGCCAGGAAGAGGCAATAGACCCGGATCTTTGAACCCTAAACTGGATCAGAAAGTGGTAGCTCTAATTCGGAAGTAGAAATATCAATGGCGGTACGAAGTACAGTAGTACGGTAGTACAAATATCAATTGCGAAAAAAAAGCGGGAACCAGTGTGGGAATGATTCAACGTATCAATAAACGGAACACCCCGAAGATCTACAAAAAGCAGAAAATCGCCAAACAAAGTGCAGAACAGAAGAAATGCATAGCAACAAGGGCCCGGAAGATTCGCGAGTTTTGTAGCGACCGGATGTATATATTTTGATGGACGAAGAAGGCTCAAAAACCCTTCCAGGTCCACAATATTACACTGCCGTCGTAGAGGTGGCTGTAAGACTGGTCGATTCAAGTGGAGAAGTTTGGTGGAAAAGTGCTGGTTTGGCAAGCAATATGTTCCTGCGGTATGAAGCCTATCACTTTCTACACTTTCGGAACAATTAATGTGGAAATCTATCGATTTGAGTGCCTGCAGAAGAAGTTGCTGCCTTTATGTCAGAAGCATAGATTTAGCGTTGGCGCATGACTCCAAAACAACTCTCAATGGGTCTCAGAAAAGGGGAAAGATTTCGTAGCGAAAGACATTAATCCTCCCAATTGCCCTAAGCTTTTTGAAGAGGGTCTTCAAAAAGACTGGTAAAGCAACTGAGAATATGCAAGAGTTCTAAAGAAAATTGGACTAAGGCGTCCAAAACCTGTGATGAAACATTGGTCCGGAACATGAAAAGTGTTCGATCAAAAATTCACAAATTCGTGAAAGAATAATATTGATTTCATCAGGTCTTCACAATGTTCAAGTTCAATTCCGTACAATGATTTGAAAGAAAAATGTGTGGATAACTTATTTTTGATACATTTCTTAAGTGAATCTCAGAGTTTCTTGAGCGATATGTATACCCGAGTAAAGTCTAACATAATAAAGATATCAATTCAAAAATTTATTTTAATATCAAGATTAAATTAAAATCTAATTTGATTTCTCTTCACAATTGTCAAATTTATTTTTCATCTTGTTTTAATCTTGCGTTCACTTTTCTTTTAGAACATTAATTTTGTTTTCATTGTCTTGAAAGACCATCAAGTGGAATACTCATTTTGCTATCAACAGAAAACAATGTACAGCTAATTGACTTTTCAATTTGCTCTCACTGATAGCAGGATGTAACAGGAGTTCATTTTTGCTATAAATTTTGATCTTTTAACCATTAAAACGAACAAAACGACCGCAACCTGAGTAATCATTATCGGCAACATCGCAACATCATATTTAGTTTTCTATTTGATGCAGGCTCTACTCGGGTTCCAGTTCAATATTCGGATGGACTTGCAGACGATACGGAAATTCAGACAGGTCTTGTGATCCAAAGATCTACTTGTTCATTTTCAAAAATACTGGGCTTAGTTAAGTATTCATTTTTTTAATTATTTTAATTTATTATTATCATTAAAAAAACATTAGGTTAATATTCCCAAAACCCCAGGAAGCTATGATAGCTGACGCGTCTAAAATTTTTGGCTCAATTGCTCAAAAAAAAAAAAAAAAAAGAGAACATAACTGTGATCGAACGGAGTGACATGGTTAACATCTATACCTCCAACGTCAAAGTCGTGAGTTCGACGGACAAGTTACGAAAATACTCAAAAGAGGTATTAGAGTGACAACGACAGAAGATGAACCTGGCCGAGGTTAAAAATAATCGATAATCAAGAAACAAATCAAAATGTGATCGAATAGTAGACCTTGGTGAGTCCATTCCATTTATTTAAAATACGTGATTTGACAATCTGACATTTTTTTATTTTTCTCCCTCTCTACTAGATTGTAATTGAATTGACTATAAGGATAACGAGTAAGAACTTTAGTTGACACCACCGTTAATCTTTGAGTTTGGAAACGAGTGGAATCATGAAAGGATAGAGAAGCATGTTTCTTGGAGTATTGTTCGTGTTAAATTGTTAAAGCTTAAATCTTCTTCTACTTGGCTTTCCCTGATTTCCTATGTTTCTTTCTGACTTCCTGTTCAATGAACAGGATCAACATGCGGACGAAATACCACTATAGGCTACAGTTACTTTAAGAGGAGATTTTCAAAAACATTCTGCAGGTTCAGCAAACGACTCTCCAAGAATGAGCAATATATTCAGGAACCATCGAAGCCAATAAATAAATTCCCTATTTTGATTGGTTTCAAAGCGCATCTTCCGAAATGTCAATCAATCAAATATGAACTCAGCTTGTAATATTTGCACTGCAAACAACACAACAATCCACTCGGGCAAAAACGTCACGCCTGTCTGCATTTCTCTGGCCTAGTTTCTCACGTGCGACTTCACGTTGTATTTACCCCGCGCACTACTAACCAACCGACCGAACCAATCTAATACGATGCAATTTTCCCACCCCTCCCCCATCCCCCCTATTGCAGCAGCAAAATGCAACACTTTTCTCCTTCGCTGATTCGCGTTACTTTGGATTAAAGCAAAATTTGAACGCTTCGTAGCACGCGTTAGTTGATGAGATTTTCGCAGCCCGCGCCTGATTCCCTTTCCCACGTGCAAATGAAACGAAACATGCAGCAAGAATAGGCCTCTTGTGACGCCCGCTGTTGGTGGCATTGATGCGTTTGAACTATTTTCCACACAGTCTCTTTCACCCAAACTCGCGTCTGGGCAGGTTGCATAATCGCTGCACCCCTCGCTGCAACCATTGCCACACAGCAAATTTACACCATCATTTACACCTGTGCAAGTAGAGGTAGTGAAATTCAATCTCGATCGGCATTTTGCTGTAAAGCCGGCATTTGTTGTCGTCAAAACAGGCCGGTGTTTGATCAATCCAGGCACGGAGGGAAATTGTTTTGAACTGTTGGCTAGGACCGGGCGTTTTGCATTTTTCCTCGGTGCCAAATAAAAGCGAAAGTGAAACCTCGACCGACTGCAGAGTGAGTGGCGCTACCACCACTAATACTACTTCGCTTTGCTTTTCGATTGGTTGTATAGATATTGATACACTTTTTTTTAAATGGAAAAAAATGTAAGAAGAGTATAATAATGTAACAAGTCTGCGCAATTATTTCATTAGATCGGGGCGGTCGGTGTGGTGAACAAACACAACTGCGTTTCGGAAAATATGGGTCTGTGGGCTTCGGCAGTTGATTGACTCGTGCTTGTGCCAGCCTCCAGCTGCTAGCCGTGCCAAATCAGAGCCGATTGGCGTTTTATGACGACGGGGATGATGATGATGATGACAGGGTTTGACCATACTGAATAGTGATCGAAGCGAATGTTGAACAATTTGGAATGGGTGGTGTTTTTACGAAGGGAGGCGAATGGTCAATTACCGCACCGTAACTCTGTCACTTGGCAGTAAATCTAATTAGGTAATCAGGTCGGATTGAATGGTTTGCCATTTGTCGAGTAAATTGAAACTGGGCATTGGCTATGGGTGAGATCAAATGCGATATTTGCGATGATTAAACTGCAGTTTTGGTAGCGAGATTTGGTTCCGTACCGCCTTCGCGTAACATTAGTTATTTCTAATTAGGTGAAATTTTATCTACTCTGTTATACAGCTTTTCCAGGACTATTCAGATATTAATACATACCCTGTTTTTCTATTCAGTAACAAACCAGTTGATGTCATACGAATAAATTCACACCCCCGGAATATGGTGGGACCATCAGGGCACCCGATTGAGGCGAATTGGATGGGAAAAGTGGGAAAGGCAACTACTCGTTGCTAACAGTTTCTTGATAGAGGGCGGACTCTTCTCCCCTCTCATTGAGATGCTGAAATCATCCGCCATCTCTCTAAGACTCACATGACGACTTTTACGCACAGCTTTTTTTAAATAATTTTTATGTTTTCGTCGGTATTGGATGTTAAATGACGTCCACAACAAGGCAAGATTTCGATCACTTCCCGACCACTTTTGAACTGTTTAAGAGTAAATTCCTTAAAAGGCTTTCTGCAACATTTTCAACGATTCCGCACAAAAAATTTTGAAGCACAAAATTGCAAACGAATTCTTTGCTCAGCAAAATTATTCATGTCTCAGGAATAATTTAAGAGCAGATTTTCGTTCGAAATTCAAATACTGTTCATGGAAATGTGTTCACCATTTTCTACTACCCAACCGAAAAACAGTCCAAACATTTTAAACTGCTTTGAAACTTTCATGGTGATGTTGACCCTACTTTAAAAGTGAATATTTTAATTCGCTAAGAACAGCCTTCATGCTGCGATCGATAAAATGGGCTTTTCAAAAAGTGGAAAAAAACAATGTGGTTTTGGACCGAAATAATTCGAAAAAAAATATGTTATTTTGCATAATTGGAATGGTCTCACCAATTTCTCCTTTTCTATAAACATTTTTTTAGCTTATACATGTGAATATCTTGGGCTGAACATTTGTTGAAGAACGTTGGACTATGGAATCACGAGTTTAAATTTTTTTTTAGCTATACATGCATGCTGAAACCTTCAATGATGTTCTTAGTACAGATTCGAAATTTACACCGGTACACAAAAAATCGTACCTAAGTTTTATAGTTCGACGGAACATTCGAGTTTCTGTTGATTTACCCGGAACCATAAGAGATATTAATAGCAACGATTCAAATTCCGAAGAAAAATTGTTACTATTCTTAAGAGAAAGCCAACTTACTGACCAAATTTAATTTTTAAAAAGATCCTAGTTATTAATTTTTGTATCGAAAGAGGCGAATGAATGTGTAAAATTTAAAACCTCTTTAATAAAATAATGATAATAATCTTCTATCTATATATATATATATACAAACGTATTTCTGTCTGTCTGTCTGTCTGAACCTTACTATCGGCGTGAAAATTTGTATGCAGGGGTTTTTAGGGCCGGGAAGGTTCTTATGATAGTTGGAGACCCCTTCCATCTCTGTAAAGGTGGGCCCCCATACAAAGTAAACACAAATTTCTTCATAACTCGAGAACTAATCAAGCAAATGGAATCAAATTTGGCACGTGGAGGTTTTTGACGACAATAAATGTTTTTAAGATGACTCAAGACCCTTCGCCTTTATGAAAGGAGGGCCTCCCATACAAATGAAGCAGAAATTTCTGCGTAACTCAAGAACTAATCAAGCAAATGGAACCAAACTTGCCATGTGGAGGTTTTGACGGCAAGAAATGTTTCTATGGTGGTTCGAGACCCCATTCGCCTTTTGGAAGGGGGGGGGGGGGGCTCCCATACAAATGAAACACAAATTTCAGCATAACTCGAAAACTAATCAAGAAATTTAAACGAAATTTGGCATGTGGAGGTATTCGATGGCAAGACATTTTTCTGTGAGGGTTTGAGACGTCTCTTTCCTAGGGAAGGGGGTGGGGCCCCCTTAAAATGAAACATTTCTGAATAACTGAAGAACTAATCAGGTAAATGGAAAAAAATTTAGCTGGCGAAGGTTTTTGGAGGCACGACATGTGTCTATGGTAGTTCAAGACCCCACCCCCTCTTGAAGTGGGGAAGGGGCTCTCACACAAATTTCTGCATAACTCGAGAACTAAACAAGCAAATGAACCACATCCTGTCTGTCTGTCTGACCCTTAGAAACTCGAAAACAACTGAACAGATCGGCGTGAACATTTGGATGCAGGTTTTTTTTGGGCTGGGGAAGGTTTTAATGATTTTTGAGACCCCTTCTGCCTCTTATAAATGGAAACAAATTTGGCTCTTATAAATGGAAACAAATTTGGCATGTAGGAGTTTTGAAGACAATGATTGTATGGTGGTTTGCAACCCCTCCCACCTGTGAAAGGTTCTTATGATTGTACATGCAAAGGAAACATGATCAGAACAAGTGTAATTGCACTGAGAACTACATACATGGATCATCTTGAATATGATTACATCTTCATCATCCTGTAAAAGCCCTTACGGCCTTCGGGGAGGGGAAGGATGCTTGGATTGACAATCTTTGTTAGAGGCCGTGTTCACCTTTGCATCTCCGCAATTGCCAAGGGAAGGATAGTTTCGAAACAAATTAGTGATTTTGTGAACTTTGTTGGTTTGCATTTGATTCTATCATCCGTTGATTTCCAAAAACTAGTCCATGGACTAGAAAGTGTCTTATTTTCTGAGAAAGGAGCTAAAAACTATTTTCCAACTAGAACAAACTTACCAAACCCAACAGTGAATTTGTTCACGCTTACACAAATTTACAAGGTTTTCATTCAACATACAATCAGTTTTCCGCAATAAGGTCAATGTTTCCAGATAGACAAGTCTACCATTCTTAATACTTTTCGAAGGAAAATTATACATTTCCTATAAATACATCCTATAAATACATAGAACTAAATATTGAGTTCAGTACCAATTTTTTGGGTGTATTTTTGTCTCAATTCGCTGATGTTTTTTTATCGCCTTAAATTTTTGTTTTGTGTGGATTTTTCGGATGTTTTTTATTGCTACTCCAAGTAAAAGCATCTGTAAAAAAAATTGAAACTCCTACTATGCCTTACGAATTAACGTATTACATAACGCAGTTATATTAGGATAGCAAAACTTGGTGAGACCTTTCCAATTTAAAAATAAACATGTTCTATTTTTTTTCATTGAATTTAACAATTTGTTTTCGCTCAAAATTTTGGATTTTTATCTTTACTGGAGTATAAGAACATCATATATCAAAAAAACGCAAACGAATATTAACTTTCACTGATGCTTGACCTCTTTGTATCGAGGACACGCAACACTACATTATGAAAGTTAGAGGTTGTTCGGATAATCTATATATTCTTCTTTCAAGGCATTGGTTGCAGAGAAGTTCAACAATAAATGACTATAGGTTTAAGTTAATTGATCATATAATTAGAACAGTTGGCAATAACGTTGCCTTTCACTAAAACTATGACATGGACTGTTGTTATTAATGAGATATTGTTCCACAACCTTGAGAAAATAAGGTCTTATTAATTACCAACTGAAAATCATGAATAACTTTTTTATATCTACTGGTAGCCGGTTGCGCAAACCGCAGCATGGCACATTTAGTTGCATCAGTTAGTTACTAAACTTTACTAAACCCATCAATGTGGGCCACTCTTCTCGGGTTTGTTGAAGAAACAAATCACGATACATTTTCAAATTTCAGAGCGTTGTTTTTAAGGGACTCTAAAAATTTTGTGAGACAGACGAAAATGAATTCAAACGATTCATCGAATAAAACTGAACACTGGAAACTTCGGTGGTCAAAAACTATAGAGAAGATAGTTTTAACATTTTTTTTATAATGTAACATGTGGCAATGTTGAAGATGAGCCACATCACGATTTTTATCAATCAGAAAAGAAAGAGTTGTGTCATTTCAACTAATGAAAAATTAGATGCTTGATTTCAAAAAGCCAAATTATGACTTTCTCTACTAGGAAGCTGTTCTTCGTTTTTTTCTCGGCTTCATATGCCCCCTCGGGGCTTCACCTGGCGCTCAAATATGTGTTTATTTGAGCACTTACACTGTTCTCAATTGAGGGTTTGCTATTATAAAGCATCCAATCGTATAATGCGTGGCAGGGACGCTGTTGCTCAATGGCAGTCGAACGAATTTCGCAGCCGAAAATATATTCGAATGTATCTAGGATCGAGCCCGTGTAACACGTACGTTTGCACGGTTAAATCAAGAAACAAAATGCAAAACTTGAAGTTTTAATTTAGGCAAAATACAATATTTTACAATTATTCATCAAAACACAAAACAAAAAACAAAACAGTTCGCAGTCAGCCTTAAAGGTCAAAAACCGTCATAAATAACACTGTAGGTTCTTTGGATTCTAATATAATTTTAGCTAAGCCCTGAAAAAAAAATCGTCGAAGCTTTATGTTGAACAACCTTCTCAGGACTAGTAAACTGCATCGGAACGAAATTTGAGCATAAAAACATAGAAACATCTCCGGACTTCCTTCTAATCTTCTTGGGAATTTCCTTTGGATATTCGAGAAGTTTTAGTATCTGTTTTCCGCAAAGGTACCTAAACTTAATTCTAGGGACTTTTCAAATTTGCCATTGCACTTCATCAAGCTTTCTGACGAAACTTGGTGGCAATCTGCAAGATATCATTCTCTACTTTTTATTGTGAATATCCTCAAACCTTCAAAGGATTATTTCCAATTTGTTTTGGGAGCTCTATCTTATTTTTCGACAAGATTTCTCCCATTTTTCTCGCACTTCCAGTTGATTGGTCTTGTTGAGTGACCTCTTCATGATTCTTTTTTGCTAGGCTAGATCGCTCCCTAAGGAGGGGGAGGAGGGGCATCTCCATCCTCCATATCACACCTATCACAAGAAGAGACCAGCGGCTTTGTTTCTGTCCTGAAGCAAGACTGGACCTGAGATGTTCTTTCCTCCCAGAAAAATTTCACCGAGCTCGGCTGCAACTGAACTCAGACCTACTGGGGTGCCAAGTTTCAATCAGGTTCAACGGAAGATGATGGAGATCTGCCAGTGATCATTGACTTCACTGTGGTGACACTGATCTTCGTCCACGCATAGGGTTCATGGACATATGAACAAAAAACAATATAGAAACATTCAGTGTTGCCAGTTTTCCCACAAAATTTTCCACAGTGAAGGAAAGTTGCTTAGAAAGCCGGAAAAAGAATTTCTGAGTTATGAAAATTCTTGAAAAATATATTTTCTTGATTATTAATTCATAAGCTTGCATTGGTGAAATTTTGGCGACACTTTTTTTTTGAGTAATGCTCGAAAAACTATGGAATCGTCATTCGTTTTCATACAAAAATAATAAAAAATCCGAAAAATGTCGAGTTTTTTTCACGATTATATTTTTTCAAATTCTTGAGAAAATGACATTAAAGTTTGGACAAAAAAAGTTTTTCTACGATGAATCGTTCTAGAGCAATGAATTCTTTAAGTTAGTGGTGTTCGGGTTATTCGGAAAGCTTCAATTGGCGTTCTCCAGGAAAACAGGCAACCCCGAATTTTTTATTATTGTTTTTGTTCAAATATTCATGAACCCTACGCGTGGACAAAGTTTCGTAACAATTTGCCCAAACCTGTTCGATCATTTAAAAAAAATCCCCAGCAGTTTCAATTGATTTTATCCATTAATTCTTTTCGAACTTTCCAGGATCTTTTCTTAATGTTTTTAAAGTTCATGAAAACTGTATGTAGATTATAAGGAGGGGTACCATCGGTGATTTTATAACTTCCTCTAGTATTTTTAAGGATTGATCTACTTGTAAGCTACTTCCATATGCTTCAATTCACGTCCTCACGCTTTCGTATGGAATTGTTCCTCGTATTTTCGCTGTAAACTAGCCCAAGATTTTTCTCAAAGTTTCTTAAAGCAAACGGATCATATGAAGGACCCCTGACCAGTCTCATGAGTCGAAAGATCATCCTGTTCAACGAGTTCAATATTCGAGAAGACGGCATTTAGTTAACTTACCTGTAATTATTTAATTCTAAACCCAAAAGAGTAAAACTTTTCACTGGAAAGAGGATAAGCATGTTACCGTAGAACTGTCAAATTTAGGTTAATTTTTGTGTATTTCGATTATTTTTCATTGCAAATCCGGGTGAAAATATGTGATGAACAAGTGAAGCTGGTGTAAAAATAGAACTGCTCCAGAACAAAGGAGTATCATAGATTTTTAGATTTACATTTTCTAAAGGAAAGGAGATAAATTTCAGCGTGCTTGGTGAGACCATTCCTATTAAGAAAAACATATTCAAGCAATCGGTGACGAACAAACCCAGTTGGCTGGAAGTAACGTTAGTCAATCACATTTACTAAGATTTCGTTGCTAATTTTCGATTTTTTTGCCTTTTTCTAATTAAATCAACTATAAGAACTCTTGTAAACACGACACGTATCGTGAGATTCACTATAAGTTATTTTTTCTTATATTCTAACTAATTCTTCGTAGGAGACAATCTGTTTGCTATACAAATAGCAAAAGATCTTACTCTTTTCTTCTATTTATTTGTGATTTTGGCAAAATAATACTGCGACAAATAATACGTTCAAACGCGAAAATGAGCAAATTGAGGTTGTGGCACTTCGAAGATAATGTTTTCTTATATTCAAATGAATCTCATAATTTAGTCAAATAGCAAACAACATTTTTAATGAAAATGCGAACAAGACACCACTGTTTGTAAAACGAATGAACCGGTGTTTGTTTTTTAAGTATGCTAAACGATTTCATTGAAAAAATATTAGTGGTGGGTTATATCCGCAAGGTTCACGTGAGTCCGTGTTGGTTTATAGTCATAATGGTATCATTTCATTTATCCGTATCATCACCCATATGATTGGTTAGAATGTTAATAAAATAGTTCTATAGTTTTGCTTTGGATGCGTTCCTTCTTATGAATTTTGCTCCATAAAGCACTTTTGTGTTCCTCATAGCATGGCCCAGTATTCAACGCTAGTATATAGCACGCGAGACGGATCGAAATGATTTCATAAGTTATTAGTGGCCCGAAATTTATCGTGTCGAAAACTGAATTTGCTACCCGTTTTTGAGGACCCGAATAGGGAGAACATATTTTCAGTCTGTTCATGCGGGGATTTAAATGGGAGCAAAAGTTAATCATTTTTAAGTAAAAAAATGAACTACTTATACTAATAGCACTTAGTTGAACTTTCAATGCAATAATTTTGTAAGTTTTTCTGATCAAATGGTGTATGAATTAAGTCATTGTGTTCAGTTGAACAAAAGTTTTTAGCGTCCAAAAACCTTTCACTAACGCAACGACGTAACGCTCTCATTTTTCAAAATTTTGAAATGACACCCGGTATAGAAAAGAGAAACGTAGTCTTATGTTAAAAAAGGTACGAATTTACTCTATCATCCTACGAATGATTTTGTCCAAACACATTCGATCTTATTTCAAAATACGCATTCAGTGTTATCTAATAATTTCGTATCTCATCCACAGGCAATGGCAAAAATTGCCGGCATACAGACAACGATCCCAAAGAACAAAGACAACAGCTGGTATCGATCAAACTTACGATAGAGCGAGGAAACTTCATCTTAGAAGGCAGGGGGAATGGACGAGATAATTTCGTGTTATAACTTGCAGGCGTTACTTTAGAAAAAAAAAGTATAAAAGAAATACTTAAACTCAAAAATTATTTCATAACCGTTGACATAATTTTCAAACAAAGGAATGTTTTAAATTCCCCGTGCCAATTTGATTAGCAGATGCCAACTGGTAGAAAAGGAAAAAAAGTATCCTCGCACTCATAAAAAACTCCCCATTTCCCATTTTCACACAGGGGCCAAGTGTGTCAACAGATGCAAACATTAGATGCCTACACCGAAGGAAGATGTTGTCAAACGGTTAATCCGACGCAACGATCCAACAACGCAACAACACCGTCCAACGTAATACACCTCTGTAGATACTGCTAGAGACAAGCCGTAAATTCATGTCTGGCTGTTGCTACTAGGCACGCTAAAAATAGCACACGCGATTTTTGTTTTGCTTTGCCAAAGCCAACACACAAACACACACACACAGCCGCCACCGATGCCGGCAGGCAAGCTTTTCATTTTCACGCAATTTGTTATGGGAAAATCCGTCGGGAAAGACGAGTTGCCAAGCGGTGGCGGCGATGGTGGTGCACGATTAACTTGGCAGTTAGTTAATGTTTAGGTCAGTTTATGCCATTACTTTGGACTGTGGGGAGTAACTCATTCTTGGAAACTTATTGAGAAATTTGTCGTTAAAATAAAAGAATCAAGTTGAGCAAAATGAAACTAAAAAGTACCACGATTCATCGTCCAATTAGTTAATTTGAACTTATTTTCATCTCAAAAATCGTACTGACATCTATGTTTGACAAACGATGACAGCCGGGACACAATCCCGGGCAAATTTAACATCCAGATGGAAAAGTTTAACTTCATGCAAAAATTGACATTTTAAAACGACAACGACCATCTCTCTGCGAAAAAAACGGAAATTTCCCACCCTGTTGCTGTTCCAGTTCTGCCAAAACAAATCTAGGAAGGTCCATTAATTATGTCACGCTGTAAAGGGGGAAAACGTGACGATCCATACAAAAATTTGAAGGTCCATACAATAAACGTGACAAGGGGGGGGTTGTAAAGTCAATTGCGTGATAATAATGAACGTCAAAACAATCAAAACACTCTACATGCAACGTGCCCTACCCATTGGGTAATCGTCAAATTCTTGCGCAATTTATCTGTTTTTCCTTTCATCTCCGCAGCTTTGTTTGTTTCGCTCGTTTGGCTCAGTTTTTCCTCCACCACATACACCGATCGGCTGGTTCAGCTGGACTCCAACGACGACGACGACGACGACGTTGATGATTAATAACCAATCCATCGAATGGCTCCTACTCTCGACATCGGCGTGATCCAAATCATGTCGGTGTAACCCCAAATCGCTTACCTATAAATAGAGGGAGAGGGAGAAGCAAAATGAAGTAATTAGTTGAGGCGATTGGCTTTGGCTAAATGATGGAAGGCGACAAAAAATGCTAGGAAAATGGTTCGGAAAAAAACTTCAGTGTGCGTTGGGAATTGCGGCACGGGAGATATGAGAGGGAGACTGAAAGGGGGTTGATGCGTTTGTGGCCCAGGGGAGCCATGGGGGTGACATAATCTCACAGTTTACTGTGCAATTAGATGAGGTTTTTGCGTTTCGTTTTAAGTTTTGCACTGGTCGTGTCGCGAATGTGGCTTGTTTCTTTTTGCGGACGAGATGATGAGAGGGAGAGAGGGAGAGAGAGAGCGCATTTTAAGTTGGTTTTATGCAATTTTGAAAAATGAAGCCATTTGGTTTGGTAATTTTTGAGAGGTACTGTCACGGGTGAATGTTGCCATTTTCCAATTGAAAGACACTACAATAAGTCAGTTAAATTTCCCAGTTTAGTTTGTTTTTTGTAAGTTGAAAACATTCTGGAATTCGTTAGCGATAGAAAATTAAAGAAATGGTTTTTATGGCGACGAACGTGACGGTGAGAGATTCTCTCATCCCACGTTTAGGACTGTTAATTCACCATTATTAAGATTTTAAAAAGTCATATGAGACCTGTGCCCATTTACCTAGCCACATATTAAGGCAATTAATTACATTTTTAATTGTAACTCACAAAGTAATTGTGCTGCAATTGATATTTTACTAGTTATTGATTAGGTTATATAATCCTTATAATTCGTTTGTTATTCTGAGCCACGAAAAACACACAACTTCTTTTTTAAGACAAAAACTTGCCGGGATATGGATGTAATGTTGGTCTATAAGCACTATAATGGGCTTATTCGTGGATGCTACTTCGTCTCAACAACTAGATTTATAATTTACTGCAGTCTTCACAGAGTTTATTATTATTATTTCGCTAAGCATTTCTTTACAAGCAATATTTTCTTCAAATTTCACAAAACAAATCAAAATAAAACTCCTTTATACGGCATGGGCAATGATACTCAATGCTCAGGGAAATCGACAACAATTTTAATCAACAGCCAAAAGTTGAATAGATGACAATAAATGCGTCAACCCAATATTGAAATTTTTACAAACATATCTTGAGAAAAACACATAGTTCGGAAAAATTAATTTCACCCATTTTGATCCATTTTAGTTACCTAGATATTCTCATGTTTGGTTAAAACTTCTGTATTATTTGTATGGGAGCACCCCCTTCCAGAGAGGGGAGGGGTGTTAAACCACCATACAATCATTGCCTTCAATTTCCACATGCCATTAGTTCGCGAGTTATGCAGAAATGTGTTTCATTTTCTTAAACCCCACGCAGACCCCTCCCCCCATCCCCTTTAGAAGGTGAGAGGTTCTCGAACCATCAAAGAAAAATTCTTGCCTTCAAAAACCCCCACATTCCAAATTTGGTTCCATTTGCTTGATTAGTTCTCGATTTATGCAGAAACTTTTGTTTCAATTGTACGAGAGCTTCCCCTTCCATAGATGGGAAGAAGAGCCTTCCTCAGCCTCAAAAAACCCTGCATACAAATTTTCACGCCGATCGATTCAGTAGTGCACGAGTCTATAAGGGTCAGACAGAAATACAGTCAGACTGAAATTCATTCTTGTATATATAGAAATCCTGCCTCCAAAAACCCACAAACCAAGTATGTTTTCATTTGCTTTAATAGTTCTCGAGTTATGCAGCAATTTGTGTTTCACATGTATGAGAGCCCCCCTCTTCTCTTCAGAGGGGGGGGGGGTCTTGAACTACCATAGAAACATTTCTTGTCTCAAAAACCTCCACATGCCACATTTGCTTCCATTTGCTTGATTTGTTTTCGAGTAATGCAAACAATTTTGTTTCATTTGTATGGGAGTCCCCTTCCAGATGGCGGAAGATTTTCAAACCACCATAGAAACATTTATTGCCTTCAAAAACCTCCACTTGCCAAATTTTATTCCATGTTCTTGACTAGATCTCTAGTTATGCAGAAATTGGTGTTTTTATGAGAGCCTCTTATTTTAGAAAGGGGAGGGGTCTTGAATCACCTTAGAATCATTCATTATGCCCAAAAACCTCCACCTGTCACATTTGGATCCTTTGCTTGATTAGTTCTCGAGTTATGCAAAAATTTGCTTTAACTATCAGAGGAACCGTTCCCGGCCCCAAAAATCCCTCCATACAAAGTTTTACGCCGATCGGTTCAGTTGTTTTTGAGTCTATAAAGTTCAAACAAACAGAAATTCATTTTTATATAGAGTAGTTCCACGCCAAGGTCTTTTTTACACGGTTTGTTTCCGGCGGTAACTCCAGAACGGAACAACTTATCGACCTAATTCGAATCACATTTTACGGTTTGGGCGAAAAGTAATCATATGTTTTTTTTTTCATACGGCACTTTTTCAAAAAAATCACATTTTTTGTTGTAAATACTTAAAATTTTAGTAACTGTATTTTGACCGTTGCATGAAAAGGTAACACATACAAATAAAATCGAAGCAAGCACTTGTTAATACATGTGAATTTATCAACTCTATTTAGTCTTCTTTTATACGGTTTCATAGTAAAAGTGGAACGTATATCTCGTGTAAAAAATAACCTTAGTGTATTTTAGATTTGGCCGAAACTTTGCAAACGTGTTCGAAATAACAGTATAAGTGTTTTGCCATGAGGAACGGCAGTTTTGATACGAGAGTAACTTTTGAGAAGGCCTTACTAATTTCGATGATATTTATTTGTCTTCATCGCTCTGCCGCGACAATCGAAGCAACCGTGGGGTCCACTCCACTTGTTAATATGATTGAGTGGTTACCAAAGAGAGCCACCACACTGTCGGTCTCGGTTCGATGCTCGTAAACGAATTATGATAGTTATTTTAACGTAGGACTTTGTTTCTCTTTTCTACAACGGGTGTCATTTCAAAATTTTTAAAAATGAGATCGTTACAAAAAAGTGTAAGGTTTTTGAACGCTAATAACTCTCGTTTGACTTCACAGAATGAACAGACTGACTTCATTCGCCCAACATATGATCTTTCTGATCAATTACAATTTTGCATTAAAATTTCCTAAGTGCTCTTACTATAAGTAGTCTACATTTGCTCCCATACTAATATTCATATGAACATGTTGAAAATATATTTTCCCTTTCCGGGTCTTCAGAAGCGGGTAACAAATGGTTCAAATTGTCTTCTTCATTTTATTAAATTGGGGTTTGATTCCATGTTTAATACAGCCCTCAGCTGTAAAATTATTTTGCTTTATTGTCGGTTTCTGATTTAATAACTGAAGCCCGTCTCGTCTTAGGAAATTTGCAACACACTGCTGATACTCTTCTTTAGCCAGAATAAATCACACGAGACGAAACAAATTGATTTCAGTGTTCGACGCTAGCTCTCTGCTGGTGGTTCGGACAGGGCTCGGCCCATCCGCCACAGTCCACCCTGTTGTGGCATGGGAGACAATCAGAGGTGGTAAATGTATATTTTTGTTTGCAAACCAGTCTACTGTTGCGAAATTTGTGGCTCGCACAAGCGAACGCGGAGCATACAAAACAGATAGAGAAAAATGGACCCGGATAGGGAAAACATTTTGTATTATAACTGCCGTCCAGTTAAGAACGACCAATTAAATTTTACAATAAAAGAGTTTGTGTTTAAATGGTTTGTCTCTGAACCTATCTATGGTATCGCCCAGGGTCTGTATCTCAAAATTGCTAGTTCTGGGAGGACAGTTCAGAATCATTGGAACGATGTTGTTCTGAACTACCTGGAGAGTTCTATGATGGCATTTGGAGCAACTCTTCCAGATTGTCAAACCATACTCGAAGTGAAGAATGATTTGCTTATGAACCACAAGCATGTTCTTGGTCGATAGAATGAGCTTTCTGTTGATCAGTGGATACAACAGATAGTTTTTGATGATCATATCAAGATATGAAATTATTTCGGTCAGGCTAGCGTGCTTTATACTAATGTTAAATAGAATAGCCCAGGAAGAAGAGAGTCACGACTAGGCAGTATGAAGAAAAACTCATAAGAAGCGACACGGGAAAATGAAATAATAAATTCAAGCTGCGCTGCGCATAAATTAGAACATTATTTGCTGAGATATTTCTGAAACAATTCTTTTCAAACTATGGAATAAAGGGCAAAGTTCAATTCCGAACGTACCGTCATTGAAGCAACTTAAATAAAATGATCAGTTGTTTTCTTCTAAACACCAAATTATTTCAACAAACCTACACAAATACCTAAATGAAGTCTTGTACAATATTTTTATTATGGCTTCAACAGAACTTCGTAAAAACTTTAGAGCTGTATAAAAGTGCGATGTGAACTTAAACGATATTCGGAAGCAAACTTTCAAAACAAAAATATTACCACGGAACTCTAATGCAAACATTGAGCTTTCCAGTGACGTCCCGGATGGAGAGGTTAGGATTCCGCCGTAACTTTCTTCGTCGTCGCTGCCACGTCCGGATTACGATTGCTACCGCTTCCAGGTTTGCTGGCAGTTAGCAGACGTTCCCCAAGCAACTTTCCGTGCGAGATCGTTGGAATAAACAATACACACATTGTGGATGTCGTTGACAATGATGAACCATTTTGATTGAATAAATTCAGTTTTGACCATAAGCCATTTAACGATATTCATTTTCCTTGATTGCACTGATGCTCTCTGACTGCAAGAAAGAATCTTGAATATTTGAAAGTGTTTTTTGGAATGAAAATTGTGAACTTCTTCCAAGGGTTTTAGATCTTCAACGACCTTGAGGTTTCGTCAAATCTGCTCTCAGACTGTCTAATGAATTTTCGTCAAATCTTTCAATTTTATTTCCTGATCGTGCAAAACTTATGGCCGCGTTCAGTGAATAGGATGCCGCATCAACGTTCCTGAACCAAATGGACAACTTGTAATGATCACCTGTAGATTCAATGGGGAATCATTGCCCTGATATTCCAAAATGTAGCACATAGTAAAATGCACCTTGTCTTCTAATCTATTCTAATCGAATCTAATCTAATCTCACATTAATGCAGCCAATTCTTGAAAGCATTCTGGAAAATGATGGTTTCTTGAAAACATCATTTTTCTTGTCATCGGTTAGGCAAACTGCGTAGTATATGCCCCCCCGTACCAAACGCTTCCATATAGAGTTAAACAGTGTGATAATTTGTACTTTATCGTTGTGAGCATAGATGCTAGGAAGATTAGTTTATGCTCCGTTTGCCTGTGGGTAAACTTCTGGCGATAATTGCCAAGGTTACTGCGCCTTATTCCGCTCACTGAAATTTCTTAAGTGATGTAATGAAAGAAAGTTGATAACAGAATAGCAAAGAAAATTTAAGCAAACAGAAAGCCGAAATAAATTTCATGTGATTATGATTACTGCCCAAAAACCGAAACTTAACAAATCCACAAACAGAAAAAAAGGAAAAAGAAAAAGGAAATTTGAATTCTCCGACAACTCCTGATTCCTACAAGGCCCATAAAAATTGTTTTATATCTGTGCAATAGAAAATAAAGGATAAAAAACAATTTTAGTTTTTGAATCATTAAATTTGTTTGGATAAAGAAGGAAACAAAATTCTAGTAGAAACCGTCGTATGATCCCTTCTATCTCAGCCTATCTCTTCAAAACCATAACACACTCTTTTGCGACAAACAATTTTGCAGCCGATAGTAAAATGCCCCTTGTCTTCTATAACTAAACGTAAAAGAATGCAAATGACTCTCATATGCATCCGTAGAACTATTCCTTCTATCCTTTTCTCCTCCCTATTCCATGTCCGCGAGCAATACAATATGACACACCGTGCTGACAACCTGTACCCTACATCAAAAGGAAAATTAAGCAATAAGTAAAGAACGGTACATAATCCTAACCAATTTTACTTTCAGCCAAATTTTCTAGGGGAAAGGGAAGGACCATCAGGGCACCCAATTTGCTAAATACTTCAAACATTTTGCTTGTTTTCTTGTTATCAAATCTATTCAGAACTTTTTGTAACTTTCTGTAGATTTTTCTAAAAACTTAACAAGGTCTTCTTGAAGATTTTTCTATAAATCTGCTGACTACTTAATCATTTTGTAGGTTTACACTAAATCCTACTCTTGTTAGGGTTATATTCACAAATGCCAGTTCCATTTCAACTGTAGGTCTTATGTTCTGATCTCAGGGAGTTTGAATGACCTATAACAAGTCATGTTACTTTCACTTTAAAAAAAAAACTATTTAAAAAACCTATTTTAGCGTACCAGTAGAACAATTGTGATTGGGAAACTAGGAGAGTTTAAAATTAACACTTAATTTGATCACTTTTTTAAAAATAAAAAAAAAATAAAACATTGAAACACTTTTCATCTTTTCTTTTATTTTTTTTTTGTTTTTCCCCCTCTTTTTTCTCTTTTTTCTTTTTTTTCTTTTTCTTTTCTTATTTTTCTTTTTTTTTCCCTTTATTTTCTTTTTCTTCTTCTTTTTTTTTCTCTTTTTTCTTTTTTTCTCTTTTTTTTCTTCTTATTTTTTCTTCTTTTTCCTCTTTTTTTCTTTTTCTTTCTTCTTTTTTTCTTCTTTTTTTCTTCTTTTTTTTAAATTTTTTTCTTTTATTTCTTTTTTTCTCTTTTTAGCGACGATTTGAAAAAAGTGTTTCAATATTTTCCTTTTTATTTTTTAAAAGGTGATCAAATGAAGTGTTTATTTTAAATTTTTCTAGTTTCCCAATCATGTAATATTGCTTTATAATGTTTGTTGACCTTTAAAAATATTAACTGAATAAGTTTGAATATTTATGGTAACTTTGTATTGCTTAAAAAATACCGTTAGAACTGTAAATCTTAAGTTCTGAACGCCAGGACCGTTTGGATAACCTAGACTATGTCAAGATTATCCTCTTATGTATCTTTACGTTCGAATAGCGTAATTTTGTATATTCCAAAAAGCTACTGTTACTCCCGGAAATTTCAAGTTCTAAATTCCAGGAAAGTTTAGATTACCTAGAGAATCACAAAGTAATAAAATAATGGCCTTCCAGATGATCCGTTAACTATGTTTGAATACATATCATCATCTCAAATAGCCCAAAAAACTGTAGATCTTATCTATTGAACTTAAGGACAGTTTGAATGACCTAGAATTTCTCAAGATTGTCACATTATGTCCTTTGAATTACGATAAAACTACAAAAAAAATGAGGTGCATCTCGTGATGCATTCTCTTTATTGATTTTCTCTTTGGTTTATCATTGCTAAACAACTGATGTAGCTCTGCTTGCATATTAGGTCGAGTGAAGACGTGGTTAGATTCTACATTGAACAATACATATAATGCTTCCACTGCCGAAAGTCGATGAAGAGAATCAATCAACGAAGATAGGCCCATTTCAAATACAACGCGAGTATTGGCAAACTTAAACACCTAAAGTATTCGAAAACGAGCTGTCTTAGAAGGACCAGTGGGTAAGAGTTTTCAAAAGAAGTCCGCCCCACTATTGCCCATCACCTTAGGAGAGTTGTCAAGGGCAAGTGCGGACTTTCTTTAATGCAGAAGAGATTTAATAAACCAATTTAATGGAAAATCAACCATATTGGTATAGTTTATTTGAAGGAAATCCGGAAAGGAAAATGAATTTTGAGGCGACCATTTGTGTGTCTTTAGTTTTAGTTCCTCTCCAAAAATATAATTGTTGAATTTAAAATGTTTAATTGTAGCGATTCCCAATGATGCAAGTGCATCACTATCAATTTAATCTCAGCTAAGTATAAATTACTTCATGCAACGTATTTCAATTTGTCACTTCCATTATTACTTCTCCTGTTTGGAATTCATTATCGCAGTCCGCCTAGTGAATAATTGATTGCAATTTCACATGCGCATTAATTTATCAGTACTTGGATTCTAGTCCTGGAATGCCCACCAGTATACTTCATTCATTCCGAATTAATGCGCCTTGCATGATAGATAGCTTCGTTTGAGAGAGTTGTTGATTCATAAATCATGTTCATCGCCAAGAGATAGAATGGTAATGATAATCATTTGGCTTTTCACAGTTCACCACGCTCGTGGCAATCAGAAACATGAAGGGTTGGAAAAAGCTTGTTTATTCCGACCGTCATCAAGGTCCCGATTTAAATTTCCTTTCCAGCCGGACTGTCAACATCCACTACGGGTGAATTTTTACTCGGGCATCGAGAACCAACAAGGTCAGCTTTCTACCTGTTCTAACCGTTTCATTCGCTCCTGATTGCGAAGCTAAATCACGGAGTTGGGGCTCATTAAGGACTGTGACATGTGATGCGCGCCTTGGTGCTTTCAATTTCCGTTTTATCGATTTCCATCGTCGTCATCGTCATGATTCTAGCCGGGGTAGGATAACAGAAGAAAAAAACAACTAGAATCTCAGCCGTCATCGATCCGCAGTGGCGCAATTTGCTGTTGACCCCGGAAGAGATTACCTACTACATAGACGGACGGTCGTGATCGCGCAGCATCCCAATAAGGAGCGATCATCGAAGGGATTGGCTATTGTTTACTTTCCGGGTCACGTTCCCCATTCTCGGTGAGTCCCGGATGGGCCGTTTCGGGCGTTGTTTTAAGCAACGAGGATGATAGGCAAATCTTGAATTCATCCGGTTCTCGGGTGACGACCTTGACGGGAAGGATCCGAATCGTTATTTTCGGAGACTATCGGATTCCTAAGCGTAGATCACCGTTGGAAAAACAACAGCCGGTGTTGCGATTATTAGCTGGGAAGAATTTTAAGCAATGATTATGACTTGCTTATTTATGTATACAATCTAAGCAGGAAAACGTGTGGCAAAGGCGCGAAAACCGGTAATCCGTGTGGCGTCGGGCTGTTTTGTTTACGAGCGATGATTAATTTGTCAGTGCCATATTCGGATGTGGTTGGTTGAAGGGGTATTTCGCTTTGCTTGCGGTAATCCTTTCTGTATTCAACTTGATTAATTTCTTCCGTAGTGTAATTGAAAAGAACAAAATATCCTGTTAGAATCTATTCTACTCATGAATGTGTAAGGGATTTTTGGCGTTGATATCATGTCACTCAAACATATGCGAATAGTTCACAACATTTTAAAGTTTTGAGCCGCACTTTGCTTGAGTTTGATCAGATTAGGTTAAGTTAATTTTTCGAATCGAGCGTGAGTCATTAATTTGTTTTTGCTTACTTGGCATCACCTTCAGTCTACTCATTCCAGTTTGTATAACTGCAATTACTTTCGAACGCGTTAGCTCAGACTAAACAATCGTGCTTATTGTGGACTAGGTTTACTTACAAAACGGAGGTCATGCTCTGGCACAGATATTTTTGATGGCATCAGAACCGTAGTCATCTCAACGAAAAACGCAATCATATTGAAAAGGACTAACCAATTTGTTTTCTTATCTAAAGATCTTGGCTGAATGAGCAATCCAAATCTTGTCAGAACTGAACAGTCGTAAAATGTAACAAGGCTTCAGTAAATGAAAAAAACTTTTCCTCAAGATTCAAGTTATCAGTTTAAAAGAAACAGGTAGACCTATAACTATATCATGCAATGAATAAGTTTTCTGTAAACTTTCAGACTTTCTACGCTTTCACTGAATTACAAATGATACAAATGATTCTTAGTCTTGCTCTTATTCGTTATTCTTGCCCATCAGACAAAAACAAAATCGAAAATCGTAAACGAACACAATATAGATGGGAATCTTTATGAGCTTAATACATATTTAATAATTGGAACGAACTCACCATGTTTTACGATCCAACGAAATTTTTAAATTTAGAAAATCTTCACCCAACAACTTCTGGAACTCCTTTGACCAGTGCGCGCATCAGTTCCGAAATTTCTCTGGGTTGAACAAAACATACCCTCTTCTGCTTTCCGCATCAGAACAAATTTTTGAGTTTTAAGTGACTTTGTGAAGCATCTTTGTGCATTTTTTTGTTGTTGAAAACTAACCTCGTTGAACAGGTTGAACCTTTGGTCACGAGACATCTCTCAAATACCCTTTAAATCCATTTATCGTCCGCGTTTTTGGCTTAACCGAAACTAATGGGAAGCAACTTAGGGATGATGGCGAAATCGTTGATCAGACGAAGTCAGCCAGATTAAAGAAACAAATTGATGGTGACGAAATCGAGGTGGTAGACGACTCCGTGTGCCTGAAACCGCCGATAACCACCGGATAAAAATACGAAGGAACGAATTGAACAGATTAGGTAGATTGTTATCTAAGGCAACGAAGCATGAGCAATGCTTGACAAACCTTCAGACTGTTATAATAACGGAATTTTTTCTCAAGCTGTCAAAAAGAGACTTATATTATTGAAAATATTGAAATTCAAGATACATTGTCCATTGTTGAAAGGAAATTAGTGAAATTTGAAAATGGTCCGTAATCAGCTGTTCGACGAAACTTCCTTTTTGACGTCAGAATAGGCCTTCCTGTCAACTTTGCGAATGCATTTCTTGATTCTCTACCAATCAACTTCTTGCAACTCGCGCATCTCCAGTTATCTTTGAAAACCAAGCAGCTGAAAATCGCCAAGAAATCTTAGATTCTGCGACACAGATAAGCCGTGGTTTTTTTTTTGTTGAAACGCGATGACGCTTCATCCAGCCAAAACTGCCCACCTGCATGATATTTTTGTAGAAATGGGATCAAATTTATCTTCAAACTTACGTTCTGGTACACATCTTGATTGATATCCAAACCAGAGAGCTTGAACCATGGCTTGGAAATACTTCTCTTGGAAATGGCAATGTACAGCATCACGTTCTGTTCAAACTTATTTTTAAACTTATATTTATGTTCGGAAATACAGTAGAACTATCCATGGAATAGTATCAAACGTTTCCGGGAGTGTACGTCTTCCAAAGAGGGAAGTAGCTTTCGTCGTCCAAAACAAAACATTTTATTAATATTGTTTTTAACAACGAGTTCCGTTGGGATTTTAGCGTCAAGATCGATTCTATTCAATGTTTAGCAGATATACTGGTGAAAACAGTTGAACTTTTTTGCGGTATCCCGTTGGCTCATTGAATCCTTCCCACGAAACACATAAAAACTGACATAATAAGTTGCAATAACTTGATTCTGACTTAACTAAGTTGTATTCAAGTAACATCAACTGATGTGCAACAAGTGTGCTGCTAGAGTTGTTGATGAAGGTGGTATGAAAAAGAGAACAAAGTCCTTTTGCGTCAATAACTTTGGCTGGTCTTCCACTGCCTTGGTTGCGAATAATTGTTGGAAATCTTAGAATATGGTAAACAGTCGAAGCCGCAAATTCTCGCTTTTGAAATGTTGTACTGTATACTTTTTGCCGATATTTCTGTGCTGCTCGTAGAACTGTACAAAACGCTCGCATAACGCTGCTTGTTTTGACAGCATTTTAAACAAAACTAAGCAAGCATAAACAAAACACATAAAAACTAGCAGCAAGGGAAGAAAGAGAGCTAACACATACAAACTCTCATTTCTCTTTGAGCTCGGGCATCGAAAATTTTAAAATTTTAAATTCCAAAATTTTAGATGCCACTAGTTGCCTTAAAACTTCGTATCGATCCCGCTACGTTTAGCAGTCCGACGAACTCCAACAGCTAATGTTAACGCTGATAACGCCAATGGTTCATCTCGACCACTACCTTGCATTGGGTTTTCGATTGTAGGAGTGCCTGTATATAGGTCAAGTTATCGATAGAACAAATCGTTAACAAAAGAAAGCAATAGACTAGTAGTAGAATTAGAGTCAAACTGTACTTGGTACTTCAGAATTTGTCGTTGGTCATAGTCTAACGCAACGAAAAGTCTTTACAGGATGTGCCTTAACAGCGGAATCAAATTGGTCGGTGCAAAGAATGCTCGAAACCCAGTACTTCCTAAGAAAGACACTTACTTACTTATGCTGGTCCAAAGTCCTATTAGGACCGCTTCTGCGTCACGATATTTCTCAATAAAAGTCAGTTGAGGGCTGCTTGTCTCCTGTTCATCGAATGTCCCACACTTCTAAGGTCTTGCTCCACTTGGTTTAACCACCTAGCTCGCTGCGCTACTCTGCGTCTTGTTCAGGTCGAAATCGAGGAAATCACTATTTTGCGGGGTTGTTGTCCGGCATTCTTACAACATGTCCAGCCCATTGTACCCTTCCAGCTTCAGCGACATACTAGATACTGTGCTCGCCATAGAGTTGCGCCACCTCGCGGTTTCCTTCATACACCGTTTTCACATTACATCGCCAAAGATGGTCCTGAGCACGCGTCGTTCGTAAACTCCAAGTGTCTGCAGGTCCTCTTCGAGAATTGTCGACGTCTCATGCCCGTAGAGAATTACTGGTATTATCAGCGTTTTGTACATGGTACACTTTGTACGGAGGTGAAGTTTACAGTCCATAGTAGGGAGTGTGGAATCCATAGTGAAGTCAGGAATCTCCTAGTAAAGTCATGATTTTTAGCCTGGTGGCGTCCAAAGGTTTGACAATACAGGTAACCAATAAGCATTAACATATGCAGTAAATCAACCCTGAATCTGCATTTCAGATGCGGCAATCATATTGTATTAGCATTATATTAGCATCTTGAATGCTAGCTATTGTATAGTTCGATTTCAAATGCTTTTCGAATGCAAAATAGCATTGATTAAGCATGATCATAGCAGTAAAGCAGCCGTATATTGGACCAAAAGCGGCATTTATGTTGCATTTAAGGTGACTTAATTGCTTGATAGGCTGCCGTAAAGACTCTTTGAAACTACTTATAGGTTACCAGGGAATCCCACATTGTTTAATTTATGCTGAAGTTAAAATCAAGACCAAGTGCATACCTGGGCGAAGTCCAACTTCTTTGAGAATCAAAACAATATCCTACAACTAGATGGATCGCCATGTCATAAGTCAAATGTAGCCAACAATGATTTGAAGCCCCCTCGCAGCCCGAACCTATTGAAGAACAAGGCTTCAAACCATGTCACCCTGTGTGTGAAGGCCCTGATGTCTGTCATAACGCATACATGGAAGCCGATTACTTCGTTCTAAAAGCGTTTTCTAGCTTCCGACTTAGCTTTAAGACAACTGTACTCGAATGTTGTGATATTCCTGTTAATCCTAGCAGGCCAAAATTTTTCTGAGCGTCATTTTTCAAGCAATTTAGTGTATTCTGAGTGATTTGGTGCTCAATAACATATAAAAGATTGAAAAAATAGGAAATATTTTTTTGACAAATGGTCTAGGCGATCCAAACTGCCCTGGGGTTCAGAACCTAAGATCTACTGTAGTAACAGTAGCTTTATCCGCTATACAAAGTTATGATATGTATTCAAACATATTCAATGAATGTCCTGGAAGACCACCAAACATTATGAGATAATCTTTGGATATTCTATGTCATCCCAACTGTCCTAGAGTTTAGAACTTAATATCTACTGTTATAACAGTAACTTTATCCACTATACAAAGTTACGGTATGAATTCCATCATAAGCAATACATATTTTTGAAGATCAACAGACACGATGAGATGTTCTTGGGATATTTTATGTCATCCAAACTGTCCTGGAAATCAAAACTTAAGATCTACTGTTGTAACAGTAGCTTTATTCACAATACAAAGTTACGAAATGTATTCAATCGCGTTCAATAAATGTCGAGGAAGACCAACAGCTATTATGAAATAATGTTGGAATATTCAATGTCATCCAAATTGTCCTAGAGTTTAGAACTTAAAATCTACTGTTGTTACAGTAGCTTTATCCGTTATACAAAGTTACAATATGAATTCAATCATGTTCAATGAATGACGTGGAAGACCTACAGGCCATATCAAATAATCTTGGGATATTCCATATCACCCAAACTGTCCTGTAGTTCAGAACTTCAGATCTACTGTTGTTACAGTAACTTTATCCGCTATACAATGTTACAATATGTATTCAAACTTATTCAATGAATGTCGTGAAAGATCAACAGACATCATGAGATAATCATGGGATATTCTATGTCATCCAAATTCACTGTCCTGGCATTCAGAACATTGGTTCTTCTTGATGATAAACTATTTATAACTGATATTTATCACTTGAATTGATGCCGCCAATTTCCTACTCCAGTCCATTAATTAGCGGATAGCTCATTTCAGCAGCTGAACATCAAAAAAATTATATACCATTAAATGATTGTGCTAGACATTAATTACCTACATGTTTTTCGAACAAAGAGTTGCCGTATCGCTAATATCCACGGCATGAGACGTCTTCCATTCATTTTCCATTCCCCACGACGATGACAGATGATCTTTCAGAAGATTCACTGAATGTGTTTGAGTGCATACCGTCACCTTTCACAGGTTATAAAGCTTCTGTTACGGCTGTAGATCCTAACTTCCGAACACAAGGGCAGTTTTGGCGACCTACAACATCCCAAAGAGAACTCATTATATCTGTAGACCTTACAGAAGATTCAATTAATTTGGTAAAATACAGAATGTAACTTTGTTTCGTTCAGAAAGCTACAGTTACAGCTGAAAATTCTAAGTTCTGAGCTCTAGGATACTATGGATAGCCTAGAACATCCGAATATTAGTTCACAATGTCAGTTGTTCTTCCAAGACATTCAATAATTATGTTTCAGTACACATCGTAGCTTTGCATGTCCCAGAAAGCGTTTTTACGGTACTAAGATGATATATTTGGCTTTCAGTCTTTGTGGATAATGAAAACAGATGATTTTCTAGTTACCCTTTTTCGTTTTTTTAGGTGTTTTGGCGCATTACATTTCGCCTTCTTTTAGGGATTACTGTAATATAATTTACTTACTAGATATCTGTTTTTGTCATATTATGTTCTGTTATTACATTTAAATGTCTAGTAATTCTATTAAACATCACTGATGTGCAAATACAAGGAAAGGTCAAATAAATTAAACTTTTTACTCTATTTTTATACTTTTACACTGTTCCGGTATGTCTGTTTTGTTGGATCCTGAGAGGTGGTGTCTTGGTTGGTGTTCCTTGTGTTGAAAATCATCATTTTCATTATCCACAAAGACTGAAATCCAAAGAAATCATCTTAGTAACTTCCAAGTCCCAGTCGATAATCAGTTTCAATGATTTTTTTACAACTGTAGGTCTTATGTTCTGATTTGAAGGATAGTTTGGATGAACTACAACATGTCATGTTACTTTACAATGTTTGTTGAACTTTAAGAATATTATCTGAGTTTGTTTGAATATTTATGGTAACTTTGTATTCCTTTAAAACTACTATTACAATTGTAAATCTTAAGTTCTGGCGTGCTGACAATTTAGAGAACCTAAACTATCCCAAGATTATCTACTGTATTTTTACGTTCGAAATATTCACTGAATATACTTATATAGCCTAAAACGCAAAAGCTACTATTACTACCGTAAATTTCAAGCTCCAACCTCCAGGATAGTTTGGATAACCTAGAGGATTACAAAGTAATAAAATAATAACCTTCCAAAAGATCCATTAAGGTTGAAGGATTCACCATCAATTGTCAGTCATCATCAAACATTCTAAAGCAGTTTTTTAGTTCAAAATCAAAACATAGTTCGTGAAAATGTATTCACTGTACTTTGCTCGTCAAGCGGTCTACAGTGATTACATTTTCATTCCCAGAATTATAATATCAAACGAGCAAATTTCTTTAGATTTTTTGATGATGACGAAAAAATTATGATGAATCCTTCAACCTTAAACATGTTTGAATATGTATCATCATCTCATATAGCCCAAAAACTACTGTTATAATTGTAGATCTTATGATATGAAATTAATGGATTACCTAGAATATCCCAAGATTGTCGCTTTATGTCTTTTGACCTTCCAAACTATAGAATAAATATTGTTAAATATATATTGTCATTTACCATACTTTAAACACTTTCTGTTACAACTGTAGATCTGAACCCAAGGACATTTTGGATAACCTAGATCATCTCAGTTTATCTCATAATGCGTTTTTTCTTACATTCGAATATGTGAATTCAGTGTATACGATTCAATACGTAGCGTAACTTTTTATAGCCCAAAAAGCTATGTAGATTTTAAGTTCTGAACTCAACGACAGATTGGGTGATCTAGAACATCACAAAATTATCAAATAATGACTGTTGACCTTCCAAACGATTCATTCAATATGTTTGAATACATATCGTCACCTTATATAGTCCTAAAAGCCACTGTTACAACTGTAGATCTAAAGTTCTGAACTTAAGTACATTTTGGATAACCAAGAACATGCCAGGAAAATACAGAAATGTTTAACGTTAATCTCTAATTTAATAATACTTATGCATGTGTACCATATTCTAAAACAACACTTTACACTATTAATAAGGCTTTTTTCTGAACTTCTTCATATTCAGGATGCTGTAGGTTGTCTATTGTCCCTTAAACTCATATGTTTTTTTTTTGTAATTTTTTCAGATAGAATGGATGGAATAGATGTAGAACAAATTTGTCGAAGACAGTTTACACTTTTATTCAGTCTGTGATTTTATACAACTATTTTTGGGGTCATGACCACTTAGGCCTGAAGAGGTTGAAGTAAGTAGAAGTAAGGAGGTAAGCAAGAAGTACCTAAAATTTGTGCCTTACCCTGAAAACAGAAACCGAATTAGTCATGCAGAAGTATTAGGTCATGAGACACACAGTGAGTGAGTGAGTGACTGACTGACTGACTGACTGACTGACTGACTGACTGACTGACTGACTGACTGACTGACTGACTGACTGACTGACTGACTGACTGACTGACTTAGATGCGTAATTAGAAATAACCTTATCCACCATTGAACAACAGCTCGTTTAATTCATGTAGGCCACCGAAATCTATAAACAAATTTGAATAATACAGTTTTCCCAGTATTTTGCATCGTTCAAAATGTTCATTTTTTACTTAAACACTTTTGAACATTGGCTTCAGGTAGAGTCTTGTCTAATAATAGTGAAAATTGAAGAGTTCAAGCGATTTTTTACAAGTCTTTCTAACATAGACTTTACATCTGAGCGGAGACTCAATCAGATACCAACAACTTTCAATATGAATCTGATTTTGATTTTAATGTTCAAACCCAACAAACACATATAATTTTAATTGTAATTGTCATAATTTCATAAGATTTATCACTATTACCTCTGGAAAAATAATAATCATTAATTGTTTAGATCAATGGGATAATGATTTGTCATGAATTTTAGAATGATCTCATTAGGCTTTCTCTGGAAAAATCCTCATTATTATGATAACTAATAGGAATAATGAGAACATAGCTTTCTAGTAGTTCTAAGTCAACGCTTTGTACAATGTTATCGAGCTATCATCCCTTGTAGCTTTTCATTCTCATTTTTTAATGCACACCCGTTAGGCTATTATGAAAGTTTAAATTTGAACTTAGAGATGCTTAAGATGCGTTTGTCGAACAATCCACGGAGATGCTATTTATCCTCCAATCCTACAGCGTAAATTAAGCATCTTCATTCTTAAACAAATTACTGAACACCACATTCGATGATTTCCACCTCCAATTCCATAGAATCACCCTAACAAGAATCCATTCACCCGTTCCGTCTCTCTGCGTCTGGGCGCTGGAATCGAACATATCCGGAAGCCACAGCGAGCCTTTGTTGTCCGTTGTCCACCTTACTACTTGCAGCACTTAGCAGCAACAGCCGTGAAGGTCAACAGCTCCCCGATTCGGTCGGTCGATTGTCGACTGTTGTTCAATCGATGATCGCCGTCGGTCGTCTAGCCGAGAGTTGTTGTGTTTGGAACTGCAGCGATCGGAATTCTGAATGTACCTTCCTTCCACCCATCCACAACGAATGGTGCCTGACTGAGAAACCTGACAAAGAGGCAGGGAGTGTATTCCAATAAAAGTACAATCACTCTCATATATGTGTGTAGGTAAGTGGTTCTGTGGTTGCCTGACCTTTGTGCATTCGCGCATTCCGCTTCGCGTTTGTTTGTATCGTTCGGTTAATAACAAAACCGGCGACACACGGACACACATATACGAGCGCGAGGCGTGATAATACTGATATGAGCGGCCACTTCTTGCAGTTCTGATGTTATCAAGCGCTGGGCCGTTGATCGTTCGTAGTAGGGTAATTGGTATAGCTGCCATACATGGAAGAAGATTAACGACCGGTCGGTGTCGCATTTCGGTCCTCCTATCTGCGCCGGGCAGGTTTTATCGGGCAATAAGGAAGTGACAGCTCAGATTATGCATGAGAAGGCTGATGGGCACTACAATTAGCGCAAGCGGTCATCCCGGCGAGCGTGAGCTACGGGTCCATTAAATTACATGTACAGTTCATACATGCGTTCGTTATTATTCATATGATGAGGCATGATAGGGCACTTTGGAACTGGATATCGCCGAGGGGCTCGAGGGTAATTAACACAAACGACGTCCACCAAGGCTCGACGCAGTGACAAAGTGCTCTACTTACTCACTCAGAGGTGTGCACACCAACCATACTTGTTTCGCTAGGAATGAGAACAATACCGAACTAATCGCTGGAACATTTTTTCACCAACTCCGGTTAGGAACAACAAATATTTGAAAAATTGAAATCCCGTTTGAACATCCATTTCTTATGAAAACATGACAACACCACTGGACGACTTGCACACGCGTTGCGAACCATCACATCTAGTATCGATACCGGTCGGTGTGTGTTGTTGTTTTATATATTTATTTGCGTTTCCTCGCAAGTGGCAGAAAAATGAAACGGAAACGAAAAATAAAACCCTCCATTCAAGGTCGATGGGAAGTAATAATAGGAATAAGAATAAAACTTGCTTACGTTTGCCGTTCAGTTCCTTAACCTTTCCGTGTCTCGACTGTGGATTTCAATTAAGTTGAATGTTTTAAAACAGCAGAATGACAGCAATATGGCTTTTATTTATACATGACACGCTCGTAATAAATTATTCATAATCAATCTACCTAGTGATGCTTGTTGAAATTTTCCGGTCAGGCTTTATCACCGAAAATTACAGAAATACAGAAGTCTTTGAAAGTGGAAGTTTGTTTGCTAAATAGCCAAAGATACTAAATAGCGAGCTGGAATAAGGAATCAGAAGCTCTTTAAAAAGTCTCGTTTAGCACTGTTCTAACCATAATTATTTTATCCTCAAATCGCAGGTAAGAGGCACGGAGGATCTTAGTCTGATTAATCTTAGCCTGGTATGTTATTGTTTGTAACATAACAATAACGGGGTGGCCACTTATTTGTCTTTTTCGAGTTCCTGGGTGTTTACCGGTGCATTAATGATGTATACATTTTCCCCGTAATTTTCAAAGTACCAGATCAGGGATAGCAACCGCAACATGTGCTTTGTTTGTATGTGTGAGAGAGTTTTATAATAATAAGAAAAAAAAGGAACGATCTCACCGATGTTTTGTTTCTTCATTCTTCAGTTTATTTTATTCCCTTGTCTCTGTGTTGGTTGTCATCATTGGTCTGCCTCGACGTTTGCTGATTTCTAGTATCTTTAGATAGTTGCAATTCCAATTCAGCCATATCGTCAATTACCGATGCGTATTCCAAAAATGAATTTTTCTTCAAAACTGTGTAGCTAGAATTATATAATCAAAATTACCTCACCATGAAAGACCTCGATACAACTATAGTATCTAGGGTTACCAATCCCCTTTTCATCTCTTTTAACACTTAGTTTCAATATTTTCTACCTTGTAGCACAGGGTGCCCATTTATCATTCACGGATTTTTTCAGTTTTTATATAGCCAGTTTTAAAAATTTGCCTATGGGTGTATTTAACAGCTAATAGGCAAGCTGTATCCATTTGACTGGTCTTTTTCATTTCTCAATGAAGTCCAATTGAATTACTAAGGGAAGTTTTGGCGAAGGTATGAACCTTTTCTTCCCATTAATGAACTTTCTTTCGAAATATTAAGGTGATTTCTTTGGCTATCAGTCTTTTTGAATAATGAAAACAGATAATTTGAACATAACTGTTGTGGACATACAAATACAAAGAAAAGTGAAGTAAATTAAACAAATATCTGCAAAACATAGTACGTAAGATAACCATTCACCCTATTTTAACACTTTCACACTGTTTCGGTTTGTCTAGTTAACTGTTAAATAATTGTTGTGTCGGATCCTGGGAGGTGGTGTCTGGGTTGGTGTTCCTTGTGTTGGTGGTTCTATTCCTAATCATGTTTACTGTATGTATTAGTCCGAAGCATGTTGTACTTGGTCCATCTGGGTCTGTTCGTTTATGAATACTGTTGTTGTCATTGATTATGTTGTATTGACAATGTATTCTTTTTGAATGTTTGGTCTGATCCAAAATAGGGGTTGTGTCAGAATTAAACATATGTTGGTGATCGACACAATGCCACAAAAGCACAATTGTTTCCTTCAGTGCCAGCACTGGTTCGTCTGTATAGGTTTGTCCTGATTGTAGCAGACGCGAATGCTGGTTGCAATTGCTCTTGTGACCTGACAACCTCTGTTGAAGGTATCCCTGTGTAGCACTTCACGGAATCGTCACATTGTATCCGATAAATAACATTGTTGCGGTGGCTCATTGGTATCGAATCTTTAGTGCGAGTGCAGAGCTGTCTAACCTTGTTTAGAATTCGTGTGCGCACAGTCATAGATGGGTACTCACGCGTAATATTTTGATTATGGTTGGTCCGACGGATGGTATGAACGGGGAAGAGCTTTCGAAAGCTTGTCAAATTCTCACAAAGCGTAAGCTTCTGATATGTCTAGGGACTACGAAAGAGTTTTCTTGTGGACTTTCTTTGGACTACCTTGTGAATTTTCTCGAGATCTTCCATTTCTTGATAGTCCATTTCGGTCTTCTTATTAACTTTCTTCAAATCGTCCTAAATATAATCGTAGGGACTTGCTGCCCGTGGTCTTGTTTTTACTGTTAATTTTCTCTAATTTTTTTATGGATTTCCTCATACTTTTTTCATGACTCTTTCTCATGAAATTCATTAACATTTGATTGGAAATTTTCAAGAAAAATCAATTTCGTTCATGTTAGAGAAATTTAATGGGGCGACCCGGCGTGGTTAACATCCATATCTCTGATGCCTAAGTCACGAGTTGAATCTCGATAATGCAAAAGTTTTATTTGTTTAGATCTTTCTAAAAAAAACTACTACTTTGTTTTTTCTCTCTATGTTTACCTCAAAATGCCTCCAGATGTTCTTGTGGATTTTCTCCAGATCATCCTGCAAACTACTTCCATATTTTTTGGTTCAGATCATCCAATGTGATTTGTTGCACTTTAAACTGTTTACCTTGTTTAAATGATTCAATTTTGTTGGCTTCTTTAAAATCTTGTGATATGTCATTTATGTCTTTTCAGAGGAAATCTTGAGGAGTTTTTTTTCGAAAACATTCACAAGGTATTTTCCCCCGAAAAAAAATCTATGAGTCGACTAAAATGTCAACTAATGATGTTCTATGCTTGATCTATTCGAATTACGGTAGCATCCCTTCAACTCTGGGAGCAAGTTGAATATTGTTGACGAATGCAATGTTTATACCCAGTCACTTTTGTAGTGTTCGAGATGCCAATACACCACAAGCCATATTAATAAATTGCCTTATAATGTTTTACGAAAAAATAACGAAACATAAGTTTTTTTTAAGAAGAAGTCCAGATACATTGAAAGATTTTTCAATCTATCATGCATCTAAAATGATATTTAGAGAAATTGACTGGGACCTCATGTTATTCGTCTATTCAATGGCCTTCTTCAGTAGATAATCTGGAAGCAAAGTTAGCCTATCAAATGATGAACCAGACTATTTTCCAAAGGCTGCAGAATTTATCAAAAAGCGTAAACTGTTCAAATTAATTTCTTGTCTAATCGGCGAACGTTGTTCGATCTTAGCGCCCGTCGGAGTCCAAGGTAGACGCGATTTTCAGTCAGTCTGTATTTCTCTGCTGGTGTGGTTATCGGTGATCACCAATGAGCCCAGATACAGTAAATAATTATAATGAACCCAAGTGCTCCATTATCACCTATCACCACCATGAAACAAATGTAGTTTATTCTAGCCTCTTTCAACTTGTTTTTTTTTTTGCTTCAGGTACTTGATGGTTGTTATGAAATTGTTGTCATATAACTCATCGTTTGACACTTAGACGAGTGAGAATATATTTCTTCAAATGGACGAAAATGACTTGTATTCAAAAATATCCTATGGGTGTATCATACACTTTCTAGACAAGGCGTATATGTGTTTTTATCCATCTGAGGGACCGTTTTGATTTCCCAAAAAAGCCTTATTGAATTCATAAGGGAAGTTCTGGCGATAGCATGAATTTTTCCTCCCTTTAGTGGAATCTCTCTTGACGACTTTTAAAATTCGCCCAAAGACCATTTATAGTCTGCTGAGATATTCCTTAACGAAAAATTCCTAGACCAGACCAGGAATCGAACCCAGCCACCTCCAGCATGGTATAGCTTTGTAGCTGCGCATGTACCGACTGAGCTAAGGGAGAACCCGATATTCATGTTCAAGAAATTTTAGTAAATAACTAGGAACTATCTTACTGAATGGTGTTTACTGAATAATTTTTTTTCTCTACATTTACCTCAAATTGCTTTTAGATGTTCTTTTTAGCTCTTCTGTAAACTACTTTCATATTTTTATGTGACGATCCTCCAGTGTGATTTGTTTTAGTTTAACCTATTAAATGACAACCTTTTGTTTCGTTTTTTTTTCCAAACAATAAAATTTTTAATTTGAATTATTTTGAATGATTCAAACTTTTGGAAAATTATTGGATATGTCTTTTAATTTTTGCCAAGAATCCTTCAGAAGATCTTCAGTTTTTACGAGATACTTTAACTCGAAAACGATCGACGAGAAGACTTAAATATACCTTGGTGTTTTGCTTCCTGAATTACGGTAGCATCTATTCAACTCAGGGAACAGATGAAAGAATGTTGAGGAATAAAATAATTATGCCCAGTGACTTTTGGAATTTTTGAAATAGATATTTGAGATGGAGATATTTGATGTGTTTTAAATGATTTCGAAATGAAATAGAAGGATCAGATTTTTTAGGCAGCTCAGAGACCTGAGAGGTTTGTTAGGCTTTCTGGATGATACGTACGTCTTTAATAGTGTTTAGAAAAAATGTCTGGGACCTCCAGTAAATCGTCTTTTAATGACCTTCCACAGTAAATTATGCAAAAGCAAAGTTAGTCAATTAACCTTCGTAAGATATTGAGGTTAATTCTGACCCATGGCGCAACTTCAATGTACGCTCTTTTTTATTTTTAAACCAATCGGGCTGAAATTTTTTGACTTTTAATATTTTACGGGATTTTTCATTCTTGCTTTAAATTTTAAGTATTTTTTTTTATCAGTTTAAGTGACACATAAGACATTAGGGACAATATTGACCCGGATTTTAATCCGTCGTAGAATTTCGAAATTCTAACTTAGAATCAATGGTTATGTACCATTTGAAAAATTCTGGTTTCACAAAGGGGCTGTTCATAAACCACGTAGACAATTAAGGGGGGGGAGGGGTTTCGAAAAAGTCTACGTTTGTCTACGATGGGGGAGGGGGGGATATACCAAAAGTCTACGTAGACATTTTTTTTTCTCTCTGCAAAACGGATATTCAAACCCTATACGCAGAGAAAAATACCGTCATAACAAACATATTCCAGGTAAATCCAAACATAAAATAAGATTGTTTTGGCTGCAAACATAAACTTGCTTATCGCTTTCTTTCTAACATATTCTATGTTTAAAATCAACCCTAGTAGCACACTTGTTGCCATTCGGTTGAGATATCATAAATATGACTTGCTAAGTCATAATCAAGTTACTACAACTAATAAAGGTCGTAGTGTGCTACATGGGAAGTGACATCGATGTTTGAAATTAAAATCATATTATGTTTATTTTCAAACATATAAATGATACGCGCATTAAACGTGCCAAATGTGTTGGATTCTACTAGGCTGCGTTCTTAAATTTAATTTATTTATTCTATGAATCTTAGGTTATCTTAGTCCTGGATTGAGCTCAAATGCTAACATGTTCCAGTTTTAACAAGTTTGCTCAGAGATGCACACAGTTTCGAGCTCTGAACTTTGTAAAAATTGAAACAATACATCAAATCAGTATAATATGGCAGATAATTAAATAATTGAGCATAACATCCCGTTCACACTACAACCTATATAACGTTATATAGACTATCTCCTTACTAGCATCTATTCATCTAAAGACTGAATAATAGAAGCAAAACAAAATTTAAACATTATTCAAAAAACCGATTGTTTATTTCACAATAATAGATTTATATCTACATTAGGAACAGTTGATTAAGATGTTACATAATCCTTCTTTCTGTAAAATTCTCAAACTTTCTGTGGTACACCTGCGATCAGGTTCCGGACGGTATCTTCGAAACGCCCGCCGTAACGATTCTTCATCTTCTCTTGAAATCGTCGGTGCCATTTGATTTCTTCTTAGTTTCGAAGAGTTTCTGCTTAACTAGAGCCCAGCACTTCTCTATTGGGCGAGGTTCTGGACAGTTTGGTGGATATGCTGTTTTTGACACGTATTCGACCTCTTATACCCTATACCATGTCAGGACGGATATTGCATAGTGACAAAACAGACTGGAGTTTCTTGGCAGGATCGCGTACCGATAAATTCGTGTTTCGCTGCCGTTCGTAAAAAAATGCGTGCCCACTTGATTCGCCATTTTACTGAATGTTACAAGAATGTAAACATATTGTACCTAAAGTGGAGAGTTTCAGCTGTCACATGAGTGAAACGTTTCAGCAATCCGGGAAATAATTCAAAATCTACACGAAAATAAAAGTGTCCGAAATTAACGTTGACAGGCTTAAGTTTCATTCAAAAATAATTTGCGTGGCATTTGATATCAAGGTCGTAATGTAGGTTGCAATCTGAACGGAGTTTAATGCTACACGCTAATATTACTGTCTCTAATTATCTTTTCGAGAGGAAAAAAGGGATAACAAGAGACTGTAATTTGAGCGTGATGGTTGTTTCTCTATTCGTGTTTTTAACATCATCATCAACAAACATCATAGATCGAATGCATGGTATCAACACAATAGTTTGATTATGATGTCAACCATCCAAGCAACACATCTCTATTTTTCCTTTATTATCGAGATTTTCAGCTCTGGGCTGGTTCATGTCCCATCGTAGTCGCTCAAATCCCTTTTAGGTATTTTTGTAACTTGTTCGGGGGTGAGATTCGAACTCGTGACTTTGGCGTGAGAGGTATGGATGTTAAACGCAACACATCTCTCATAATTGGTTGCAGAAACTTGATTGTGACTTAATAGAGTCACATATCAGTTACATTGACTTGTTTGCAACAAGTGTGCTACTAGGGCATTGAGTATTATCATTTATACGTGAATGAGATGATATTTGATAGTTAACTTGCTCCCATTTGGCAAACATTTAGTAGAGGGTTTTAGCATATGTGAAACAAATTAGAAAATACATTGGGAGGTCTGGGAAGACGTCAACTTGCTTTGGAAAACTTTAAAAGAAAATAAACTGAACTTTATATCTAAAGGAAAAACAAAAATTGTGGATTGCATTTTGCGACAAAAGTGAACGCAGATCAACGCAAAAGCATCCACAAGGCAGATATTTCGTCGAAGAAAATAAGGCCACTCAAGATTCTGTAGCAACACCAGGAAGAAATTCTTTGTGAGGTCGACGAGAACGAAGCTACGGAAGTTCTACGGATAGAATCACGTTTTGTCAAAATCATTGGTCTTGACATCCAAGAGACAATTCCACCAGAACCCTAGTAGCACACCACGATCACAATTAGTTGCAGAAACTGATTGCGACTCAACAAAAGCACTTATATGTCTTCTCAACTTAATGGCAACATGTGTGCTACTAGGGAACTTCCGCTGATTAATTATTGGTTTAAGCAGCCAGGGTGTGGGCATCTTTAGCATTTGCATAATAGATTGTTGTTATATTTGATTTATGCCAAATTTTTATGAAACAAAATAAAAATGAATAACTGAATAACCTGATTGTTTGAGTTTTATTTCATAAACCGTTCCTCAAACTGGCACAACCACACTTAGAACATTGTCCATAAATAAAAAAAACAATAATTTTATAAAGTCTACGTAGACTTTAAGGGGGGGGGGGGGGGGTTTGGAAAAAGTCTTCGAAAGTCTACGATGCGGGAGGGGGGGTTTGAAAGTGTCCAATTTCGGTCTACGTGGTTTATGAACATTCCCAAATGCATAGAACAAAAACCAGTCCCGTTAACATTGTCCACAGGGAATCCGCTACAGAAGGAAGGAAGTTTAGCTGTGTTAATGAAAATGCATATGAAACATTCCAGACTCATAGTAGAGAATTGGCATCTTGAGCAGCGTTTCTCGATGCGTAACGAATCGTCTTTTGATATTATCATATTAGTTCCAAATCGTACTGCAGAGATGGCGCTGCAGTCTATCTTTGCTCAATCAAGATCTAGAGAACTGACGCCTAGGGCAAAGTTGGAATGTTGTTTGGAATATAAAATGAAGTCATTTGACATTATCAGATTAGTTCCAGATATTGCCGCAGGAAAAGCGCTGTAGCCTATCTTCTTCAAATGAAGCTTTAGAGAGTTGTCACCTTGGGTAAAGTTGAAGAGATTGTAAAATGTGGTCACTAAAAATTATCAGATTAGTTCCAAATTGCGCCGCGAAGATGGCACTGCAGTTTATCTTTGCCAAATGAGGCTCTAGAGACTTGCCGACTTCAGCAAAGTTGTTGTGAATGTAAACTGAAGACACTTGAAATATCACATTAATTCCAGATCGTACCGTAGAGATGGCGCAGCAACCTATCTTTTCCAATCCACCATCTCTGCGGCAAGATCTGGAACTTATGTGATAATCTCACAAGACGACAAATGACATACTGAGAAACTTTGCCGTAGACGACAACTCTCTAGAGCTTCATTTGGCTAAGATAGATTGCAGTGCCATCTCTTCGGCAATATCTGGAACTAATATGATAATGTCAAAAGACGACAAATGACATACGAAAAACTTTGCCCAAGACGGCAACTCTCTAGCGCTTCATATGTAGTATAGAGTAAAGTCAAACGCGATGGCTTAAGCGCCACTCCCATTAAGAGAGACTAATTTTAAAACTGGTTTCTCAGAGGAACCATCCGAACGGTACTTTAGGAAAAACCCTACTTCAAACGCACATATGTTACCAAAACCTGAACAAAATTCCGCCAATCCCTTCAAGTCATACAATTTCCGTAGTCTCTTTAGACTCTAAAGCCAGAACCAACCAACGAACCTTTTTTCAAACGAATGTGCTTGATTTAAATAGACGAACGCAACATCAAAAATGACGAATGAGCCAGCTGAAGGACGAAACGCAAATAAAAAAAACGGAAACTAAACAAAACTCCGATCTCAATCTATTTAACATCTATTTACAAAATTGGTCCAGGTAAACGCACCGCGTTACATAGACTGCAGCGCAATCTCTGTGGCAAGATCTGGAACTAATTTGATAGACAAAACACGACAATTGGCATAATGAAAATCTTTGTCCAAGATGTCAACTTTCTAGCGCTTTATTTGGCGAAGATAGACTGCAGCGCCATCTCTGCGCCATGATCTGGAACTAATATGATAATGTCAAAAGACGAAAAATGATGTACTGGAAAACTTTGTCCAAGACGGCAACTCTCTATAACTAGTCTGGAATGTTTTGTGTGCAATTTTGTTCACACAGTGAAATACAAACCCCATCTTCACATTGTAGCAGATTACCGGTGGCCAATGTTACTGGAACCAGGGTTTTCCACCAATGCATTTTTGAGACCATAACCTTTCATAATTCTAGAAAGGGTTGAAATCCGGGTCAATATTGACCGTAATGTCTTATGTGTAATTTTTTTTAATACCCGAGGAAGGTTACATGGTGTACTAAACTAGTTTCCAAAGGCTTCTGTCTTTTTTGCCTATATCACAAGAAGCGTAAGCAGGGGTCTCAGTTCCTTGTGCAGAATGTTTCATCCTAAACTAATATGCTTTATGCACACAAAACTGATAGAGAAACAATAGAAATTCTGATCGTGTTATGAACCGGAAGATGAAGGTGAACAGCAAAATCACGGGTTCGACGTTTGTACTGCGAATATTTGGCGAAGTTTTAATGTGTTGTTATGGACAACGAAACTTATGTCGTGGAGAATTTCAAGCAGCTTCAAGAGCAGGTTTTCTTTTCTGTTGAGGCCAGAAATGCTACTGCTGAGCATTTCAAGTCCAAGTAGGCGTCGAAATTTCCCTAAAAATACCTCGTTTGGCAAACAATTTACACGTGTGGCAGAAAGAGTATATCTTTCGTCACTACAGGCTCAATCAACAAGGAGATTGACCAGAAAAAGTGCCTGTAGAAGCGATTGCTGCCTTTCATCAAAAAACCACAAAGAAAAGCTTTGTTCTGGCCCGATTTGGCATCATGCTATTATTCTGAAACTGTGATGGAGTGGTACGAAGCAAAACAAGTGAATATTGTTCCAACAACCACAAATCCGCCAAATTGTGCAGAGTTGCATTCAATCGAGAGATATTGGGCTCTGATGCAGCGGAAACTTTGTGGAAAGAAACATTGAATCAAAGATATCAAACACTTTCAACAAATGTGGACTAGAATGACCACCACGGTATCTGAAGGGTTTGTACAAACCCTAATTGATGGTTCTCAGCACAAGACTCTTAAATTTTACGCAAATACGAAATAATTATGAATGTTTTGACTTCATAAATCGTTAAATCCTATCCCTCCTTATTAACCATTTCAAGCTTATTGCTTGCTCTCAAATTAGTGTTCTAAATGCACTTCCACAGTTATTAATTTAGAGCCTTCGATCACAGGTACCATTTTTGCTTTATAAGTATGATTGTGTGGCAAGTACAATCATACCCTAATAAGCCCAGGGAGTCGAGAAATATTCCTTGACGTTACATACCTAGACCAGACCTGGAATCGAGCCCAGCCACCTCCAGCATTGTGTTGCTTTGTAGCTGTGCCTTTTAACTACTGAGCTAAGGGAGGATCCAAGTGAGATCGATAACGACTCTCATTTTCGTTCTTTGGTTTGAGTTTGGTAGAATCTTGTAACTTTTAATATAAATCTGTCATTTACTTAATTAATCCCCAATTTCTCTTATGTTGAGGCTACGTCAACTGCATGGGGGATGTTCCTTCTAGGTTTTATTACACCAAACTGCTCTGGTCGAACTTCGAAGGGGAAAGAACTGCGCGAAAACCCAAAAGTAAGCCAGAACAAACGAGCAACAACTGTCAGTTTATACACTGTTACTAATCAGCTACCAAATACCAAAAGACAAAAAAAAGAGCTACAAAGAGCTTTATGTACTAGTAGTGGTCAGAAATACCATATTCATGATACATGAATAATAGTGATGGGAAATTTCGTTTATCTTTACGTTAATTAAGTAGCAGTCGTTATTTAACAATGTTTACGTTGAACGTTTTTCCACAGCTGGCCGTCTCATTACATCTGATATGCCCTATCACTCAAAAGAGTATTGTGGAGCGAAAATGTCGAACAATGTTGCGACATCGCTCATGACATTACAATTATTTCTGCCTCTCTGCGAGACAACGCAAAGTTCCAGTTCCACTGTCGTATGTCTCGAGGGAACTGATTACTGCCGTCCTAGAAAATTGGAGGCTGCAGTGCGATTTTCAGCGATTGGGCGAGTTCATCCTCGATCTCCAAATAATTGTAAAAATCTCAAATTTTCCCACAAAATATATCCTGCTGCATCCACGACATGGTGGCGTGGTTTAATTTTGCTCATACAAGACCGTAATTGTGCAATCAAATTCAGTTCATTATCACACAGCGTGTTCAGTGAGTGAGTGACTGGGTGAGGGAATGAGGCAACCAGTTGCTCGGCTGCGTCTTGCGTCTTGTGTTGCGGGTGGGAACCTAGAGGGTTTTGGAAAGTAGCAGTTGCAGCTCTGCAATTTCAGCAACAACAACAACAGCAACAACAGAAACGACGAAGCAGCAATGGATGGCGGCACGCTACAGTCACGCTAAATTAGTCACGAACGTTCGGTTAAATGTGTATCAAGCCATGTTGGGAAATAATTCGAATGTCGAAACATGCAATTTTGAGACACAGTGGATGCGGCGGTTGCCGAGTCTTAAATCGATCATCACGATATGACGGCTGAGATTTGTCAGTTGAGTAGCGGCAATCAGCTAGAACAGGGAAGACAATATTTTCACGTCACAGGAAGGACAAAAATCCAATCAATTGTCGAAAGCCAAAGGAATGCTTTTCCGCGTTCTGCAGTCAGTCATGTGAAGCGAAATAAGGTACCCTGGCTGTGGTCACCATCCATCCATGGCAATCAAGCGATTCTCAATCGATTGGTGGTGCTGCTAGACTTGATTTTTGATTTGATGATATCAATTTACAAATTTCAGTTTGAATCGTCAAGTTCTGTTTTTGCTGTTTTCAGTTTCATTGAAAAATATTTGCATTCAGCACCGCGCTCTCACCGATGTCTGTTGGCGGCAGTATTTTTTCGTGCTAAAATTCGGAAGATGCCAAAAACAACAACCACACGGGATCCACCCACTCACGCGGTTTTCCCCTTTCGTTTGCGACCTAGAATCGGTGCCAACATCACGAAACTCGGTCACTGCTGCTGCTGACGTTTTCTCCATTCTCTAAACGTTTCCTGTTTGGTTGCATATTTCCCGATAAATCTGAGGTCATTGAAAAAAAAATCGATCCTATGTTGATTTCCTCCGACCTATATGGCCGCACGTGTAAGCGCACAAAATAAGCGTTCGCATTTCCAGACACCCGCAACTGCACGGTAATGGCAAACACGTGAATCCATGGCAATCAAAAAACCTACTTTATCGCTGCTATTCCCGTAGAACTGGGCGTTGAATCCACGCCCCACTCACATTGTTCCGCCTCAAGTCCAGTGTCCCACACACCTCCTCTTCGTGTTTCCTTTTCGCTGATTTACATCCTTGTTCCGAACGACGAAGCGTAAACACAATCGTTCCCATTTTCGTACCACAGTGTTGTCTGACCCTGATGATGGCCAGCACCGTTCGTTGTTAGAGTGTGCGAACAAACGTCACGTTTCCTACCGAAACCGGATTCACGTTTTTTCCGGTTCTTGAAATTGTCGTGGAACGGTGAATTATTCTAATCTGATTAGATGCGATCCGTCAATGGGTCTTGATACCAGCCCTAGGAGGCCGGATTGGGGCAATTACTAATCAGGGTTCATGGGAATAGTTTGCCGGGTGTCACGCGATTGCACTGTGGCTCGAAACGGGCATTATTTGCTTTATTTCTGTTCTGCTTTTAGGGTGATGGTGAGGTGGTGAAACGTCCATATCCAAACCAGTTGATGATCCTGAAAATCCTATCCATCGTTCTTGTCTCAAAAATAGATTACGGGTCAACACCATCCGAATGACTTATTGATTAACATCTAATTCCACTCCGCTCCACTGCACAGTGGTCCAGAATGCGTCTTCAGCTGGAAAGATACATTTTTTCAGTCTAAGTTCGAAGTTTTGGAGCAAAATTGTCTTCTACAAAGTTGTTTCTAATAATGAGGCCCTTCTTTTGGTGTGAACATCTTATTATTAATTGCACATTATTATTATTTTCCCTACAAAAAATAAGCATTAAACATTTTTATCTCCTTCAAGGTTATAGGAAGCGTGGTTACAGGGAGTGTGGATGCGTTACTACTGTGTATCATAAGGTCTTTTTCTGTTAATCACCCACACTTTTGAATGACCCCAACAGCATCCTTACTGTTGGTTTAAATCGGTGCCAAAATTTGATTAACTTTAATGTGCATACAGAGAATAAAACGGGAACATAGTTAAATATATTATTCGCTGCCGACGTCAATTGAATTCAGCACACCGTTCACCAAACCGAATCCCGCTGCTAACCAAACCATTTTACCCAACTGGGAAATCACTGAGATTTCTCGTGGAAGTGCAGAGGAGTTCAATAAAGCGAGTATCACGTCAACGTATTCCTAACCATTTCCTACTTGATCTACATTAGGGCGAGGCCAGCGCTGGTATTGCCTTAGATCACCAGTTATTACACATTGAGGATGTATGCTAGTTCCAAGCATCATCTTTTTGTTCTCTGTGTAATACCAGCTAATCTGGCAATAACGGAGTAGCAACCTCGGGCGGTCAAGCTCATGAGCCCCTTCTTTGGGTGTGAATGAAAACAAGGGTCGTCCTTGTTTTCAGACTTATCTTATTCAGAGAAGACAATTATATTGCCTTTATCAAACAAAAATCGTCCAATTCTAAGATAGTCATTTTTTGCAAATTGACTTTAAATTTTAAAATAGTTTTTTTTAGCGTGTAGGAATCGATATTAAAATTTTTACAATTTTTTTCATAAAAGTAAAGACAATTTTCTAAAAGTCACCCATACATCCTTTTTTTGTCAGTATTTTGCTTTTTGAGTTATATTGATTTTTAAAAAATCGATCAAAAAACTTAAGCCCTTTTCAAATGGTAGTCTAGATAAATTAAAAAAAAACAAAGTATGCAAAGTTGCTTAAAAAGACAAAGTCTACGCACCCACAAAGTTTCATTGGATTCTGAGAGGGTGCTTTGAGTTGGCGTGAAATTCGTCACGTAGCTAGGGTGTCCCTATAAAAATCATTTATTTTGTTCTTTTTTTTTATATATATTTTTTATATCTTTGAGCATTGTTGTCTTGTTATTGATTCTAGAACAATTAAGGATACAACTTTTGGGGTGCTGAAATCAGCGCTATAGTATGTCAAACAAAAGTTTTATTTTTTTTATATAAAAAATAGGCCTTAATCAAATGTTGATCTCCCTGGCTTTAATTTTTTTTTTTAAATAACGTATTTGCAGTTTTCAAATGTAATTTAAAACAATAAAAATCATTTCAAATGCTTTTAAGAAATAATATTTGCGCTTCCCCAACCAGAGAGGTGAAATATGGACATATTTTCTTACAAAAACCATAATAGCTTTTGTTTGACAGACAATAGCGGTGATTTCAGTACATCAAAAGTTTTATCTATTTTTGTTCTAGAAGCAACGCTAAGACAAGTTTGATGAAAAAATTGAAATAAAAAAGTAATAGCGAAATAACTGATTTTTAAAGACACCCAAAACTGCGTTAGAAAAATTGCTCTAGTTCGGTCATTTCAAAAGCCACAGAAAAATTTATTCAATCAAAGTTGCTTAAAATTTACTCATCTACAACATTACCAAAGAAGATATGTCTTTTTTTTTAATAGCAGCACGATTTTCTAAAAGTTACCCACACATAACTTTTTTGTAAGTCTTTTCCTTTTTGAGTTATGTTGACATGAAAAATTTGTTTCTAGAAGTCGGCACATTGTAGACGAAATACGCGTATCTGTCAAGATAAGCAAAGGTAGTTGGTATTAAATGGAAAATACTAATTTTTCTTCTCATTTCTAGTTACAGGTATTTCACTAAACAGCTCAAACCCCTCTAGGATTTAAAAATTTGTTGTTAGAAAAACGTTTTTCCTTCAAAGTGTCCATCTTGCACTGTATCGCGAACTTTTAGACAGTATATTGCCTTTATCCAAAAAAAAATTAGTCCAATTCTAAGATAGCATCTTTTTTCAAAACGACTTTAAATTTTTATATATATATATATATTTTTTAGCGTGTAAGAATCGATTTTACAATTTCTACAACTTTTTTTCATAAAAGTAAAGACAATTATCTAAAAGTCACCCATACAACCCTTTTTTATCAGTCTTTTGGTTTTTGAGTTACTTTAATTTTTAAAAAATCGATCAAAAAACTTAAGCCCTTTTCAAATGGTAGTCTAGATAAATTTTGAAAAAAAGTATGCAAACTTGCTTGAAAAGACATAGTCTACCCACTTCCAAAGTTTCATTTGATTCTGAGAGGGTTCTGCCAATCACGAAGACGAGTTTGCGTGAAATTCGTCACACAGGGAAAAATTGCTCTCATTTGGTCATTTCTATAGCTACAGAAAAATTTCTTCAAACATTGAATATCATTGAAGATCGACGAACACAATTATTTGTTCATGCCCTTATCGGAAAAAATAAATTTAACTCAATAAAGGACAGTGTGACAGAAATGATAGACTCTTGCGGGAAGCGATTCTCTAGCATCCTCGATCAGGAAGTATTATCTACGTAGTTATCCATATTCTTTCAAAGGTACTCAAAATGTCAGTCTTCATGTCATGGACAAATTTTTGGACAAGCCCTAGTTAAAAAAAAAAAGATCGAGCTTAGTGCCTAAATTCACCGATTCATAGTTGCCTCTAAATGCGTGTGAATGGAGTGCCTTTACCATGCAATTTAGTAGTGTGATGGGTCTTTAGCAATCCGATTCATCTTCATCTCAGGTTTAGGAATAGCCAACACTTTTTTCCACTCACCAGGTACCTAGCCGGATTTCCAGAAGTTTTTCATGATGTCTGAGAGCGTCAGTCAACCTGAGAGTTTCAATACCATGGAGTAGGGTCTAGATTGGGCTCATCGAGATCTGCTGCCCTGGTATTGAACGCGGAAAGATTCCTTTTCTAGTCAAGGAACTACCAGGCTTTCGATACATTCGAAATTGAGATTTATTTACCTGAAAGAGAGATAGAAAGAAAAAAAATATTATTCTAACTTTTCAAGATTATTTATCAAAAAAAGGTCATAACAAAGTTGCCCGAGATACCGCTACGATTCTCGCTGTCGTATAAACACTCCCAGTCTGGACGAGAGAAGTGAACAAATATACAGTTGAAATTTGTTTTGCGATAGTTTAGAACTCTTCCGCGTTCAGCCGCCATCGGGGATCCTATGGTATTCAGCTGAAGTATTGATGCGAATACTTAGTTGGAGTTGTTGAAGATTCCCCGGTCATCAAATATTCCGCAGTAGCATAAACGACAGTTTAACAGCCCACTCACACAAATAACAAAGCGAGAGTGCGACTTAAACTGTTCAGTTATAAGCTGACTTGATTTAAATTCAGCCATTCCATTCCATCGACAATCCATATAACTCTTGATTTGATTGATCTCCGGATTTCGAAACTTTAATAAATAACTAGTAATTAGGCCACCCAAGTATGGAAATGTTACCATCCAGAAGTCATCCATCCAGAAACCATACAGCTTTATTAAGTTTTATGAATGCCACTAGACATCAATTTGGTTTTATTATGGCAGCAGGAAGTGCCAATAGGTTATAAATTTGATTCAGGTTTAAGAGAACCTACACAGCTTCTGTACAACGATCTCAAAACCTTGTCTTCTAAAAAATTTTCTATTCCTATCAAAGGTTTAATTTTGATTTTATGAACTCGTAAAATGCTGTTTTGAAAAGCTGTTTTTGGACTGATTCGTATTATCTTATCATAGTCAGTTTAAAAAGCATTTCAAAACCATTAAATGCATCAAACGGCAAATTGGCATTGAGGCAAGTCACCAAATGACTAAATAGTTTTATAGTAGCCATTGCGAAGATAAATTGCCTTTTTGGCAAAACTGTGATTTCTTCCAATCGGCATTTTGAAATTTAAGAAATCATTGAAATGTGGAAATACATCAGATTTTAAATGTAATGCAAATGAACTGTAGATCAGAGACTAATTTCGGCATTCTACTAGATAACCTTATTGAATTCCATCAATTTTCAATATTTTTTTTGATTATTTTATCGAATATTTGTTTCAATTTTGGTTCAGTTGTTGTAAACTCGCATAATTTTCGAGCCGCATTAATTGTCGGCTCTTATTGTGCCAATATTCACCATAAAATTAAATGCGCATATGATTTGGAGCATGATACGCTATAAAAAAAAACTCAATTTGTTTCGGATATTTTGCAATCAAACAAAATTACAATATTATACAATATCATTTACAGTTAAATGGTTTTGAAGAGCAGAGAATCGAACAAAGCAGAATAACAAAAACCACGATATCACCGTGAAGTACATCTGTGGCTATTTGGCCATATGCTGGTTTTGATGGCAGCCAATAGGTTTTATGAAGGTTCTCAAATGGTCATAACATTTTTCACTAGCACATTTTCAAAATATATATGGTCTTATAAAGATTTTATTAATTTGTTTTCACAACCGTCTATAGAGTGGGCCACTTTATACACTTTTCGACTTTAAAATGCATAGAGGAGGTGTTGGTGGACAAAACAGTTTTGAATGTAGTTCTATCAACAAAATCCGGGAGGAGTGCTATACGGCTGGAATAAAACTAAAATGGTTACTTGGGCATTCTTAGTGAACATAGTATTGACTTGTTAATGTTAAATGACAAACAGCTCCAACTAATCAGAATGAACTTTCATGTTGGGGATGTTTGTCCTTTGCCTTCATCTTATAAAGCAAATGGTAGAACAAAATAAGTATAGCTACTTCTGTGTTTAGTGGCCTTTTTGACTAACTTTTTGACAAAACTCGTTGAACAGGTTCTACTGTTAGTTGCGAGGCGCTTTTGACTTATCAATATTTCTCACGAAATTCATAAGAATGAGCATACAGGGAATAGACAGTTTATTATCCTCGAGGCACCACTGATAAATCCCACAAACTTCACGTTTAGGAAATAGATACGAAGCTGAAGTGTTGCCGTACGTAACTGAAAATCGGTTCGAACAGTGAACTACGTCGGATTTCTAAATGAAAACGGCAGTCACTGGAAAAGACGATTCGACAAAGATTTTTCATCAGTGCCATTTTGACCATTTTCTTATTTCTTCACACGTGCCAAAATTACAACGGAAGTTGTGGCAATCCACCCCATCCAATCGATAACCGCAACCGATTCCGTCCCGAAGCCGCAATATTCGTCCGCCGACAAAGTAGGAACGGACAAAGAAGTTCGGCCGTAGAACTGTTTAAAATTCATCGGTAGAGGAGAGACAGCATTACCACGAGTAACTCCTGCGTATGTGAGCAACAAAATTTGAGACACACAAACTACCAGAAATTAAATAGATAGAAATAAGGAAGTCCGCAAATATTAAGAAGCTTTAGGCAAAAAGGAAAGGGAAAGGGAAAGGAAATTAAAATGACCTAGGTTTAGGCGTCAGGAGTTATTTGTAACTAATCGAACGACGACTTCTATCTGTTATATTCTTAGGTGGAGCAATGACGTGGATAGCGGAGGTTTTGGTTGACCGTGCGCGCTGAGAATTTCGAACTGGAATTCTTCGAGAGACCAGCTCTGAAGTGTTTTTAATTCAAGGGACAGTTAACTTCGTAGCCACACTTTGTGTGTTACAACGTTCTGGGTGATTGATTGCTGCTCAGACACGTCCGGCCTCGATTGACGCTTCCGCATAACAATGTCCATTTTTCCAGGTACTTCTCGGCCCCAAGGGCGAAACGACGAGGCCACCTTGACCGTGTTCTTCCTCTTCAGCATCTGCTGCATTTTCTCACTTTCTCCAGAAGTCGGATCAGCTATGCGGACACGAAGTGCCTCACGATGTCAAACTTCTACGCTCCGGGATGAACCTGAAAGTACGAGCATACTCTCGAGCGTAGTTGCTTTACTGTTTTCACCATGGCCGCTGCAAATCAATACAGTTAAAATTATTTTGTAATTTTCAATCTATTTTCAGCTTTAAAATTACACGATGTTTCAAATTCACACGGCTTGGAAATTCCATCTTGTAATAATTTCTTGACTGAATTGTACGTGAACTGCTTCAGATGATGATTTTACATTTAAGTTTAATTTTCACGTCAGACAACAAGAGACATAATATTAGTGAGAAATTATTTGCTAATATTAGAGGAAAGGCTTGTAAGATGGAACGGCTTGTAAGATGGAACAGCGCCACTTTTGACATTCATAGTGACAACACGATCACGCTGACTAGTGTTAACCTCATTTTTTTACTATTCTTCAATTTTCATTTGCTTTTGGAGTGAACACACTCATTCGATCTAGCTCTTCCAGGTTTCATTGTTCAAAAGTGGAGGAATAATTAAAATAGCATTTTTTTCTTGTGCTTAGTAAGTGGAAATTATCCATCGATATCAAAAGGTTAACATATGTGTTGGCTAGCATTTTTGGTGTATTTTTATGATCCAAAGGCATTTCCAAACAAATCGTAAAGTGAAACAATTTTTTGATGTTTTGTGTTTATGGCGTCATGTTTGTAAGATGGAACACTGTTGAACTTGTACGATTGAACAAAAAAATTTTCGTTTTAAAACATGTGAATGACATTTTTTATGTTGAAAAATGCCATGAAATCAATAATAAATTGAAATATAACAATACATATTTTGAAATTGCAATTTTCGATGGATTTCGAAAAAAGTCCATAATTTTTTTGATGACTATAAATAATCAGCTCCGTGGGCAAACTTGGAGTTCTTTAGTTCCTCTTTCGAAAAATCCTCGAAAAAATAAAAATTATACATGTTACGAGCAAAAAGCGAATCGTGTTCGTCTTGCACCATAGCTTGAGCAAATGAGCCAGTTTCTTCTTGGAGCTATATATTTTACTGAAAAAAAATCTGTCCCATCTGTTCCTTAAATCTTGTATTTTACAATTGCTAATGACATCACCTAAGAAGTGGAATCGTTATGAATAAACAATTTCAAACAGCGGACTGCGGTCCATCATAATATATGTTTAACATTGAAAAAGGCGAACTGAATGCATTCGTAGGAACTTGCTAGTTTCAATCAACATGGCATTACATTTCCAACCATGTATAGTTTAAGCTTTAAAAACTTTGAAACTTATCAATAAATCTAAAACGAGGAGTTTCTTATTACTGGAGAAATCCGAATAAACAAAAATTACTCGCGGGTAAAATCACAATTAATTCTTAGACGGCAACTAAATCAATTTCACATGACACGGTATTATTTATTTCTCGAACTATTTATCAAGTAGGCCGGTGTAAACGCTTTCGATTTACGCTTTACAAACTGGAAAAAAAAATACTCTACTTACCTCTGCTTATGGATGGAGAATGGCAGCGAAGCAAGAGAAGCAAAACATTAGTTCTATTCGATAAATTTTAATGAAAGAAGATTTACAATTACACGATCGTGTAAATGCCTATGATAACGCATTGGAATACGAGTGCACTGTGATTTATTATTTTTGCAAAGTGTACTTACGTATGAATCAATGTAAAAAGGACGTATTTTTCTATGTTTACCAATGCTCCGATTTTGTGTACTATTTTTTTCTTTTAAAATTAAAGAACACTGCATTACATAGGTATATTTTAACTATGCAATTTTGATTATTGTTTGCAGTGACCTGATAATGCTGTCAAATTGTCTGTAGCCGAAAGTGTTGCTACGATTGGCGATCCATAGCTGGCTTCAAAACCATGTCACAGGATAATCGTAATGAAAATCGCTAAAATTTGTTCATTTTTTAATGCTTTTACTGCTCATAATTCAACCGAAGAGCGATTTCAAAACACACGGAAAAGATTCGAGATTAAACTAGCAACTAGCGGCTCCGAGCATAATATCTATAGCTACGAACTCAGGGCTGGTAGCAGGTTTATGGATAAATAATAGTGACTTTAGTGACTAAAATAATAAAAATAGTGACCAAATAGTTGACCATATAATGACTAAAAGTGATTTCCAAAGTTTAGTATTTTTTTGATCTTTTATACATTTGTTGTATAAATATAGTAAAAATTTACAAGGTGATCACCCCCCGTTTGCAAAAATGAATAATAGATCGGAAGTATTTCTACGCATCAATTTCAATAGAAAACATTTTTGATTTCAGGCCTGTCTTCGGCAAATTTGTTTTCCATCAATTCTTCTATCTGGAAAATATAGAAGAAACTTATGAGTTGAAGGCCTAATTGACGACCAAGAATATCCTGGATATGAAGAAGTTCAGGAAGAATAAATAAATGCCTTATTAATAGTGTAAAGCGGTGTTTTAGAATATTGTAAATTTGCATACGTATAAACAAATTCTCGTTGATGTATCTTTCTGGGATGTTCTAGGTCATCCAAAATGTACATGAGTTCTGATCTTCAGATCTACAGTTGTAACAGTAGCTTTCAGAGCTATATAAGGTTACGATATTTATTCAAATGTATTGAATGAACCTTTTGAAATAAATAGTATTATTTGATAACTCGGTGATGTTCTAGGTCATCAAAACTGTCCTTGAGTTTAGAACATAAGATCGACAGTAGTAACTATAGCTTTTTGAACTATACAAAGTAACGCTACGTATTCAACCATATTCAGTAAATATTTTCGAACATGAAAAAACATCATGAGATGAACGGGGATAACCTAGGTCATCCAAACTATCCTTGAGTTCAGAACATATAAGATCAGTTCAGTTGTAACATCAAGTGTTTTTGGTGTGTAAAGGGACAATATGTATTTAAATCATATTTATTAAATAGTGTGGAAGGCTTACAGACATAATGTGACAATCTTGGGATATGCTAGGTACTCCAAACTGTCCTTAAATTCACAACATAAGATCTACAGTTGTAACATAAGTTTTTTAAGCTATATATGGTGACCATCTATATTCAAACATTTTCAATTAATCTATTGGAAAGTCAACAGTCATTATTTTATAACTTTAAGATCCCCTAGGTAATTCAAACTGCTCTGGAGTTCCTAACAAGAAATATACAGCAGTAACAGTAGTTTTTTGGGCAATACAAAGTTAGGTAACGTATTAAAGTATATTTAGTGAATATTTTCGAACGTAAAAATACATAAGATAATCTTGGGATGGTCCAGGTCATCCAAACTGTCTTGGCATTTAGAACTTAAGATTTACGGTAACATTAAATTTTAGGCAATACAAAGTTACAATAAATATTCAAACATATTCAATTCATTCTTAAAGTGAATAAAAAAAACATTATAGAGAAATATGACATTTTCGATTCAGAACTTAAGATAAACAATAGTAACCTAGCATTTTGGACTATACAAAGCTACGATAAATATTTAAACACATTCAAAGAATATCATGATACGTCCATAGACATCATATGATAACCTTGCTAGTTTCAGTTCATTCAATATTTAAGCTCTACAATTGTAACAAAATCTGTATGGGCTATACAAAGTTAAGTTAGTTTGTTTGGCATAGAATATCCCAAGATTATCTCATAGTGTCAGTTGGTCTTCCAGGACATTCATTGAATATATTTGAATACATATCATAACATGTTATAGCGGATAAAGCTACTGTTAAAACTGTACATCTTAAGTTATAATCTCCAGGGTTGTTTGGACGATCCAGCACATCTCTAAACCATATTTCCAACTTTATTCAGTCATTTCTATGTTATTCAGTATCAAATCCAACAGAATTCGAAAATTCCTTACAAACTCTAACGACGATGGTTCGCACCAACTTTTCTAGATCAGCGTACATTAGATGTATGAAGGGTTCTTCCCTCTAGAAAAAAAAACCTTAGAAAATATCATTGAAATAGATTAGTTTACTTATCAATAGCTTGAAAACTTTGTCACACATTTTTAGATCGAATTTTACTTAAAAAGTTTTACAACTTTGCAAAAAAAGCCCTTTATCTGATTTACAATTCGTTCTCACTTTTCTCGACTATTTGGATACCAAAAGAGTAGTCCGCTGTTGCAATGATTAAATCTAACAAAATATTTTTGAAACAAAGTGAGTGTAATTTATGTATTTTATGTAATTTCTTCAGGGGTGCGACTCTATCTCAGATGCAGGATTTTTTTGTTTTGCTTTTGTGCGATGAGCGCAAGCTTAGTAGATAAAAAGTAGATTTTAAAGATTTTGATTAAGATTTTAAAGATTTACTGCAAAAAGATGCAGCACGATGCAAGTTGATGGATTAAGATTCACAAGCTGCAACAAGATTTTTTAAAGATTGATTCGCTAGCGTGGGGTTTTTCGATCATCTTGAATCTGGATTTAGATGTGTCGCACTCCCAGAGTTTCTTAATTGGACAATTTTGTTTGCAGATTGGATAAACGTTTTAAGTTTTCACTCCGATCCCGTTCGATTCGTCATGGACTTCACTGGGTTCATTTGTATAGAAATATGAAAAATTATTTTGAAATAGCTGTAACATTGTTAACACAATGAAAGATATTATACTTTGAGACCACGTGCGCCGCATTCAAACTAAATGTAGAGTGCTGTGACCGACCAGCGCTCTGCATTTGACAAGTTCAATTGAGGTAGAGGTGGGACAGCGTTCACCAGGGCATCTAGTTTTACTTCTCGGCTTTTATGTAGTATGGCCAGATCGCTTAATTTTGTTGACTAACGGGTGTCCACTAAAAAATGAGAATGATTTCAATACTTTTCCATCAGAACAAAAACGGCCGCATAGAAATGTCACTTTAGAGCCAAAATATACCATATGTCCCAAAAAACCGGAATCCGACAAATTTGCCACAGTGCCGTCCTATCGAGGATTTCTTCGGTCTTTTGAGCTCCATGGTATACAAGGATAATTGGAAGGCCAAGAACACCAAGCAACTTACCAACAGGATCAAAAGCTGCATCCGAAAAATCGATGTGGCTGCCGTCCAACGGTCATGTTCCAGCATAACGACTAAGCTGCGCCACTGGCTGGAGCCACGGACCATATGACAATATTCACTAAACTTAGTTTGAAGGTTCAAGTTGACCCTTTTAATAAAATAAATCAGTTTGAACAAAACTTCACTGGTATTTTTTTCCTGACCCATTCTTTTCGTTCTCATTATTTAGTGGACACCCGTTATTGCACAATAGGAACAAGTGATTTTTTTAACTTTTTACAACCGACGGTGCGAAAATAGTGACTTTAGTGACCATTTTCCGAAAAATAGTGACTTTAGTGACTTTTGGATGCAAAAAGTGACTTTTTAGTGACTACACTCAAAATAGTGACCAAGTCACTAAAAAGTGACCCGCTACCAGCCCTGCGAACTGATTGAATGATGGATGAGTAGGATTCCTGTCGTAAGTGTTCATCCCGACGTCGACGGAAATTGACAGCAGATCTTCCGTGATTTTGGTTAGAACGAAAGCGTCCATGAGCATGATTACATTACTCACATATTCAAACTTCAAAATTTAGTTGAAGCTTATTCAAAAATCAGGAACCGCACCGCACCAAACGCAACCGCAAATCAAAATTTAACATTTAGTACCCATGTTTCCTTTCCAACGAGAACTCGTCTATCTTTTCCCAGGTTAATTCGAACCCTCTGCAATCGCGGTAAGTCGTGTTCCTTTTCTTATCTTATCAGACCCTCTCAACCGCAACGCATGCATCGGACATATCTACCGCGGGCGACGTTCCTGGTATTGTTGTTGCTGTTGAAAATGACCGAAGCCCATATTTCAACAAACATACAGGCAATAGATGACACAAAAAAATCCCCGACAGACCACTCCCCACCGTGAATTTTGTTATTATTTTGTTCACACCATGCCAGGAAACGTGATTTGTGGGCCGACCTAATCATAAACACGACAAGTTATCGCACAAGCTTCCACTGAACTGAAGTTGTTCTACACCGATTTTTTTTACGTTCACTGTAAATTTCATGTGTCTTCCAAAAAGTGCACTAGTGCAAATCAAATTCACCCTGGTCAGCTGATATTGGCGAAATTAAATGTAGATTATTCTTCCCATCTGGCCCGGCAACACAAAACGAGCAAAATGGAAAGTGTCGCGTTATCACTGTGCGGTTGTTGTTTTTCAGCGAAATTTAATTGCAATCCAGCACGCGACTCGACCAACGCAGGCTTATCACCTTTGCCTAATTGAGGGTCAACGCTTTTTGGGGTACAGAATTTCATGTTTTTGGTCATCCATCGTGAAATAACAAGTCGTAAAAGCAAAACAAAATTAGCGCTAAAAAGTTTTAATCGGCCATATTATTTACAGTTACTATTTCTCGGTTGTCAATACACAAACGGCTGTCGTCCGCCCTCAGTGGTATTCGTGGTTCAGTCAGTCAAGTCAACAGTTACTAAACACTCTGTGGACGATGCAATCTATTTTTTTTTTCGTGGTTGTGTTGGTGTCGTCACACGATACCAAACAACAGCTGGAGCGAAGGAGTTAGTAGCACACATTGAAATGAAATTGCACTATCGTCACAGTCGTAACAACATTGCCAGACCGGGGCAAACACGGCAATTGCATCAATCTGCATTTTTTTATTACATTTTTCTGTTTTTCTATCAGTGCCCCGTAGCCATGAAGGCAACAACAAACAAGCAATACGAGACGAGAGTGAACCGACAATCAGGAGGACTGACTGATGAGCTTTGAAAGAAGAAACATGCCTGGCTGGGCCATCATAGGTGTGAGAAGGAAGGCACGTCTTGATGATGACGATGATTAGCGTTCTTGTTCGTGTGTGACTCTGGTTAGATTTTCTCGCTCGCTTTGGCGTCTTGAGGATATCGCTGGCTGTTTGCACCAACCGATACGGGCGATACGGGCCAAGAAGTGAACCCGCATCGAAGTGGGAATCGTCGATTTGTCTTATTGAAGCGATAAGCGTTATAGTTGGGAATAGCGTCTTGCACCCTGACATCATCTTGCAATGTTTAACAATTTTTAACAACTACATTTCTCTTTTCTATACCGGGTGTAATTTCAAATTTTTTAAAAATGAGTGTTACGCAAAATTGAAAAGTTTTTGAACGCCAATAACTATCGTTTGACTGAGCAGAATGCCTTTAGTCATGCACAATTTGATCAAAAAAACATATATATTTGTATTGCCTTAAAATTTCAATGGAGTGCTATTAGTACAAGTAGTTCATTATTTTTACAAAAAAATGACCTACTCTTGCTTCCATATAACTCTGCATATGAACAAGTTGAACATTTGGTTTTCCCTTTCCGGGGCCTCAAAAACGGGTAACAAATTGTCTTTTTCTATTGATTTCATTACGTTTCATTCCATGTTTAATACAGCACTAGCCACATCCCTGAGCTGAATAATTATTCTGCTTTGTTTCCGGTCTGATTTTATAACTGAAGCCCGTCCCCTCTTATGCACATAGAAACCAAACGATCCCAAATTAAGTCATTTTCACTATAGACCGGACAACAATTGTCTTATGCAGCCAAACGACCTGTCAAAAAATGCAGCCAAATGGACTGTCAACTTTTGATTCACTTTAAAGGAGCAAGTATTGTTTTGACAAAAGCCAATTATGAACTAATAAAGGATTTTCTACTTCCATATTCAGTAAATGTAAGTATTTTCGGTGTATTATTTATTGCCTTATATTATCTTTCTTTGGAAACCGGAAAAAACCCACAGGATTCACTTCACATCGCGAGTTATTGCCATAATTTCGCTCCAAACAATCCATTTTTACAAGACACTTTTCACTATGCTTTTTAATTAATATTTTCAAACGGAATCAAAACCTAGATCAAAACAAACTACCTACATCGAAACCGAATCTTTTGTAGCCTATTGCGCTGTTTACTTCAAGTTTGCACAAATACAAGTGGAGCCAGATCAATTGCTCATATATATGACATTTGTCAGGGTTGGCAGATTGTATGATTTTGCGTTGTCCGGTCTATATACAGTGTCTATAATTTTCACTCACCAGTCATAATTGAGTTATTTACAAAGTATGCAATTTTGAACATTTCAAGAAGACTCAATGCAGAGCAGTGGTGCCCATCCTGCGGCCCGCGATAGCATTTGAGAAATATGAGAACTTCATTGAATATGTAGCTATTTGCTGTTCGATTTGAGTTGCATTTCTTACTGTGCAATAATTGTGATTCTCATAGTTTTATGTGAACAATTTTTACAGTGCTTGTTACACAGATGATGAATGACCAAAAAGGCGGGATAGAAAGAAAGAGAATGCAGTCATATTTTCGCTCCCGCAACCACAGGTTCATTCACTTTCACCATTCAGTGTCTGTTGTCAAATGGTTCCGTTCTGTAGTCGCGTGCATAGTTCTGAGAAGTTTCGAGCAATTATTCAGTGAAAATGGAAGCCAGCACTAGCAAAAAACGGAAAGTGGCTGATGCAGGACGTGTTTTCCAGGAGAAGTGGTCTGAAATGTTTTTCTTTAGTGCATTAATCAAAAACCGGTGTGTATAATTTGCAACGAAGCTGTTGCAGTTATGAAGGAATTTAATGTGAAGCGTCACTACGAGTCGAAACATGCGTCAATAAATGGATAAATATGTCGGTGTGGCGCGGGCTGAAAAATGTGCTGAGTTCAGGGGAAATTTGAGTAGCCACCAAAACTTTTTTGTGAGAAGAAAGCAAGAAAACGAGTTGTGCACAAAGGCAAGTTTCATTATCGCAGAAAAACTCGCTTCCCATTCGAAGCTATTTTCTGATGGCGAGTTTGTTAAGGAATGTATGGAAGCTGGGGTTCAAATGATTTGTCCCGAAAAAAGTCGCATCTTTGCGCAAGTGAGTTTGTCGCGGGCGACCATCACCAGGCGGGTTGAAGACATTGCTGAAAATCTTGTGTTGAGTTTGAAGGAAAAAGTTGCCAGCTTTGAATTTTATTCAGTGGCGCTGGATGAGAGCACGGATATATCTGACACAGCTCAATTGGCAGTTTTTATCCGCGGCATATCTAAGAAATTTGAGGTGACTGAGGAATTGGCAAGCCTTTTCCCCATGAAAGGAACGACGAAGGGCATTGATATCTTTAATGCTCTGTGCGCTGTTCTAGAAAAGTTTGATCTACCGCTGAAGAAAATGTCCGGAGTTGTTACCGATGCAGCTCCCGCTAGGTGTGGTATGTATTTTGTTTTCCATCTTATTTAAATTATTCAAGCTTATACCGCAGTGTAAAGACGTGCAAGCTCCTTAAAATTCTTGCCTAAAATGTTGTGCTATTTTGAACGTCGCCTTTTGTGCGACGTGCGCCAGTGCGCCAGCATTATCACATTTATTATGGACATTTGATGTATTTGGCGCTGGCAGCAGGCTGTAAGTTTATTTACTTCTTACTTGAAGGGTTGCATACAAATTGATGCAAAATATTCAGCTTTATCAGATTTACGGCCTTGGAAAATTTAGTACCAAGGATGGTGTTAAATTTTAGGTATTTTTCTTCATACATTTATGTATGTTTAAATTTATTAATTTATTTATGAATTATGTTTGAGCTTGTTTGTCTGTTCTCTGTGCTTAATCATTTTATTACTGAAAAAAAATGTTTATTCATAGGAAAACATGAAGGTGCAATTGCCCATCTTCGAAAATTACCAGAAGTGTCAGAGCAATTCTCCCAGTACCATTGCATCGTGCACCAGGAGAACCTCTGCGCCACAAGCGTGGGATTCAAAGATGTCATGAAATATGTCATCAAAATAGTTAATTTCATCCGATCGCACGCATTGAACCATCGAGAATTTCAGGCTCTTCTAGTAGACACGGATGCAGAATATGGTGACGTACCATATTATACTGAGGTACGTTGGCTGAGCAGGGGAAAGGTGCTGCGACGCGTATTTGATCTTCGGAAAGAAATCGTCGAATTCATGGAGAGCAAAGGTAAATCAGTGAAGTTTTTCGATAATGCGGAGTGGGTTACAGATCTGGCTTTCCTGACTGACATTACAACGCACCTGAACGATTTGAATTTAAGTCTCCAGGGTAAAGGCAAATCTTTGCCCAGCATGTTTAATCAAATCAGTACATTTGAAAACAAACTCGTGTTGTGGGAGAAACAGATGAAAATTCTAAATTTTGCCCATTTCCCTACTCTCGGAAAATGCAATGTGACGTTGACTAAAAAATACGTTGACGCACTCCAAACAATGAAAAATGATTTTTCTCGTAGATTTGGAGATTTCAAAGCGCATGACAAAATTCTAAAACTTTTTTCTGCTCCATTCAGTGTTGATGCTGAACAAGCCCCAGATAATATCCAAATGGAACTAATTGAGTAACAGTGCGACACGGAACTGCGAGAAAAATTTGATCGACTTTTTTTTCAAATTTTCGCTAGTAAACGCGAGCAAATTCCTTTAAATTCCACTACAAGCTTATCTTTTGACAGATAGACCTATTTCGTCTGCTACTTACAGACTTCTTCAGTGTCGAGTGCTCGACTTAATGGGATAGGCAATCTTTTTTTTTTTTCATCCAGCTCGAAAACCAGCTCACGGACATCGTTCTTTCTAATGCCGTAAAAACGACTTTCCAGATCAAGCAGGTGCTGAAAAAGTTCCGCTTCCTGTTCCGGCGTGAAAACCGTTTCTTGTGATCCCAGTTTCGACTTCACCACCTTTCCCGTAACATGGTCTGCCAACGTAGTTCTTGGAATTCCAAACGCCTTATCAGCACGATTCACGGAAATCCCGCGATCCACTGCGTCCTTTGCCTGGATCAGCTGCTGATCGGTCCAATTTCCGCAGTGGGTGTTCCATTTGTAGTTGCGTGGCATCTGATAAAAATGGTTAGGTAGTTTCACAAACATCCGCACGGTGTTACCCGCACCGATGAGTGACGGGCTTACCCCAAAGGCACTTTTTTTCTTAATCACACCGTAAATCTTGGATAATTGATTTAACTTACCTTTCAATGAATTTCAGCACTAAGATACAGTGTAAATGAAAGTACGCGATCGATGGAATTGAGTTTCTGTACTTAATTATTTGTCAAGACGTTAAATTCTACCATCGAAAAAAGACATCCTGTATTGCTGCGACAACGCTTACGTTTGTTTTGTTTATTTTCTTTGAGTTTGACAGTCCTCAGTAAGTGTGATGTATCTCGAAATGGTTAAAATGATAAATACTAATAATAGGTATAGTCAAAAACATACTGCAAAATGGGTTTCTAGTAAAACCGTTGGGGTGACGGGCTTACCCACCCTGACGGGGTTACCCACATTTCCCCTACTCTTGCTCTGCGTAAAATTGAATTTTTCAAATTAACTTAGAGATTAAGTTAAAACTACCTACCGGTGAGATCAAAATTATATTCAAAACAGTAGTCCTATCAGAGTACTTAATTTGAGTACTATCACACTTGATTTTGGGTAATTTGAATTCTCCATGTGAATATTGCTTCTTACTGCATTTTCGAGCCTCTCTTCTTTCTGTGATACACTCAAATAAAAAATTACATATTTAGTAGAAAATATCCACCAAAAAATCATTTTACTTTCATATTAATCAGTAGTTGAAAAATGCTCCGCAAAATCAAGTGAATCTTATGTGGTTAGTGGAATGTAAATGATTAGTCAGTCAAGTAGAATTCCTTTTCCCATGTGATGCTTAGGTAAAAATCACATATTTTAGTATTGGAAAATATCTACATGTGCTTCCAGTAGAAGCTAAGTGAATTATTTTGTTCAGTGTTTGCTGCCAACGCTTGTATATAGCACGCGTGACGAACCGAAATAATTTCATTCAAGTTTGATCAAGCGACGCGTACGGTCATGTTAAAGGATGATATACAAAGGAATTAGGCGATTGAGAAAAAAAGAATTCCCATAAACTGCCGTAATTGATGCTGAACACATGTGGCAGTACATACTTCGAAAAAAAAATACGAAAGAAGCTAACGGTGTTTGCAGCCCAACAGGCGCCAGTGCTAATACTGACTCAGGTATTAGTTATTATTTAGACACACTCATTAATTTATAGTTAGTTTCGTTTTCGAGAAGGGAAATGACACGTGTTCAATCTCGCATTGCATGTTATCAAACATACACGGTATATACACAAGATAATCAATTAAAGATACATTTCAACATACATACATGCGTGGGAGTACCTGTTCAACGTAATTCCTTCGTAAAAAAGATAAAAAAGATCGACGTACAATCTTGTGCAATGTTGCAGTTCGTAACAAGTACTTATTGCACAGAATTTTGAATTCTAATTGAATACTAAGCATAAGGAGCAGTTGACCGAAATTATTAATAACTACACGGAAGTTACCCATCGCGCAACGCAGCAAAATAACGTTGCGGGTGTGCAAGAAGCCATCAGTCTCAGGCTGGCGACTAGAAAGGTATGGAGAGTCGCTTGGGCGGAGTGCGATACTCACAATTTCGACCGCTTGTCGCAGCAAAAAATGGCAGAATGGAAACGAAGGAAACAACTAAAACAAGCGTACAACATTATTAACAACAACAACAACAACAACAAAAAAGTCGATAGCTGTGATAGCTTTAGAAACAATAACTGCAACTCTAATTACCGAAGTGCCAACCACATTAATAACCTCAGCTGTAATAATGATCAACTTTCACCTGACCGAGAACTTCTTGCCGCAGCGAAGGACCGTTTCTTCAGACCATGAGCAAGCTATCGAAAAATTAATTTTCAAAGAGGCGAAATACTCTAGCCAGCGGGCTATGCATCATCAAAACCACGCTCGCGAAACTGGATTCTCGTTGCAATATCCTCAATGTTTAACTTTTAACTCATTGTTTCATCCAATTTAATTATGTATGATTAAAACACATGTTGCGGATGAGACCCATGTTTTTGCCACAGTGTATTTGCCGGAGGAAATCAATAAAATTAATCTTAGATTTCTTATTAACGAACATATATGAAGTTTCTGTGTTAGGGAATCTCTTTCATCCTAATGGAAAAATGAAGCATTTCACACTGCACTTTAGCATTGTCTATTTAAATTAGACATAAATTGAATAATGTAAATTGGCAACTAGTTCTGAAGAATGAAGAAAATGTTGAATACGCAGTGGAGGTGTTTTCATAAAATTTCGTTAGAGATCATTCAGGAGGATGTTACACGCACGAGAAGACGACGTTATTATAACTCCAAAAATCCAATTTGGTTCGAAAAACATCATTTAATTTCAATTTAATCATCAATCTCAAAAATCGGAAACAGAAAGCCCATGAAACGTATAGAAAATACAATAACCAAGCTAATTTAGATACATATATGAACAGTTGTGCTCAACTTAAATGTGCAATTTCTGCTGCACTTTATGCGTATAACATGAAAACGGAAAATGAAATCAAGTCATGTCTAAAAAATTTATTCAACTAAGCTTAAACTAAACTAAAATCTGGTAGCTTCCCATGAAAAATGACTTTGGAGGAAAGCGAAGGCGATAATTTAGAAGATATTTGTAATCTTTGCGCGAATTTTTTTTAAGAAACATATTTTAAGTTCTCGGATAATGATCGTGATTTTGAATACTTTTCATACTTTCCTGACTGTTCAAATGATGTACTTGTTAGTCACATACATGTCTTCAAGATGTGGATGCCCCTAAAGGTCCCGAACCAGATGGAATTCCACCAACAGTTAAGAAATTTTTTGCAGATGAGTTTACAGCCCCTTTATTTTGGCTGTTCAATAAGTCACTTGCATCCGATAAATTCCCAGCGGAATTGAAAAAATCTTTCTTAATCCCAATGTACAAATGTGGCAGAAGATCCGATATTCGAAATTATCGTGGAATTGCAAAAATATCGTGCATTCCGAAACGCCAACCAATCATAAACAAAAATATGTTACGTTAAGTCAAACATAAAATAATGAATGCGCAACACGGCTTTTTCAAGGTAGGTTCCACCACTACAAACCTGCTCGAATTTGTTGTTTACTCATTGAAAACAATGGATGAAGGTAATTACATAGAAGCTCTTTATACAGACTCCAGCAAGGCGTTTGATAGACTAGACTTTCTGTTGATGTTCAAGCTTGAAAAAATAGGAATTGAGTTAAGACTCCGCAATTGGATTAAGTCTTATTTAACTGGTCGCTAGCAAATAGTTAGATTCAATGAAAAAACATTAAATCCTATAAAAATCAAAGCTGGTGTTCCTTCAACTTCACACTTCTTTTTATGTAATATGTAAATGATGTATCTTTTATTTTAAAAAATCTAAGTGTTCTTATATATGCTAACGATATGAAACTGTTTTTAGAAATAAGAAATGATGATGATATAAATGTATTTCTGAATGACACCCAGGTCTTTTATAAATGGTGTTGTAAAAGTTTGTTAGAGCTAAATGTTAAAAAATGTAATCTTATAACTTATAGTAGAAAACGAAGCACACCAAGTTTTTAAGTATCATTAGGAAATGAAAATATAAAAAAATGTGATAAAATGAGAGATATGGGAAAAATTTAAATACTGAATTGACATTTGTGGATCATTACTATAATATGCCCTATTGTTGTGAGGATAGTGACGCTGCAAGTTGAAACCCGTTGTAAAAAAAAAATCCCAACAATTTGTATTTCTTCTGTCGTCATCAGAGGTGGTAAATGTACATTTTTTTGCAAACCATTCACGCGCTGCAAATTTTGAGGTCCGCACACCACCAACAGTTTGTGTGTACAGTTCAAACGAACGCGGGGATAGTAAATAGAAAAATATTTTTTTTCCTATTTCTGTCGACAGTTTCAAACAGTTTAGAAATGGTTTGTGACGGTTTTTGATAGCTTGATTAAAAACGCACTTTTTCGGTTATGTTCGATTATAAGTTGTTAGTATTCATTCTTATCATTTGATTTTTTTTTTTTTAAGGTTTACTGGCGGGACTCTGGATAGAGTAAAAACCTCTACGCCAGACCTTTGATGATATCGTTGCGTATTGATGCACGGGACATTTCAATATCAGTATACTATGGATTGTAATTCACACTAATCAACATGGCCTAAACTATGGATATCAAAAGTAGGTCTTATTGTTTTGTCGTAGGTGGTGTCTGTAGTTTCTGGAGTGGGGTATGAAAAATTATGAATTTATTAAAGATGAAAAATCAGGTTATTCCTAGGCTATTGCCAAAATTTCAGTTCAATTACTTCACGGGAAAGTGATAGACAAGCCTCCAAACATGACCATTTTGTATGAAAATCGGGCTTTGGTCTTATTGTATTGTACAGTGACGCATATCTATAAACCCTACGCGTGGACAAAGTTTCGTAACAATCCGAGACCCTTCGACCCAAACATGTACCATAATAAAAAAATCCGCGGTCTAATATTTAAGTTATTCGATACAAGAACAAAACCACTAATTACTATGAACTTCTGAGAGATCGTTTATCTTTTTCTTATGGAATTCCTGTATTGCAGTATCGAAGTGCATTAAGGGAAGAATATAGAATGAGAGGTTTGAAAATCGTTTGCCGAGAATATGAAACATTGCCCTGTTGTATATCTTTCAACGCATTGCAGGTATAAATGCAGGTGATTCTAATTTTACCTTAATAGTGCCTGTGCGAATGGTCAAAATTTCATTTCAATGTTTTTGAATGATTCCCACCCGCGTAATACAAACAGCAGATCTACTTCAGAACTTTTTCCCCAACCAACGAAAACAAACTAATGCTCCCGAACGTCACCCATTTCCTGATCGGTGTGAAGAAGAGAGCAACATTATGTAACGAAAATTCCCATTCGTAGATAAAAATAAATCACCATCGTCGTCGGATAGATCCGAAAGCCCGCATCCCATTTCAGCGCCGAGGCAAAATCAAAATCAACACTAACAGATGAGTGATTTAAAAAACCATAAAGCAATTCAGACGTCATTTTTCCTTGAACCTTCCCATATCGGACAGCAGACCTACCTTCAGCACAACCAAATTGCCGTCCCGAGCTGCGTTGAAAACGTTCTCTTTGTTATCCATTGCTGTTGCGAGCATCGATGAACCGAACACACAATATTCTTCCCCTTTTTTGATTCCACACAATTTTTACGCTGCACACACACTCTCAGACGACGCACCCGATCTATAAAAACTAGCCCCGAAATTGATTCTAGATTTTTCTCTTTCGCACTCGGTTGTAGTACAACTCTTTCTGCTTCTACGGGAACACCAACAACGAGACTCTTGTTAGAAACACTCTTTTATTTCGGTTTCGGTGTTTTATTTTTAGCTCTTCCTTCCTGAATCGACACTCTTTCTTTCTTCTATTGGTTTCTTCTCAGTTTCACAAAATTCTTTGTATCAATAACTTTAGACGTTTCACGTTTTTTTACTCTTTGTTACATTATGCACTTTCTTTATGGGATTCTTCTAAGTTCTGCTTCCCTTCTGTCGTCGTTCATTCCAGGCGTGGCTTTCAAAAGACGGAACCAACATAAAAAAAATCACCAATTTCGGATTTTGTATTAACTTTTGCTCGGTGTGTATCTTTCCAACGCCTTCAGCACACACTTGCACAGGATCAAACAGATGGTCTTGATGGTGGATCGATTCTTCTTTTGTATGAAATGTTACTCCGATTTTCGGGTCAAGTTCTTCAGCGCAAAGTTCACCAAAAATTTACTCTCCAAAATATTGTGCGAGAGTAACTATTTTACGTGTAATCCTCCTGTAAGGATCCAAGCAATCCTCTTCTGCAGGGGTACTTCTTTCCCAAGCCAAATATGTGAGGGGCCTCCTTTGATTGCCCTTCGATGCACGCGCGAATCACGAACTAGTAATTTTGCGAACAACAAATCCAATTGAATGCAAACTGCTAGATTTAGACTTTGTTCTTGAATTCTGGGTTCAAAGAATCGCGCTGACTGTATTTTGTTTTATATATTGTCCACACGGGGAAAGCGAAACCCTTCGGAGGTATATCTTTGCTTCGGATTTCTCACTGCGAACCCAACGAATGCGAGCGAGCAACTGAGCGACCCAGCTGGTAACGGACTGGCAGCAAGCCCCAACGCAAGCAGAAAATCGTTCGATAGACAACGACGACGACGACAAAGGCAACGGCGAAGCGAATCCGCTACATGTGTTGGAGGCCGTTTCAACACTCTGACTCGTTAACCATATTCTCCTCGTTATGATCCGCGTTGCCAGGCAGAACTATTTATGCCTATTTTCATTGTGTTCAACTAGTGGTATTAATATAAGCCATACTAGGTTCAACCGAATAGCTCAATAAAGTATCTTTGAATACAAATTTCGACAGAAGCAATCCTTAATAAGTTAGGGCTAACTCACTTCAAATCATCAATCGAATAAATTGTACAGGCTCATTAAGAAAGATATCTGGCACCCCTACCCTGAATGACTGAATCACAAATTTCCGTTGATATTTTTAGAGATAAATGAACGAGTCTTAACGATTAAACATGCTCTTGTCCCACGATATTAGCTCAGAACCAACTCATCGATGGAAAATAAAATCTCTATTTCTATATGATTGAAATTATAACTATAACATTGAAATACCTTGTAAGAAAAACCGTCCCAAAACGCTACAAAATCGTATACATTGAACGACGTATAGTTATAAACATACATATTCTACTCTTAAGGGTTTACCATTCCAAAAGGGCGAATGGTGTTGTAAACAATGACTTTCGCAGACAGTTTCTCTCTAACAAAAGTCCCAGACACATATAATGAGACTCTGTTCTTCCATCGACTGATATTCAGTTTAAAGGGACTGCATTAAACTTCCGTGAAATTTTCAGATAAATTCATTCAAAAATAAACAGATTCGCCCTAATGAAATGTTAGCGCCAATCTTATTCCATTCGCGTGAAATTAATAACAAACGGAATTTCATGAACGAGAGTGTTGGTTGGCAACCCCATAGCGCATGCGCCGGGCTCACTCGAACGACTCGACCGAACACAACATTGCTGCCGTTGAACGGAATGATGCTCTTTCCGTATATGGTAACGTGCCAACGGATCGTTCGCGTTGCCACGTTCAACGGATGTCGTGAAACGGGCAGATTCGGTTGAGAGGCAAACGATAAGAAGCATTTGAAAGGAAAACGATAGCGTTGTGCACAGCAAATACGCTTTATCGTTTTCGACTAGCTGCTCGAAGATGGCGCTGCGTGAAAATAGAGTAGGAACATACAGTATTGGCAAGAATAACATACAGTATTGGCAGAAATAAAGTGATTATGCTGCTGTTTTGTACTTCTTTCGAAATGAGTAATGAAAAACATGTTTTTAAGGAAATTTATATAACATATTATTTATTTGATATTACATTTTTAATTTTTTAAACATTATTTACTTCATGTATAGTTTGGCAGAAATTAAGTACTCATGAGATATTTTACTTCTTCAAAACTGAATACCCTGAATTCATTGCTTTGTATGTCCTTTAGCTATGATGACTGCTTGTAAGCATAGAGACATGCTCTCAACCAGACGTTTAAGATGTTTTTTATATGATATTTCGCCAGGCACGTTCAAGGCTTCAAAGAGATTGTTTTGTTGATAACACGCAAAGGAATGACTTTGCTTCGAAGAAGCAAAATATATTGTTGGTATTCAAAACAAGGTTTCTATTTGTTGCAATTAATAAAAAAAGCTCCAAATCAATTCAAAATATCATTCAAATCAAAACAATAAAGTTATTAAAAGATATTAATGTTATATTAATTTAAATAATGTTTGATTCATTACAATCCCATTCATTTATACTAAAATGGTAAAATTATTGTTTCAACAAATAAATATTTATGAGCACACATTTCATACTGTCAACCTGCCGATTGTTATTGTTATTGTTCAAATGTGTCTCAGTGCTGATGATTTGTGCTGGCACTTTGCTGTTTCGGCCTCTGCTTTTCTAATGTAAGTTTAAACATAATGAATTTTAATTTTTTAAACAGATTATCAACGAGTTATACTCAGAAGCAAAAAAAAAAGCCAAGCAAAATTTGGCTTCCGAAAAACATTATTTTCAAGCTTCGGCTACTTTGTTAATTATCAATATTTTTGGCTGAAAATTTAACAACAGTATCACTAATGTATCAACCAAATGTGATCAAAATTTCATATACATAAAATTTAAAAATTTAAAGTTATGATAACATTTGTGAAAAATGTCCTTTTTGGAAGTTCAAAAAGCGTATTCTTTTGACAAATTTAGGCAGCATGATGAGAAAATTATCACAGCTTAAGGAACATAGGAAATTATGTGGACGAAATTTTAACTGTTTTCATAAAGTGGTTTGAATCAATCAATATCCAACTAGCGATTTGAAATTGGTTCACTGTTGTAGAACCCCTTCGTCGGCAGTACACCTTGAGGCCAGAACCTTGCTGTACATATTTGCGCCTTTGTTTTGATTTACTGTGTTATTTTGACAGAATATTTGAGAGTGTGTCGGTGTGAGTTCATTATTAGGAGCATATTATTAAGCTTGGGACCGATGTGCCAGTATCTGGCGATTTTATTCATCAACCATTTTGCCGTGAGATTTGAACAAGAACTCCAACATAGCAACATTTCGTCGAGTGGTGAATCGACTAACCAATGTTGTTTATGATCGGAAGCGGATGCAATCTTACCGACACTGCAGATTCAATCGGTACAAGGCAGTTTTGATTTGAACAAGGTGCTAGTGAAACGAGAAAAAAAAACTCCGGCTGAGAATGATTCGGATGCAAGTGACAAAACAGAAGACTACAACATGTCCGATGATGCGGAATATTCGAGCAATGTAGGATATAAAGGAAATGATAGTGGTAGTAAATAAGGTGAAAGCAATACAAAACCCACCAGCATCATCTGGGGGAAGTACATAGTGGTGGATGATCTTCGCTTGCTATTGGAGCGGCTGGTTCTAGCGGGGGTGACGATGGTGACCACCGCTAGAAAGATGAGCTTCCGATTCAGTTCAATATCAAGGTCGCCAAAGTGCATGTAAAGCAATAAAGAAAAGTGACTGGATGAATCGACGAAAAGCTGAAATATCATGGCGTCATATCAGTTGTTCCACTATTTACGTGGAGTACTTTTCCGTGAAGACAACAGCACATCACGAAGGGTCCAGTTTAATGTTGTGTTTGCTAAACGAAACGATAGTTGTCATCGACAAAAACTCAACCATCCGACGGGAAAATTGTCGAAAAAGATTCTGATTATGCCTGACGGTGACGATGAATGGAAATCTATGAAAAAATCGTTGTGGAAAAATGTTCTACTGTTGCATTGTACCAGTGAGTATGAGTTTAGTGGTTTAGTAGAGGTAGGACAATAGGGCTAATACGTTTGATTCATAATTTCCGTTGAAGTCAAATTTCCCATTTTCATTAATGCATTCATGTCTTCCTTTCGTTATATTTTTTTCGTAGTGTTTTTTATTTTCCGTCAAATTTTTAATAATAAAACCACCCTTGTATTTTAATTTCTGCTGTAAATCTTTTATTTAATAATATTCGAAAATTATATTTACACTAGAAGTTTAACATTGCTCTCTTCACGTCACGACTATGTTGTAGGTCGCGATGGTTCACGTTGTCTCGATGAGTTACGTTGCCTCATTTACATCGACCAAATTACATCGATTAGCAGTGCATCATTTTATAGTGTACATCGAGACAACCTAATATTACACAACCGAAGGAATGGCCTATGTGCATCTGATTCTGTGTAATATTCAACAACTTTATTTGCTGTGTAAAAGCATTTTTGTAAAAAGTACAATAAACGTATTATGTTACGAAGCTTTGTTCTATTGAATTACTTTGTGTAGTTTTATTTGTATTGCCATTCGAAATGAGTAAGGTTTTTTATTGCAAATTATGTAACATACCTAAGTTTTGGAACATTTGTTTGTTGTCATTCTTAGGACGGTATCGAAGTAGATTCCCAGAACAGTATTAAGACATTCGATGCTCAACTTCAGCTCATTAAAAAAACATTCGGTAACTTTACTTCACGTTTAGTTTTCTGTTTGAAAATATAATTGAAAATACCTGATTTTTTCCCAAGTATGTTTAGTAATTTTAATTAAATAACATATTATATAATTTATTCAACAAATTCTAGAACAAATGAAGGACAACCTCTTCAACTGATGTTGAGGGGCAAATGGTACCGTAAAAATCCTGATTCACAATAAAATAGTCGTTGTATATCACTAAAGTATCACTTCCAGAAAAATTGATTCCATGCTTAGGGAACGTCCATTAATTACGTCACGCAAAAAATGACTTTTTATAACCCCCCCCCCCTGTCACGTTTTTTGTATGGACCTTCAAATTTTGTTGTATAGATCGTCACGTTTTCCCAAACCCCCCCCTCCCCTCTTACTGCGTGACGTAATTAATGGACTTTCCCTTATGAAAATTCAACTATTTTTAAACTAAAATCAGCTTTTTTAAAGTATTTCTGAGCTTCTGATAAATTCCGAAAATCTTTCCAAATTTATTGGAAGTTTTTTAAACTCCTCGGTTTCTAAAGTTAGTAATCATCGTTAAGAGTTATTTAAGGGGGGATATACAGTTAGAACTAGAAAAAAAACTCATTTTTCATAACAAAATTTCATGAGGATTTTTTTACTCAAATCAATCCAAACTTTTTTACAATTATAAATGTATCCATTTAGTATACAAAAATATGTTTTCAATTTTTTTTCAACAAAATGGCGGCCATTAGAGTGCGTTGAAAAAGTCGTTGTATGTTGCTTGTGCCGGCTCTCCTGGTCGCAGTTTTAATCTGAAACCTGCTTCCCTATAAAAATTACATTATTAACACTTACAGCTAGTAGATAAATTTAAAAAAAAAACTACCTGGCGTTATGTTTTTAAAAACTACCACATTTTATCCGCCATTTTATCACATTTTTCCATATTTTATATTAAAAATATTACAATAATGTTTAATTCATCTAGAAGGTAATAATATCATAAAGAAATCCTGTTAGTTTCAGCTTAATCGAATAATTTGTTTTTGAGTTATCACCGGCATAAACTCCGAAAATGCTGTTTTGAGAAAAACGCGTTGAAAGTTTTCATTCTCGAGTAATTCATGTTAAGGGCCTAAAAGCCATTTGTAAACAATGACTTTAAATGCCGATTTCATTTGAATCTTAAATCACTCTCGTGAAATGAAAGCAGCATTTGGTAGAAGGGTGTTAGTTCTACCATATGGAGTAGCTAAATATAGTGGAAATCTCGTGGTTCGTGAGATATCAACGTTTAAAGTCATTGTTTGCAAATGGCTTTTAGGCCCTAATCATGAATTATCGAAAAATACCTCCCGCGTGCGAAAAAGACGTTTTCGAAAAACGATGAAAAGAAACACTTGGAGTTCGAATTTAGAAAAAAAGGTTTCAGGAGCGTATTCTACTGGAATTTTACTTTTTATGCATTTTAACTTTTTATGCAAAAAGAAAAAAATGATTTTTTTGATCATCCTAACTGTAAAGTATCCTAATGTTAAACATAATATTGGATCCGGTACATTCCAAACAAAATCTTTTCTCTTTGATTATATGATAAGTTTCTATGGGAATTTTCAGTAGGATAAATGAATTTCAAATGAATGCGTTGGCATTTAAAAAAAGAATAAACTGTTAATGTAGTTTTGCAAATAATATTCTCTGCGCAGCTGAATAACTCTCAAGTCATCAGTTCGCTTTCAATTGAAGATATGGGAAACCTCAAAAAGCTTTTCGCAAATTTTCAAATTGTTTAAAATGATGACTTAACTTACGGTCTATTTTGATATAAATTTTTATTTATATATATAAAATTTTGAATCTTCAAAACAAGGCCCTGCAAGTTCTGAGAACATTAACAGTTTTGCGAGATACTATTTTTTTTATATATATAGAATCCTTTGATCAACAAACAAAAAATGCAACTTTATATGGCAAATAAGATGTCTGAAAAAATCTGAAATTCAATGTCTGTACAATGTCTGTGATCTGTATGAGGTCTATACAATGTTTGTATAAATATAGACATGTCTGTATATCTGGCATCCCTACTCTAGCCCGACTTTCAATAAAGACTACTTCAGGTTTTTATTTATGATGTCAATGTACCTATCAGCCGTCATTATGCCGTAGATTTCCATCAAATAACCATCGCCCGACCAAGCGAAATACCTCCGCACCAGAGGGTGGCCTCCACGATATTTGACGGTTTTTATATGTTCCGGTTTAACAGTTTTTCACCCGATTTTACCCAAACTTCAGAACGTCCTATCGCTGATCCATAGATCGCTGATCCATAGAACTTGTTCCCAAAAACATAACTGACTTTTCCACGAACTGGTATACAAATGCGAGTTGCTTCACTTTGTTCTTTTTTCAAATCAAAGGACAACGAACTGTAGCCGTGTAGCCTAGAGCACACTGTACGTTCTGATATATTCAAATGCAGGTTTTCCTTGATGACTCTGCTGGAAATTGTTGGTTTATTCCTGGTCTGGTGGACAATGTTTGCCTCTTCACCAGGGTGTTGTGAACCGTTTCCATCAACTTTACAACTTTTACGTACACCAGAATAACTAACTCTGCACATGGCTGCAGTTTTCTGCCTAAGTATTTGCTTTTGACAATCTTTCACGATGAGTTTACGGTCAGAGACGGCAATCTGCTTGGAATCCATTTTGCAGCGTTCAAACGAAATTAGGTTCGTTGTAGTTTAAAGTTGTACATAGTGGATTAGTTGCAGATAGTAGATTAGGTTAGTTTCTGACGGTGGCAAACAAATTGCAACCATTGGTTAACAAATTTCAACCTTGGTTAACAAATGTGAGCTCTATTTGTTCTGACTTAATGTAATTGTTTTGCAGTTTCTAGATGGAACATTCAGAAGTAAGTGTGTCCATATCTTAACTCTCTTTGGATGGGGCTGTGGCTCTGAAAAGGTCCGTTTTTCTGTTGCCTGAGTTGAGAAGATGCGAATTTAACTAATGAAAACTAATGATTCAATTACCATTGTGATGTCTGGCGCAACAAAAGAGGCCCGTCCGTTTTTGTGAAATTTGTTTCGCATTGCCTTCGTTGATACCCTCTCTTGATCATGCAATGGTACCCAACACCATTATATTAAACGGGCCCGGCATGGCGAGTAGCTATCAGTGATACATATAGTCAAATAGTTCAGCACACTCTACTACCTAGCAACATGTCATCGCAAAGGAGGAAACGTTATGGGAAAGGCAAAATTTCTCTCGATTGCAGTACCCACTCGGTCGCATTCACCGTCTGCTCCGGAAGGAAAACTACACCGAGTGCGTTGGTGCCGGTGTCCCCGTCTACCTTGCTGTTGTGTTGGAATACTTGCTAAGTCCACGAATACGGCTGAAGTCCACGAGTTGGCAGGAAACGCGGCAATAAGAATATCAGAATCATCCCACTTCACGTGCAGCTGGCCATCGTCAACGCCGAGGAGCTTAATAAACTTCTTTCCGGTTTGCGCATATCACAGGGTGGTGTCCTGCCAAACATTCGGGTCGTCCAAGAAGACCGAGAAAAAGGCCTAGGTACAATCGCGAACCTTGTTCTCCTCGTCAACAACTACAACCCGCCCTTTTCAGACGACCAAATCAATTTACCTAACTAAAGAGTTTGTTTGATTGAAATTTGTTTCGCATTGCCTTCGTTGTAACCCCTTTTAACCCGTTGGCTACACACGCAAACCTACAGAATCATCGTGTAGAGGAAACTTTTGGTTTGCGTGGGTGACCTACGCTTTGCGAGGAAATAGGCTCCGAAGTGTTTGTTTACAAATGTTGATGGGCCCTTTTTTATTGTTGATCCAGAATTGCTCAGAGTTACTCAGGATTGCTCAGTGTCTTGCGCTAGGTTGAACTACTATATCCAAATTTAATGGCGTGGGAACGGTCAAATGAGCCAAGAAGGAAATTATATTTGTATGTAGCCATCCATTCATAGAATAACCTCTATTCTAGCATTTAATCAGCAAGCGGTTGAAGCAAACGTGGGTAGGCTTAATTTGGTTTTGAGCACAGAATTTATACCTCTTTTCCTCGAAACTTCATAATTGAGATATGGTAGAGAAAAAATGCCGTTCCTCATTTTTCCGGCTAGTGGTATTTCTCGTGTTTATTTAAGCATCAGTAGGCCTAATGTAGTCTTCGTAAATCACTTAGAGAAATAAATATAACGCAACCTGGATTCGAACCTTGGACGTTGAGGTTATGGGTCCAGCGACTTGCCCACTAGTATATATCAACACTTGTTATCAGGAAAGCTTAAAGACGTGCAAGAACAACGTCGGGCGAAACAATATCCATTCATAATTCAGCCTTATGAAACTCCAAAGCATCGTTCATAAATTGAACCTTATGAAATTCATAAGATAATTCTAGGGTTTTCCATTAGGGCAGATACAATTGAGATTCTCTACTTATCTAGCTCTCTTTCATTCATTACAGCACCATTATAAAACTTACGTGGCATTCTTTAGTACAGATTGAAACACAACAGTACTGGCTACCATACTCTACAAATAGTTGAATGAAAACCCGAATAAAAAAATCTCATAGATTTTTCGTTAAGATATGTTGTAACATACAATAGAATCTATAAACTATAGCACAATTAAATCTATCTTTTACAACTATAAGATGACAATAGGAGTTATTGTTACCACAATAGAATCTAATGTAAACTGAGACATCGACAATAGAAAAGGGGTTGTTATGTATCTTAACTATAGAAAAAATCGTTATTTTTCGAGGAACAAATTTGAACCAATAACTAATGGTATTGTTATTGTCACAATTTATTGAAGAAATCAAGCATATATGGCGTGAATTACAGATCTATCGTAATGACAATGTGCATTTTTCCTTTATCTGATTCATGAACAATAAGATTCATGGTCGGAAATGAATTTGAATGTTATTTTATATTCATGTATTGTAATTCTATAGTTATTTTTATCCGGGAAACGTAACAACTGAATGAATGTAGAATGAAAAAGTGAAACCCGGCGAGAGTCTCTCAATTGTAGATTCGCCCTAATGAAAAAAAACCCTAGAATTAAGATAATAATAAAGATAATTAAGATCGAGTCCGAAGTGGTGCCAGAACCCTACTGATATTTACATTCATCGAATCACTAGATTCATTCCCCACAAATCAAACGACTGGTTTAAAAATCATCTGTCACCGGCGGACATACATAAAAGGCAGAGGCCCGTTTCACGATATTTTCTGGCAGCCATTTTGATTCTCTCTGTTTACCAACAGAAGTGCTTTGGATGAATATACGCACACACGTTTGCACATCGCACGAGCTCCGTCCGGCTTTTGACTCGACTTTTTGTTGGTTAAAAATCCCTCTTCCAGGCGCTTTGATTACCTATACGCGGAAACCTGTAACTAAAATATTCAACTCAATGATTGAAATACAATCGCGGTTTGACTACCCAATAAAAATCTATTCCTCGAATGTTTATATTACGTCGTTGGTGCCACAACGAACCGCCATACTCTCTTTAACGAAGCACGATCAAAACACTCTGCCTGTTCGCTGCGGCGAAGTTCCTGCTCTCGAGCGTCAAAGGCGTGAGAACTGCGATTGCGCGAAGCGAACACAGAGCGACCGGCACACATACGAAAAGAACGTGCGGCTTCGGTCGTCAGTCGTACCGTTGAAGATGCATTCCAGGGTGTACATGTGTCGGCTGTGTGCACAGCGATAATCGGCGCTCGTTCGTTCTCGTTCGTCGATTTTACGCCGTGTCACGCGCATTCACGCATTTCCTGCTCTGGTGTAGTAATTTACTGTTTGACCATTCCGCTGCCACATTGGCCGCCAAAGCTCTTGTCGTCGTCTGTGCAGGGGTGCTTCAAAGAATGCGTGCACGCGGTGTGTGTTAGGTGAGCTCGTGAGTGTGTGGAGCAGTGGGTGCAGGAATCTTTTGCATCGCAGAGCGTAGAGCAGACAGTGTCGTGTGAGATTGCTCAGGCCGAAATGATAAAAGTGTCAAATAGCGCGAATTTTCCGTCAGACGAAGTGTATCAGTTGCTGCCAGTTGATTGTTATGCAAATGTGCAGAAGTGTTTTCTTTTCTCAGGGAAGATTGAATTGAAAACAATATTCTGACCGAGACAACGAGAATAGTAATCAGTGGTGTGGTAAGTGTGAATTATCATAGCTTGCTTGTATATTTGACGATAGCAGTCTTTCGTGACGAAGACAAAGGTTGATTTTTGTTTTTGACGGAAGCAACCATCTGCGAACCGAAGGAATCGCCCGAAGAGGAAAAGTGAATAAAAAAATAGAGCGTGAGTGGAGGTGAGATTCGTTTAACATATTGAGGCTTGTTCGCACCGGTCATTTTGCTTTTTTTTCTGGAATGTTTGTGTATACCGATTATGTGGAGAATTAAGAAAGCGAAATGGGTTGGTTGTGTCGCTTTGTGGAGAGTGCATTTGTAGCATTCTCATAGGATGATTGCTCGACCAGTGCTCGTGAAAAGAGGTACCAATTTTACTTTTCAGGTGGTTTGATCAATTAGTTAATTAAAATGAATTGTGCGGTTTTCCTGACGTGCTGAAAAACAATCGTCCCTACCTTGGTGATTCCTGACCATAAAAAAAATGAGAAAATAAAAGCAACCGAACGAAAAGTCACATTCCACCAACCGCGAAGTGCAGAAAATTAGCGAAGCGTCAAATTAGCAGTTTGCTGGTTTTCATTTTGAAATTCTAAAATTGACGAGAAGCGAAGCAAAGCTCGTCCTTCTCTTCACTGTTTTCGTTGTTCCCAGGTGCGGCACGGGATGGCGATCGTCGAAGGCGGATTGGGAGGAAGGATTCGGCACACTTGGTGCGAAACGAAACATGACTTCTCAAATAGCCGCCACTGGTATTACTTTATGCTGGTGATGCCTTGCCAGATTTGAACTGGCCCGTTAAATGGTTTGGCGCTGAGTGAGCAAGGCTGTGGGTTTAAGTGGGCGTGAAAGAGAAGAAATACGAGCGTAATGCTTTTTCTCTACGGTTTTAGTACTTTGTAGATAAAGTGCGACGAGTGCTCTTCTACGAAGAGCGATTCGAGCAAGGTTCAAGACGCTCGAGAGGTATATCTATAAAATGCGCTGCTGGTTTGGCTCTTGAATGTGAGTCGAATTGATTGATTGAACAATAACAGAAAACATGCTCATCACATCACGTCTTCATCGTCATCTAATAGCTTTAACATCCGGTGTGTTAGTCTTCTCTGTGAACGAGTTTGGTGGAACTTATTCGGAAGGCTTGGATGACGGTAGAAAATGATAGAACTGTTGAAAGTAGACTGGACCTATGTTCGTATACTAACCGCTTTCGTGCCTAAGATAAACAACTGGTGATGTGAGGTGTTGGTTCAGAAGAGTAGCCTCGTGAAGGCAAAAGTAACATGGATCATGAATTCCCTGTATGCAACAGAAAATGGAAGGAAATTCCCGTGGCTTACCAACAATACAGCAAGATCTATGAAAAGTACATTGAATTTCAAACTCTCTAGGCTGAAATCCTTGGGCATTTGACAAGTGCTGATGACGACCAAAATGTGTTAAACCTAGGAAATTTCCACCAATCCAGTTTCCCAAATATCAGCAGAATATTGAGATGGCCAGGAGTAACACATTATGTGCAGGTTTTTGGATAGCCTACTCGGTAAAAAATAATCACGATGAAGTAAACTGATTTGCTGTTGAAATCGCACTACTTGATAAGCATAACAGTACGAAGTGCAAATCCCTTACAAGAGATCATATCATAGCACGATATAATCAACATCACATCATTTCAGTTTCCATTGTTTTATCCAGCTGTTTTAATGTTAAATGCCTTCAACTCTTACCTCCGAACATATTGAAAGTAACAATATAATTTTAAATATAACTAAATAAATCTGGGACTTCAAGTTGTTTTTTATTTTATTTTATTTTATTGACGTATAAGGGGGCGAGGCGCCAGTATGAGTACAAGAACTCAAACCTTACATAATACATCAGGGGATAGTTGAATGGGCTACGCAACGTTTCTTCCCATGGGGGATTTGAATTTTGCGGGATACACTATTAGTGCACACTAGAAGTGTACAATGATATTGCATCACTACCCACAGGATTGGGGAGGGGGGGATAATTGTTGGCATGTAAGGCTGTAGGGAGAAGAGTTTACATCAATCATTTGCAAATATCTAGAGTTTTTTTTTTCATTGGACGAATCTGCAATTGAGAGACTCTCTTTGATTACTTTCTCTTTCATTCATATTCCATTCAGCGTTACGTTTTACATTCAACTATTTGTAGAGTATGGTAGCCAGCACTGTTGTGTTTATATCTGTACTAAAGAATCCCTCAAAAAAATTTATAATGGCGCTGTAATAAATGAAGAGAGCGAGAGAGGAGAGAGCCTCTCATTGTTAGATTCGCCCTTTTGAAAAAAAATCCTAGATCTATTACCTTGTGATTAACTGTCAACGATATCTTCCAAAATACCTGTTTTGCTTGATATTACTATAATTCAGAACTTGTTCTCTCGTTTCAAGATGAGATTTTGCTTCTTGTTGGTCTTGAAATTTGTTTTGAGTTCTTCAGCAAAACTTCTTTTTGATGACAAGGTAATTCGCTCATTGTCGATGCGTACCTTAAAAGTTTTTGATATGTTGAGAGGGTAATACATTTTATTACTTATCTTAATTTTTAGCTTGCGTCTGTTGTGACTAGTTCATTCGATCCGTGTAATGTTTCGTTAGAAACAGACAGGATTTTTCATCCAGTTTCGGGGGCTTTGTTTTGAATTTTATTTGAAATTCTTCAACAGGACTTCATCTTGATGACGTAGTATATCGTCAATTGCCAATGCGCACTGTAAGAGCTCCACTTTTCTTCAAAACTTGGTATCTAGAATGAAGTAAGCAAAATCGCCTCACGGTAGAAAGCTTTGATACAAGCATAGCATCTTGGGTTACCATTTCCATGTTCATCTCATCTCATAGCAATTTGCACAATTTGAAAACGAAAGATCGACGCGTAACCATCGGATTTCTAACTTTTTATTTAAGTTTAATGTTATTTATTTTTGGAAGTTGAAAGTAACTTAATAACAAAAGAAACAAATTCATTCACATATCAAACTCCTATAATTCCGAATATTATGAATAATGGATCATGAGATGAATAATGGAACAGGCTCCCCTTGTGATAATGCTTTCCAAAAGTGCGCTAGGTTGTGATAATAAAGTATGCAGATTTTTCAACTGCGTTTATATGATCAAGTGCAACATTCCAACTATTCGCAAATTATGTACTTGACCATCGATCACTATCTCAGTATAATAATGTTTGTCGATAGGAAATACTGGAGGATTTTTAGACGCATTTTTGGGCTGCATTATCACTGATCTGGCAACACTAGTGTGCTTCTTTCCAAAATGGTAAAGAACCAGACCAGCCCTGGGACCTGGTAGTTGAAGTTAAACTACCTCAAGGTTTTGCCAGAGCCCAGGGAAATCTGGGACTTCAAGTTGTTTGATATGAATTAGTTTTGTTATGCTATGTTCACGCTACAGAATTATAACATGCTTTAATACTAATTTAATGATATTATTCAAAATTATTATACCGTCATAATTATTATGTCATATTATGTACTGAAAGTCAACCTGATTAGTATTTTAGTTTGTTGCTTTGGCATTAATAATACCGTTAGATCACAAACAATATTAGATGACACATTTGGAGATTCCACTAGCCACTCAGGTTAGCACACCGGACTGTTGTTCCTGTTCAATAAACCTGACTGATGGGGAGTTGTAGTAAATTTCCATCATCTAAGGTTGATTGCGAGAGGTTGGAACCGGATTGCAGAACTTCTGATTTCAGACGAATTAAATCTGGTGTCGAGCCTGACGCTAAGCCTAATGTATGGTTTTCTTTCAGAATCTGCCCATCAATTTGTCCTGTGTATGCCACAAAAGATGTATCCACCTGGGTGTAAACAATAATAATATAATCCGCTGTCTCCTCCATCCTCACAATGCCCAATTTGATTAACAGGTTGATAGCTGCATCTGTGTTGGCTGGATCAATTTCGTGACCTGAAAACAAATAACAATTCACTGATTCCTACTGCACAGTAAAATTTTTTGAATACTCACGTGCTAGAATACGAATAATAGAGGAAAGGCTTGTAAGAGGGAACAGCGCCACTTTTGACATTCATAGCGACAACACGATCGTGTTAATCTCATTTTTTTCTATTCTTCAATTTTCATTTGCTTTTGGAGTGAATACACTTATTCGATTTAGTTCTTGCAGGTTTCAATGTTCGAAAGTGTTGGAATAATTAAAATAGCAATTATTTCTTGTGCTTAGTAAGTGGAAATTTCCCATCGACATCAAAAGGTTAACATTTGGCATTTCCAAACAAATCGTAAAGTGAAACAATTTTTTGATGTTTTGTGTTTGTGGCGTCATGTTTGTAGAATGGAACACTGTTAAGTTTGTAAGATGGAACACATTTTTTTCGTTTTAAAACATATGAATGATAATTTTTATGTTTGGAAATGCAATGGAATCAACAATAAATTGAAATACATTTTTTGAAATTTCAATTTTCGATGGATTTCTAAAATGGGCCATTTTTTTATGACTATAAATAATCAGTTTCGTGGGCAACCTTGGAGCCTTTTACTTCCTCTTTCGAAAGATTATCAAAAAATAAAAATTATAGATGTTACGAGCAAAAAACGAATAGTGTTCCATCTTACAAGCCATTTTTTGAAATTGCAATTTTCGATGGATTTTGAAAATAGGCCATAACGTTTTATTGGATGACTATAAATAATCAATTTCTTGAGAAATATTTGAGCCTTTTAGTTCCTCTTTCGAAAGATGTCTTTGGATCCGCGAAAAAATAAAAATTATACATGTTACGAGCAAAAGACGGATCGTGTTCCATCTTACAAGCCTTTCCTAAGTGTTGGAAATGTATTATTACCGCTCGTCCTGCTGAGCGTTTATTTGCGCCATTTCCACGAGATTTGAGTGCACCCGTATTTTAACCGTTCAAACTGTTTTGAAAGCCGAAAAAACTAAAATTCAATGGATGGGAATAGTGGTGTTAATACAAAAGATATGTTTTCTAATTTCAACGTGATATCTATTGAATATCATTTCATAACAAATCACTTTTTAGCACAGAAGAAGATACTTGAACATCAAAGCAATATATCTTCAATTAGAAGTGCAGCTTGACAAATACAGTCAAGTGTAAGAACAGTTGGATTAGGCGTGATGTTTTTTTTACCATGTACATATCGACTAATGAATATGAGCCGGGACCAACGGCTGTACTTCCCCCCTTCCAAAGGAAGACGTGGCCAGATTTTTTCGCCTTAGAGAACCACCGCCGTCGACTGGGATTGAACCCAGACCCACTGGGGTGCCAAGTAGCAGTCACACTTACCACTACACCACCGACGCCGGCTTTTGTGGTATATTTGACAGACCACATATTGAGACCAACCGTACCATTGTTGATCTAATCGCAGGCATGGTCAAATCAAACGCTTTTATAGTCAGGTGAAAATTGTGGGTGTTTGCGCTTAATTTAACCCTCGAGATTGTAGTTTCTACCATGGTTTTTCGTTCTGTGTAGAAGCATTTCATTGACCAAATATTTATCTTCAAACTACGCTGTATCCTGTCAGCTTGAACATCATTTACTCTTGCATAAGCTTAGATTAACTTCTTGTGTATATATAGCACTGAGAGTAACTGAGCATCCCCCATTATTGACTAAAAACTTCTATCAGAACATGCTGCTTTCCCCACGAAATACACATGTGTGTTTTAGTTGCCTGGATAATTCTCATGCGCTCCCCGGAAAGCGAAGGATTCTCGAACCATCATAGACAAAAATGCAGCCTCCGAAACCCACATGCCAAATTTGATTCCATTTGCTTGATTTGTTCTCGAGTTATGCAGAAATGTGTGTTTCATTTGTATGGGTGCCCCCCCCTTCCAAAGAGGAGAGGGTCTGAAACCACCGTATACACATTGATCGCCTTCAAATACCTCCACATGCCAAATGTGGTTCCATTTGTTTGATCTCGAGTTATGCAAAAAAAAATCTGTTTCATTTGTATGAGAGCCATCCCTTCCTGATAAAGGAGGGGTCTTAGACTACCATACAAACATTTCTTGTCTCCAAAAACCCCCACAGCCAAAATACAGCCTTCGGGCGGGGGAGGAGTCTAGAACCATTATAAGAACTTCTTCCCGTCTGAACAATACAAATCTCATGATTGGTTGAAATTTGTGTTTCATTTGTATAAAGAAAGGAGGGATCTCGAACCAGCGTAGAAACATTGCCTTCAGAATCCCCATATATCAAATTTGGTTCCATTTGCTTTCTTAGTTCTAGTCTAGAGTTATTCAGTTTCAGTTTCAATTGTATGAAAACCCCCCTTCTTGGAAATGGAAGGGGTTTCAAACCACCATAGAAACATTTGTTGCCTCCAGAAAACTGCACATGCAAAATTTTGTTCCATTTGCTTTATTAATTCTTGAGTTATGCAAAAACTTGTGTTTCATTTGTATGAGAGACCCCCTTTCTGAATGGGGAGGGACAATCTCGAAAATCTATCGACAAATGATAAAGTTATTAGCGTTCAAAGTGTTTCAATTATTCGTGACGGTCGCTATTTTTCAAATTACTATTTGACCGCTACCCTTGGTCAAAATAACGCGGGTATGGTCCTAATGGAACGTTAGATTAGTATAAGGAAGTAAATATGTGGGAAAATTCTATAGTAGATTCTTTATAAAGCTTTTAGTGGCCCTGAAAAGGGCCGTTTGGTTTAAATGATGACACGGCACCGGTCAAGATAGTTGAGGATCTATTAAGAAATATAATTAATTCAATAATTCGACATGGAGTTTTCATTAAGGAGAATGTCACAAAGGTAAACAATGGCTTCTTCAGCAAATTTATTGAAAATGCAAACTCACTCAAGTAAACTACCACTTCTATTGTAAAGAAGAACTCCTCTTCTGTACTATCATCGTGGTGATTCAGTATGATTGAGTTAACATTCTAGAGAAATTTGCGTAAGAAGCCATTGTTTACACACTCAGATTAATTTACAGAAATCTGTAAAATTTTACCGAATTCTTAACAGCTGAACGTTCGTTAATCCGACTTTACGGATTTGGGTAAAATTTTACCAAAATCCGGTAATTTTTTACAGATATCTGTAAAATTTCTAGAAATTAGAAGAAAAATTAGTATCTTCCATTTAATTCCAACTACCTTTGCTTATCTTCGACAGATACGCGTATTTCGTCTACAATGTGCAGACTTCTTCAGTGTCTCGTACTAATAACTCGACTTAAAGAAAACCTTCGCCACCTGCCGTATTTATACTATTTTCTAAAATACAAAGCGTTTACCTATCATTATGTTGTTTATACCTGTCTTATTATTATTTTGTTTATATCTATCCTGAGTCAAAAACAAGTGTACTTAATATCTACCTCACTTTGTTTCCATCTATACCTAACCTACTTATTGTGTAGCAGCGGGTGCTCCGCTTCGTCGGGTTTGATGTCGTTTGGGTATTAAGTTGAAGAGCCATGTGTAACCGTTGCCTTGGTCTTTGTTTAGTAGATTTGTGTTCTGTTCACCGAAATCCGTTAAATCGGATTACCGAACGTTCAGCTGTTGAGAATTCGATAAAAATTTACAGATTTCTGTAAAAAAATCTAAGTGTGTAGGTTAGCGACATTGGCCCTTATGAAAACTCCATGTCGAATTAATATTTAGAAAACAAGAAATATCCTATTATCAACATGCAATCGAGTGGATAGCAATTTCAGCTAGAGCCAAAGATGCGATAATATTGATAGGTCCGATAGCGTTCGGCAGGCTGCGAAATTGAATAGAAGTAGTTTAAAATTGAGTGTAGGGAATTTGTAAAGCAGTATTTCGCAGCAGTTTTAGCAGAAATTGTTGTCCACGTCTAGGGTTGCAGTTTTAAAAACATTATAATTGATAACGTACTTCACGCAATAAAAACATGATAAGTCAAATGAAGTCAATAATTAATGATAAATTTGCTTATTGTTATAACGATACTGATTGTCATTACTAGATGTTTCCTCGTTGAAAATCATGATCGTTAGACGGTGATTCAAGAAAAATAGAAAACATTTCGCATTGCAAACGAAGATCACTGCACACTGAAAATTAATTTTAGTTTATTTTACGAAATCGAAGGTAGGTCTAACCAATCCTTTCGTTGTTTTCTGCTACGAAACTGTTTTGTACGTTTTATGAAGCTACCTTTGTAATTAATGCCACCCGGTCAGCTGTCAAAAGCACGAAGCCTTTGTTGTCAAAGAAAGAACACTCGTGCATTGTACAAAAATATTACAAAGAGCAACGAATGTTTTCTTACAAATTAAAAAGAAACTTATCGCTTCTCGATGATTGACAGATATGTAAATATCGTCTCGAAATGCAATAGAAAACATATTACAAAATCCGTGGTTGAGTTCACTAGGCCATGGAGACTAGTTAGAAGATAGTTGATTAATGAGTATGAATTTATAACTCTCGGCAATAATTTTTATTTTTGAATAAATAAATTATTCCCAGCCATCTAAAAAGTAAAACCAACATGCATTGAGTACGATAATAGAGAAAAAGCGATTGGCTGGTCTTCCTGAAACAGGTTTAAAACAGGTCTAATAGTATTTCATTTTCATTTTCATTTTGCAGCGTTTGGTGGGTCAATGAGAGCGCAAGTCAATCCAAAGCCGAGAGTTAGGAAGGGGTAATGGCGAACTAGTCTATGCGGACCACTTGAATACCATGGGAGAGGATAAGGATTAGGTTAGGGCAAGGGGTTTGTAGAGCTCTTGGAATGAGATGGCCGCGTTGCTACAAAATGACCTGAAATATTTAATGTGTTTATGTTAAATTACGTAAGTTCTCTTCACACATAGGGTAAGCAACGACCCAAGCACCCCGAGACCCCACTCCAAGCACGGAGCCAACGTCAACCCACAACGCTCATCCCTTGCAGCATGGTGCTCCATCTAGTGAAGCACCATACTGCAAAAAATGAGCGCTGCAGGCCAACGCCAACCCCGTGCCCGGAATAGGGTCTCGGGGCGCTCAAGTCGTCACTCACCCTATGTATGTTGTTAATAAAATGTCTGTGTTATTTGATTTCTGTTTGATTTTATATAAACTGACTGATGATACTTCTCTTTGTGTGCAGTTTTTGCATCCTTTCCTTACAAAAACTGCATGTAGGTCATGGTTGGGAAGGTCCTTTGTACTTTTAACGTTCCATTTCACCGCGATTCTCGGCTACTTAGACCGCGTCCGGTGCTTGAACTTCGCAACCACTCGGGGCCATAGTGGTTGCCAACCCGTCAGCATAGAGTTAGTAGCATAAAAAAAAGAAGAGAAAAAAGATGTTAGTGGCATTATTGGTGATATTTTCACAACGACTCTCCGTTTCTTTGTAATTGTAATTGTCATTGTTCAGTGTATAGCCCGTGCTTTCCTGCTAAGATTACGTATCCGGGGACTCACCCCCAGGTCTATACACCTATAGTCCTTCCCGTTGCACTCGTCAGTTCGTGCGATACTCTATGGGTGGTCGTATCCGGGTCCTTCACTGGGTAGGCACAAGTGTTCGTCCAGTTTCTGGTACATTAATTCGTGATTTATGCCTGAATGAAGTACTTATGCTTAAAAAGTTAAAAGGAAACCCGTGTGAAAACAACAAATTAGTAGTAATTGAAATTGCGCTCAATTGGCCATTTTATAATGAGGATTTTATTCCGACTTCTTGAAAATATTTGAAATTTTTGAGAGCGGGATCAATGTCCATGTTTGTATCTTTTAGATTTTGGATTATTTGTAACATTACATGAACCTATCTTATGAAATGTCTATTTCAAAAACAAAATCTCATCGTGGAAGGTGCCTTGTATTGGCCAACAAATTCTCTGTACAGCCCTTCCCTTATACATCCAAACCCAACACTACATCACATCCAAATGCTTTCAAAAGGTCGATATCCGGCTACTTACAGGACTGCGATTTCTTCTAATAATACTCCTAAAAGTTTGAATTAGTATGTAATGAGCTTCCATTTTTAGATGTGTTATAAGGGTAAGTCGGTAAGGTCCCATGTAAATTGCGTTCGTTTTACAGCCATTGGTAGAAAGAATTTACCTTAGTAGTGCCCTGTACAGCTTGTTTTTTTTTGTATTCTCCCATGCGCGGAGTACCGATCTACATCAATCTCCCATCCCCATGAGAGGCTCCAGGAGCGCACCGCAATCCCACCCCGCACCGGGCAGCCCGGCAAAAGATCATGTGCCCGATCGGATGATCCCCCAATCCCTTATCCCGCCGCCACCCCACACGGAACCCCCAATACCCCTTCCCCGCACCACCCGCTCCAGCAATAAACCACCGTCTACTCCCAGAGCCCCCCATGGAGACGGGAAACCATCCGCCTCTGAGAAACCTCATCACATGGAAAGGTTTATTCTGCTGCACCAAAAGGTCTTTCCTAAGCGGGCCCTCCGCGTCCTATTTCTTATGTACCTGCCTGTCATCGTCCGTCTTAACCTTCCTTGTGCATTGGGGTCGTTTTTGACCAATCAACATCACAAAAAAGCTCTTACGTCTAAACGGAATAAACTAGGACTCTAAAATTTTCTGACTTTTCCTGACTTTTGAAAACGAACATATTTTGGGTAGTAACAGCTTTCAGCGACCTCTAGAAGTGCCGCTACAAATAAAGTTACACATAGTGCATTCAGGGTCAAAAAGGACCCAAGACTTTGCTTCGCTCCCAAATATTTATTTTTGAACCGATTTTTGATATCTTGGTGTCAAATGAAAGGTATACATTCTTAGAACGTCATGCTGACCTGTTTCGTTTTTTGATTGGCCATTGTGGGCACATAGGTACCCAGAATCGGTAGCGGTATGCATCCGAAGTTGACAATTTTGAAACCTCAAGTTTTTGTACCGTTCGACGGTTCAAAATGCACGATTTTGAACACCGATCTTCAAAAACATCATGCCATAGATCAACCGTATTTAGCCACATCCGGATACTCTGATACCGGTTCCGGTTGTGTCCAAAGTGGACAATTTTGAAAACTCAACTATTTTTACCGTTCGACGGTTCAAAATTCATGGTTTTGAATACTGATATCCTAAAACATCATGCCATATATCAACCGGAGTATTTGGCCACATCCGGATACTCTGGTACCGGTTCTGGTAGGGTCCAAAGAGGACAATTTTGAACCCCAAGTATTTGTACCGTTCGACGGTTCAAAATTTATAGTTTTGAATACTGATATCCGAAACCATCGTGCCATTGACCTACCAGCGAATTTGGCCACATCCGGATACTCTGGAACCATTTCCGGTTGGGTCCAAAGAGGACAATTTTGAAACCTCAAATAGTTGTACCGTTCGACGGCTCAAAATTCATGATTTTGAATAATGATACCCAAAAACATCATAACATAGATCAACCAGGACATTTGGTCACATCTGGATACTCTGGAACCGAATCCGGTAGGGCCCAAAGAGGACAATTTTGAACCCCAAGTATTTGTACCGTTCGACGGTTCAAAATTCATGGTTTTGAATACTGATATCCAAAAACATCATATCATAGATCAACCAGGACATTTGGTCACATCCGGATACTCTGTAACTGAAACACAATCCTTTAGAGGCAATTTTCTTACCAACTAAAGATTGCTCACGCTAATCAAGATCATCAATAGGGAAAATTTTCACTTCCCAACGATGATGGTTTGCGTTTTGTCTTCGGTTTGCGAGAAAATTGTGCCAAAGATGTTTACAAAAGCTACCTAACATTTTTACTAGAGCTGGTTACTTTCGGGTTTTCAGACCAGGTTTGCAAACTGAAAATAAAAAAACATTGGGCTCTTATTTCAACTCATCAGAAAAAAATTGCATCTGATATTACTTTTAAATTATGTTTTTTACAGTATTTACGTAATTATTGAAGATGTTTGTCATTAGTAGGTGGCATGATTTTGTTTTTTATTTTATTATAACGATATTTTCCAAAAAACGATCGGGTATCACGGTACATAGTCGGCTTAGGGTTGGTTTCTGAGATTTAATAGACGAATTCGAGTCGTGATCTGGTTTTGAAAAATAAAAAATGTTGGGTTCTATTTTTCAAAACATAATACTCAAACATTTCTAATTCTTTATGGTGTTTTTAAAATAAGTATTGCAAACATTAGTGGTAACTTTGTAGAAAAACACAGTCACATATTACCAGCTTTATGAAAAATGTATTACTTTGATTATAAAATGGACAAGTTTTTTTTTCTTTTTGCAGTTGAATTTCATCATGAATGATGATTTTGATTTTGGATCTTCAGATGACGAAGTAGTTGAGAACAAGAAAATAATGTAATCGAAAATACTTCAAATTCTTATGATGACTCATCAACAAGTGATGAAGAATATTTATCATGGATTTTTAAAGATAGAACTCGGTGGGCTAAAAAAATTTTCAAAAGTTGGACGGAAGCGGTCTTTCGAGATTATGAAACATCGTCCCGGAGCAACAAGCTATGCAACTGCTCGTGTCAACAATGAAGTTGAAGCTTTTAAAGCTTGCATTTTTGGGTTTGCTATCATCCATTTTTAAGTCAAGCAAGGAGCCAGTTGAGACATTATGGCACGAGATGCTTGGACGGTCGATCTTTCGGGCAACAATGTCAGCTCGGAGATTTAATTATATTTTTGCAATGATCCGAACTGATAACAGTACGATCTACTGAAAAGGTAATCGTTATACGATAGTTCTGGGATCACTGGAATCATCAACAAGCACTACTTTTACACCTCACGAGGTCATTACAATTGACGAGCAGCTTGTTGAATACGGTGGAAGGGTTTTTTATGTAGGCAATACATGCCGAATAAACCCGCGAAGTATGGGATCAAATTATTTAATTCTTTCTGCAGTTTTACCGGATATGTACTCCATTTGCAAATTTACATGAGCAAACGAGCAGACGGTTAAACATAAATAAACCAGGGACAAGGAGTTACCGAGGATCTATTGCTAAACCGAGTTCACCTCTTTACCATTGCCTAAGAGCCTCTTGAAAAATAACATTGGTGTGGTCGGAACGTTCCGGAAAAACAAAAGATGCAATGGCCAATCAAAAAACAAAACAGGTCAGCATGACGTTTTAAGAATGTATACCTTTCATTTGACACCAAGCTATCAAAAATCGGTTCAAAAATAAATATTTGGGAGCGAAGTCTTGGGTCTTTTTTGACCCTGAATGCACTATATGTATCTTTTTCCTAATGCATTAGGAAGGTTAAAGAAACACTTTTCTATGGCTACGTGCTTCACTTCGAACAGTCAGATTACCTCGATCAAAACATTCACCTCTTTCGAAGATGTTGCAATTACATTGACTTATTATACCATTAGCATTAGGTATTTGTGTTATTTAGTCCATAAAACAAATGGATAAACAACAACATAAGTTGCCACGAAAATGAAAAGTGTACTTTTAGTCGTTTCCCTAAGATTGAAAGTAAGAAGTCCAAGAGTGAATCGCGGCCTAGCCCGCCAGTGTTCACATGATCTGATCCCTAGCTAAATAATATGTTGTTAGAGTCAGTGCCTTGATCACGGCTGTCTTATAGAGCGTACATTTAAATTATAATAAATATTTGCATTATCTGCACCTGACACATCAGGACATATTACTAGTTGCTCACAATCATGATCAAAACACTCACCCTTTTCGATAATGATGGGAACAATAAGTTTATTAAGAATATCAAGTGTGTAGGTATATTTGCTGTATATTAAATGACAATTAGAGAGTAAACAGCAATGAAAGAGTTGTCAAGCAAATAAAAAGTGCACTTTTTGTCGTTTCCCTAAATTATTTGGAGGGGTTTGTAGATTGTTCCCGGCTTCGTATAAGAGTGACTTGCGACTAAACCCGCCAGTAAGACACCTCTTTCAGTGCCTTCAAATAAACGTACTACGACGTGGCAATTTAAAGAAAGTAGAGTGTGATACTATCACTGCTGATCATGTTCTTTGTCTCTCATGCTGGCCTTTTGCATGGGATTAGCCCTCTCACCTACGACAAGGTGACAACCATGATCTTCGAGAGGGACAAACAGGTCTAATAGTATTTAACCAAATAAAAAGCAATATGAATGTTTCATATAATATACGAGAAATTTGTTCTATGTACAAAATCCGTATTTACGAAACAGTGAAAGCTTATTAAAGAAAATAAATTTTCAGTGCAGTGGTTTATGGCTGCTTCTTTGCAGAATTGAGCGATTAACGCATATACTTTGCAGCCATATGCTGCGACATTTCACTTTTACTTTCAGACATTTTCTCAAAATAATTTGATTCCTCCTGAAAGGTAGCAATGCAATGCATCCAAATGCACAGAAACACTTTTAAGCACTGATTGCAAGTGCAGTCCCGTGGCTGTCGTGGTAGATTTTTTGCTGCGGCATCTAGTTCTCGCCCGTTAGTTCTGAACAATTCTTCATATTTCGAGAACCATCGAATGAACGTCATACCTGTGGCTGAGTCATGATGAAACTCCTTGATTGTTGCCGCGAACGGCTCCATGATCTGCTCCGGAGAATTCCTTGGTGGATGATAACATTGAACCGTTGCTGTAGCTGTTATCCTCTCCAGAAGCAAGAGTAGCTTGTTCATAATCGCTTGATTTGAAATATCTCCTTGATCACCAACGGCTCATTCTTGACTGGTAGAAATCCTTGAAAGTTGGTTCTCGAATGTTCCGGAAGAAGTATACAGCAAACCTCGTCGCTAAAAATGTTACAAATGAAAGAAAATCAAAACTGTTAGGAATTTCTTAGGAACCTCTAGCTTGAAAAAGTGCTACTAACAGAATCAATGGTTTCCTTCTACCCGTTGACAGCTAGGCTTTCAACATCATATCATGGCATCCTTGGTTGTCAAGCTGGTGGTAGCATTATTGTGTACACCTGTATTGAAAACACAGACGTCAAAATTGCATTTCTTAGCGTATTGTCTTCGATGTGGGTACCTACGAGAATTTCATTGCAGTGTTAGACGCAATTTCACGGCAATTTGTTTTCGCCGACATTATTCGCTGTTGCTGAGGTAAAAGAAATACAGTCAATCGCAAAATTGAGCTTACACATGTGATTGCTTGGGTATTCTTCGGTTTTCTGGGTGACCAAATTTGAGTAATCGCAAACAACTTTTTAGCAATACAAAATTTGTCAATTTTTCGTTTATTTCATGAAAACAAAAAAATTGAAACAATTATAAAATCAATTGGAGTTTGCAAAATCAAAACAAAACCACTAATTCATGTGTGGCAAAACTGAGCGTACATTTCTTATTTTTCATGGAAAAATAGTACATTTGAAGTCAAAAATTGCCGATTTTTATCATTAAGTATTTCATATGGCCAACTTTTGCATCCAGCACTACCTCCAAGCGTCGAGGTATCGCTTCCACCAAGTTTCTGATTACCGTTGACGGAGTACTGTTCCAAATCTCCAGAATAGTCAATTTAAGCTTCTTCTTGTTCTTTGTTTATTTTTAATTTGAGTCGGTGCTTTCCTTCCCACCACAAATGCTCAATGAGGTTCAAGCGAAGAAGACTGACTAAAAAGGAACAGTAGGCACAATTTTTTTTTTTCATTTCAGTGACCTTTTCAAAAATTAATAACGGTCCCTTTGGACTCCTCAGTGAACGGGTAAACAGATCTTGTTATGCTCACACTTCCGCTTCATTTTACTCAATTTTTGAGTACAACTGTATGCCATCTCTTTTTCTCTCACGGAAATGTAACTCAATTTTCGTAAAAAGTGTTGATTCACTTTTTAACGAAAATTGAGTAACATTTCCGTGTGAGAAAAAGAGATAGCATACAATTGTACTCAAAAATTGAGTAAAGTGAAACGGGAGTGCATGGCGTTCCCTCATTGTGCAAACAAAGACCAAAGTACCTTGAAAACAAGGTTTAGTATATTACCACCCGAGCAGGAGACAACAACATATGAATATCTAATTTTGATCTTGATAACTGGACTTGGTATTAAAGAGCTCAGATTAAGGGGTAAAATACCTAACAAAATACTTAAGAATTGCAGGCAAAATATCTCTCGAATAACAAAAATTGTTATTTTGGATACCTGGGAATACCTTAGAGGTACTTTTTTAATATTGCCTTACCTCAATTTGGTATACGCTTAACATTGTAGGAACAATTTTATGGTATTATCCTCAGGTATTTTACCTCCTAATCTGAGCTCCTAAATACCAAGGCTAGTTATCAAATTATTCGGTCTTGCTCGGGCAGCTGTCATAGTATATTCACATACACGCTTATTCGAGTTTACTCAATGTTGAGAAACTTTTAGTCAATGTTAAAAGTATATCTAAAACACCAAACGCTGACTAATCGTATTTTATGAGTTTGATTTATTGTTATTCAAAACACAAGAAAATTGCGCCAAACTCAATTTTGAGATAGCTACATACTATTTTTTTCAATAATATAAAATAGCGCTTCGGAAGTTAGGCTGTTTTATCTTGACATGGATGTGTTGATTTTTAATAGTATATAACATTACAGATAAACTAAACATTTTCGAAACTCTTTTTGACGTTTGAATCAGGACCAAACTATGAGGGGTTTATTCGCAAAATGCCTTTTATATAATGCGGATTTATTTATTGGTGTTAAAAATGGTAAGCAAGCATTTCATCACCCTTGCCTTGTTCCTTCATATGGCCAACTCCCTTACCAGAGAATAGACATCCAGGCTCGAACATTTTTCCTCAATTTACAGTGTAAATGTGTAAAGCTATCTGTTAAAACATCAGTGCTGTCTAGTCTAGGTTTCACCAAACTAAAACTGACAGACTATCAAACACCATCAACCACCATAAACATAAGATTCACCAAAACTAACGGAAAAGTGTTGTAATTTTAAAATAGCAGTTACAGAAAATTTACACACGAAGGGCACTCCAGCTTGGATGTCTGTTCTCTGTGATATTACAGAGCATACTCGGGCATTACTGAGAATCAACGAGCAAATGCCAGTTCGTTATTTCTGTATTGAAATAGTTGTCAAATTTAGTATTTATATTCGAATATATAATTAACAATTTTCTTAAGAATTCGGAAAAACATATAATCTTAAACAAAAATCCTGCTAAATTCTCATAGTGGAGGAAAATTTCTTGGTTCAGGCTAGTATGCAGCTCAAATGTAATGTGTATTAGGATAGGACAAGAAATGGCCAAGAAATGCTTTTACTGTTGGAATTACTTTCTTTGTATGCAGCTGAAATGGAGGGAAAATTTAGTAACGTTAGTAATTTCGTAATATTAATAAAAAAAAATGCCTTAAAAACTGTGATACTTGAAATAAGGAAACCTCAAATATCAGCGCTAATTGACTCAAACTATTCAGTAACAACGTATTCCTCCGATCAATTTGTATACTTATGTTACGTACAAGAATTACTTAATACCTACATACAAAAATTCAGCGAATATAATACCTTGTACTTTATATACGCTGGAAACAGACATCACAGTGACGTTTCTCTTTGTCAATCTTGACCTATTATGGACTGTTCAGGCTGTCTATTCTTGACTATAAGTCGAGCACTCGACACTGAAGAAGCCTGTAAAGAGCAGACGAAATAGGCCTATCTGTCAAAAGATAAGCTTCTAGTAGAATTTAAAGGAATTTGCTCGCATTTACTTACGAAAATTTGAAAAAAGTGTTTTTATTTTTAAAAACTGATCAAATGAAGTGTTAATTTTAAATTCTCCTAGTTTCCCACACTTAAAAGAAAATCCCCATTAGATTCATGTGCAAACCCACATGGATATTTGCAATGGGGGTTAGCACATGAAACGTATGTGCGAAATAAATGAATTATCGTCAATGATTGTTTTCATTAAATGTATGAGGACTTGGCATACAATCCATAAGTTGGACACATACTTTCTATGAATTCCTTAAATAGAAGTCTCTCAAATAAAGTCTAATCTAATTTAACCTTTAATAGAATGCATTGAACATGTATAGCATGTAACGGATGTTAAATAATGGTTTCAATTAGGTTTAAGGTATTTATTTTCGAAAAATGAACAAAATTGCTATATGCAATAAGATTTATTTAAGCGAATTTGATAAGAAAATTGTTTTCTACTCCAATATAAATAGATATGTTTATTGACTTTTCATAACAATTTGCTCAAATCAACACCAGGTGATGGAGCCGCATCCAATGAATCTGAATCATCCGATTGCAAAGTTAGTGAAGAAACGGACACAGTAAATTCGTTTTCTTTAGATTCTGATGGGTTTAAATCTATCGGTTCACACTCTTCTGATGTGTTTTCCAGCCAATCCCCTTGTATTTTGATGATTTCGGATCCGTTAATACCGGTTACCAGTTAAAGAAAAAAAAAAAACAATTAAGAAAATAATGCGAAAAAGAATATCTACAAAGTAACTTACACATTTCTGACGCCAATTTACGATTCGCTGAAAATTTCGTCAAAATTCGATGGTAATTTGTAAGTTCCAGAACCTGTTAAAATATTCTCCAGCTCATCCCTATAATTACTCAGTAGTTTGATGAAACCGATTGCTGCATCTGTGTCAAATTTGTGAATTTTTAACTGTTCACTGAACATTAGTTTTCTTGACTTGCGTTCGAAAGCTTACAACATTACCATTTAACTTTAATTCGTTTAGCACGAGCTCGTGGGCACATCCTTTTCATATGATGTCAAATGACATTCATGAGTTACACTCCCGCATCTTTTACTCAATTTTTGAGTACAATTGTATACTATCTCTTTTTCTCACACGGTAATGTTATTCAATATTCGTTAAAAAGTGGATCCACTCAATTTTTGAGTAGATCCACTTTTTAAGAAAATTGAGTAACATTTCGGTGAGAGAAAAAGAGATGGTATACAATTGTACTCAAAAATTGAGTAAAAGGAAACGGGAATGTATATAAATTCAAAGTATTTGGCAAGGTTATGGGTTATGGTACACGGAGAAAAAACAGTCCCCTTTGAAACAACAAACTTGTTTGTTGACTTCCAAACTAAAGAAGTAACTATAAATTAGAAGAAAAATTAGTAATCTCCATTTAATTCCAACTACCTTTGCTTATCTTCAACAGATACGCGTATTTCGTCTACAATGTGCAGACTTCTTCAGTGTCTCGTACTAATAACTCGACTGGGTACGAGACACTGAAGAAGTCTGCACATTGTAGACGAAATACGCGTATCTGTCGAAGATAAGCAAAGGTAGTTGGAATTAAATGGAGATTACTAATTTTTCTTCTAATTTATAGTTACAAGGATTCCACTAAACAGCTCAAACCCTCTAGGATTTCTAAAAAAGTAGTTGTTTCAAAAACCCGTTTTATTGTTTTAAACCAAAGATTTTGTTTTGAAACAAACAGGCAGATTAGTTGTTTCTACCTAAATATGTTACCACAACACAACACCAATTATGGTTGTTCTAAACCAATATTTTTGTAGTTTCCACCTTGAAAGGTGTTTATTATTACCATAGCACCATAGCATAGCACAGCGTTGACTCAGAGAAACGAATTAAAACTTTAGATTGATTCAACCAAAGCGGCGGTTAAATCAAACTGAAATATTATTTGGAGAAAAAATAACTTAAAGTTTAGTTTGAAACAAACTATTTAATTTTGGGTTACTTCTTTTTGCGTCCGGTACCGCTACATGCTATATTCGCGTATGTTTTCATCGTAGGGGAAAATTTAATATTTTACTTATAATAACCTGAAAATGGTAGAAAGGCGCGCATTAACATTTGAAGATTTATTTGAGACTTTGTGGTCTATATATGTAAGTGTGCGCTTTTCTAATGTTTGTTAGTATTTCATTCAAATAAACATTTTTGAAATTATCACAAAAGAAATGTAGGTGATTGTAAATGGAAATGTTTGTTGTTTCAACCGATGTCGTTCGTATGTTTCAAACAGCAATTCAGTTCAAATCATACTCAAATTTGTTTGAAACAAACCATAAGCGTTGGTAGAACCAACTAAAAAATCTGTTTGTTCTCGTAGCTGTCATAATGAAACAAACAACATAATAGTAAATTCAAACGGATGTCAGTTGAACTTAACTGCTTTATTCCAGAAACAATTAATCAAAATTTTAGTTTGTTTTAACCACCGTAGGTTTTTTTTTTTTTTTTATTGTAAAAATTTTATTGGTCTAAGAAGTATAAAAGTAATAACTCACATAATTGATTCATACTTCATTGTCTAACTCAAATTCAAGTCCTGCTACATCGATTCTATCATTAATTGAATTAATATAGTAGATGTAAATTGCAAATAGTTTCATAATTTTAATTCTAGTGTTTATTTCAATATTATGTAGACATGGTTGGATAAGGTCTTCAAAAGTAAGTCGACGCCAGCTATTTAAAATTACGGAAATTTTTCTCTGAAATAGTGTCCATGAATCTCTTACACGTCTACATTCACTGAATTTATGCTTGAGAGTCTCTATCGCAGCGCCACAATGGGTACAATTTTCGCCGTCTGAACGTCTGATTTGAAAGTATAGCGTTCTATGTTCCACTTTCCTATTGATTAACATGTACAAATTGCTTCGCAAATTGCTTGGTATTCTTCTCGAAGATATACAGCGCCATGCTCGCCTCCAATCTAGATTTTGAGATCTCGAGCTCCACTTTTGGTATCTCCGTTTGATCAACATAAAATTTGTGAACGAGACCGGAGGATTGATTTTGGTAAATGAGGGAGGGAAGCTGACAGAGCAGTCTAAGATCAGGAAGATCTGCAGGAATTGTTGGCCGATCGTTGGTTTGGTGATAGATATAAGATTTGTAGAACGGTATGGAATCAATTTCCAATAGATGTCGACTAATCAATAGAGCCTTGCATTTGAGGGCTGGAAGTTGCAATTGCAAACCACCATCTACACGATCGCGTGCGAGTTGTTGGATCGGTACACGTGCTGGAACTCTACTCCACAAGAACGTTCCAATTACCGCCGTAATTTTTCCCGTATGCACACTGTATGGCAATAGCGTTGCCGATAAATACCAAATTCTGGATGTTATAAAAGTGTTCAAGAGAGTCACCTTCTGGTATAAAGTTAGTGACCGTAAGGAATGTAGCCAAATTTGACGACTGAATTTTCTTACCATCTCGCCTAATTCAACGTGAAACTCCAGTTGAATGAAACTAGAATATGTTTGTTTTTACCAATCTTTTTTCTCAGTGTAAGCATATGCCGCACATGAATTTAATGAAAACGAAAATTGTAGTAAAGTATGTGCAGTTACACATGAATTTAAGGGACCATATTTGTTGAGATCAATTTTCAATATGTGTTCAAAAATTACGATACATGAAATGAAAGGGACAATACAAATACAAATAAAATTAAATCAATTAATTAATTGAATACAAATTACGTTTGCGATTTCTGAAAAGCACACGATAATGTAATCATTTATCGTTGGTAGAAATGCATCCAACAATTCAAAGGTACAAGTAGTAATAGTATTTTTGTTGAAATTATCACATAATAAAATGGAAAAATCACAAAAGCAAGTTGTTTTTTCTTCAAGTAACCAGAGCATATTGTGATCATCATATGGCAGCAAATATCCGGAGTAATTTGCGATTAGGGCTTACATGCAAAATGTAAACAATACGATTTTTCAATGCACGCGTCATTATTACCAGCAAATCATGTCTTGCCTTTTTGTCCTGATTGTGCTTTAATTTTATTCATAAATATTGTTTTCACAAAGGGCGTAGAGTTATTTCATTATCAAAACATTTATATGAATCAGGAGCTACCTTTATTATCTGTCTGTATACTAGATTGTAGTTGAATATCTACGTTAATTTGTAAATTACGATTTGAAATTCTACTTGCAATATTACAATCATTATTCCCCTACATTCTGCATATCGCAAATTGCTCCGGATATACCACTTATAGCAGTTGATTTGACATGTCTTCATCACTGAGCGGTTCCATATCATTTCAGCAACGAGTAATTTTCATATTTTTTGATTTGCATGAAACCTTGCATACACGTTTTTGGGGAAGAAAAACGCCGTTTTGCATACTTGGTTCGCCATTTTGAATCTAGCCTTACTTATGAGAAGGGCCTATGAAAAATGCACATGATATCTTCAAAAAATTGTATCTCGGAAACGGTTTGTCCGATTGGTTTGGTGTCTTCGGCGAAATTTTAGACAATTGTTGGTGCTATATGGAGAAAATATGCACGGTAAAAAAAAAGTTTGGTTTTTGTGTTTTGAACTAAAATATAGATTTTCCCTTAAAAGTGACCTGTCAATAATTTTTTAATTATTCTTATGTTATAGCTGACTTAAAATGCTATCTAGTGCACAGTGAGTTGTTCTGGAGAAAAATAGGTTACAATGAAAAAAAAATTTAAAAAAAATTACAATTTTCAAAAAAGCTATTAAGAAAAGTCAAAAAAGTTTGTCACCCTAATTTTATGAAAGTACATCAAATTTGCAAGCAAAAAGTACTTCGGTAACATTTTTCTAAGATGCACCGTTTAGAAGATATTACTGATTCAATATTGATTTTTTGATAACTTAATAAGTTTTGGCCCTTTTCGGATGTACTCCGTGTTTTTTCAGTTTCAAAAGTATTTTTTTCGGAAAGATTGGAAAATTTTGAGTTAAAATGACACTGACAGCTTAAAGATTCGAGTGAAATTCTCTGCCTTAAAAGTATTTTGAAAAACAAGTTACAAAATCCCACTATCAGGAACAATGATTTCTTCCAGTTATTGTTGGTGTATTGTGTTGAAAATGTGCATTCAACTCTTGCATATCGCCTAATTTTTAATTGTTTAATTTGCATATTTTCAGTATAATATATTACGAAAGGATGGATTGTGGCCTGTTGCACGTTCCAATGGTGTGATTGAACTTCATCCTGCAAAATGAAGCTGTAATTTTCAGAAAAGTCACAAATAGCTAAAAATTCACCATCTTGCAAGTTTTGTTTTGTAGTTTTCAAAAAATTGGATTGTTCGGTTTTTACAAAATCATGCGGAATCAAACTTTCTAATTTTGAGCTGAAAAATGAAACAAACTCATCGGTTTGCTTTACAATAGTTTCTAAATCACATCTGTCAGTGGTAACCCATTGTTCGAATGAAAGCTTTTCAACAAAGTTTTCTTCCAGTTGTTTCAATAAACTGTCTTCTAAAACTGAGGTATCTGGGCAGTTTTTACATCTTCGTAGATGGCAATGAGTTGTCTTATTTTCGCAAAGTAATCTATTCGTTAATGTTTTTAGATTATTCAAGACATTGTATTTTTTTAAGCTATGTAGAATTAAATTGACATTTTCATGCGTAGTGCAAACGCAAACATTATGTGTTCCTGTGATAGTCAATAGTTTACATTGCCTTGGCCGGAGGCTTGCAAATGATGAAAACCCTATTTTTACATTGACGTACATTTCATTAAAGCGATTAAAAGCTTCTCTCAATGTCATCATTAACAATCTTTTCTGAACAGCTAATCTCTTATTTCCTGTCTTTACGCTAACAAAATCTCTTTGGCCTGGCATTGCACGGCTTATATCATCGTCCTCAAAAAATTCAAAACCAGTTCTTTTGTTTCATTACTCAAAGCTTTTCCAGAGCTTGAACCTTGAGATGAATCAAATACATTATCTCTTTCCTTTCTTGCATCTGATGCCATATTTCTACTCGTTTCAAATTCGTCTACAATTTTTTGTACTGACCATGATTTTGGTAACAATGATAAAATTAATAGTTTTTCTTGCCTTGTGGCTGAATTTAAAAATTACATTTTCATATTTTCTATGACTTCATCAAACTCGTTTGCTTTTTCTGTTTTAGCGTCTAATTTAAAAGATTTCTTCGTACACCTTCGACGATTTCAGCGCACTTTTTTCAGGATAGTGAACATTTTTAACCTTACCTAAATCTATAGGCGAAACACGAATAGCTGCTATTCCTCGGTTGAATATTTCGACGTCTACAGGCATCGTGAAGTCTTCATTTGATTGAATTGTGCTTAGCGTTGACGCTGATGGTATCGTGACCAAACTTTCATAGCTTTGCGAATCAGGTACATCAGGTATGGTCTGAACAGTTGGCATCCTTGAGCCGCCGGCTACGCTTTGTTCTTCGTTTTGGGTGAGGTGAGCTCTTGAATCAATATGTAGACGGCAAGACGAACAAATACGAAAATCCTTGGTGTTGAGTGTGGATACCTTGGAAAATCCAATTGATTTTAGTTTTTGGATGATACCATCCGTGAGATATCGCAGCTCTTTCGAACACTGAATATCTTTGAATGGGCGAATACATCTTATTTTACTCATTTTGTAATCTGTAACATAGACAATATTTTCCAATTGTTAGTTTTGTACGAAAATATCACAAAACATATAATTAAAATGTGTATTTAAAACTTACCTTTGCACCAAAACGTGTTACACTTTCCTTTACAATTATTATGTTATCAAACAACACTAGATCTCGTTCAAAAACACAGGATTATGAGCTGAAATTACTATAATCACTATGCTTCTAGCAACCTTTCTGCATTTACTGTTTGGTAGATACTGGATTAATTCAGAACCGAGTCAGACATTATTATACAGCTCACGGGTAGAAATCATAGAATACTGGGTAAAGACTGTTGGAAGATAGGTGGAGTTGAACGCTCAGGTATCGTTGAACCTTCAGGTACGAGTTTGGAGAGTTGGAGCGAGGTAGATTTGCTGGCATAGGTATATTGTTATTGAAGAAGATTGTAAATTGTATATACCTGGAATGAATAAAGAGTGCGGCGGTTGTTGATTGAGGTATCAGTCGGCAGCCGTCTAGTTTGATGGAAGGTGACTAAGACTGCGTTCTTTTTGTTTATTATTAAGAAACGGTCATCGACGGAGCTAGCCTCGTTATGGCCAGCGTGGCCATGGTGGACTAGTTCCAACAAAGACCATGTTTACAATCACCAACTGTACGTAGTACAGCTAACTGGTATCTAATTACCTGGACCTAATACTTGTTAGCACGTTTTCAGCACAACGCACCAAAAATCACTTGAAGAAATCATTGTTCCTGATAGTGGGATTTTGTAACTTGTTTTTCAAAATACTTTTAAGGCAGAGAATTTCACTCGAATCTTTAAGCTGTCAGTGTCATTTTAACTCAAAATTTTCCAATCTTTCCGAAAAAAATAATTTTGAAACTGAAAAAACACGAAGTACATCCGAAAAGGGCCAAAACTTATTAAGTTATCAAAAAAATCAATATTAAATCAGTAATATCTTCTAAACGATGCATCTTAGAAAAATGTTACCGAAGTACTTTTTGCTTGCAAATTTGATGTTATTTCATAAAATTAGGGTGACAAACTTTTTTGACTTTTCTTAATAGCTTTTTTGAAAATTGTAATTTTTTTAAAAAATTTTTTTTTCATTGTAACCTATTTTTCTCCAGAACAACTCACTGTGCACTAGATAGCATTTTAAGTCAGCTATAACATAAGAATAATTAAAAAATTATTGACAGGTCACTTTTAAGGGAAAATCTATATTTTAGTTCAAAACACAAAAACCAAACTTTTTTTTTACCGTGCATATTTTCTCCATATAGCACCAACAATTGTCTAAAACTTCGCCGAAGACACCAAACCAATCGGACAAACCGTTTCCGAGATACAATTTTTTGAAGATATCATGTGCATTTTTCATAGGCCCTTCTCATAAGTTAGGCTAGATTCAAAATGGCGAACCAAGTATGCAAAACGGCGTTTTTCTTCCCCAAAAACTTGTATGCAAGGTTTCATGCAAATCAAAAAATATAAAAAATAAAAACTGGAAAAATTTCCCACTTGTTCGTGGAATCGCTCCACTGTAAATATAGAACGAGTGGGAACAAATAAAACAAAAATTTTCACTTTTGTGATTGTTATATCATAGATTTCAGGAAGATCCAAAAATATCATTTATTCATTTTTCGACAGAGCTATACAATTTTTCAAATCTTGATTCCGTGAATTTTCGAAATTTACATTCAAATCTTAATTTCTTTTTTTTCTTATCATTATCATTTCAGACTATCCATCACGAACATTCTCCACGATTAGAATCCAGCCCGCTCAAAATCACGACTCAGTACACAATAGTGTACGTATTCAATTAGCTCCAGCCTCCGCGCTGCTACCAACACCACCACCTCCACCACTTCGCTGCACATTCACCATCCAGCATCCTTAACAGTAAACTATCGAATCTCCACATACAGAAGGGTTGATCGTCAGATCTTTGCGGATAGAGCGGCCGAAACGACCGACGACGAGAAATCAGTGGTTTGTCGGTCGTTCGGATCGGGCCCGAATCGGACGAACAGTCGGACGAAGGCAGCAGCCAGCCCAGCACAGCAGCGTGTGTTCGTAATTAATTGCTCAGTTCCGCTCCGCTCCCTCGCTTCTAGGTCCACACGTTCGAGCATCATCCGGTGCTGAACATCGTCTCGCTCGACCAGTGTGTTCAAGCTCCCCCCTTCCCGAACCCCGAGAGGTGTCGACGGATAAAAAGTCATAATAAATAATTAATTAATTCGGTGCCACTTCTGCTTACTGTTTTGCTTCTGTTGGTGCCGTTGCATTTAAAGTAGTTGTGTGTTTCAGTTTGCGGTGAGAAGCTAATTTGCACTCTTGTTACTCTTGCCCCCCATTTATCGATGGCGATGACGACGGGCTGATGTTGTATCAACATTGACCTGTCACGGTGTGTTTGTGTAGAGGGAAGCTGAGCATTTGCGGTTTTGTGCTTGGCGAGAATGAATATAGCATAGAAAGGGAAACAATGTCGAAGGTGGCAGCAAAAGCCACCAATTAGCATACAATCGTGTAAATCCAACTACCAGAGAGTGTCATTGGCATGGCGAAAGAAAAAAAAGGAAGGAAGGATAAAGATACGCAAGGCGCGGGGATGAAACGAATAAATGAAGAACCGGTGATCAGAAGCAAGCAGTGAGCAGAAATAATAAAATTTATACAACACTCAACAGTACAACGGCATCGGAAAGATAAAACGTAAATAAAAAAAAACAAACGGCGGGGAAAGGAAGCGCGGAAAGAAGTGGAGCAAAAATACGAACGAAAGAAAATTACTCGTTTTTAACGTCATACAAGAAGGAGAGGAGGAGTGGTTTGCGGTCATTCTACTACTGCTTATTGTTGTTATGTTTTCTTCACGTTTTAACCATTTTTCTTCTCCGTGATTGTGTGCAGCAGCAGCAGCAGTAGCAGCAGCCATCGTCGTCGGTAGTGGAATACAAAAAAAAGGAAAATAAATAGAAGCAAAAATCTGCAATTATTGCTGAAATTAAACCGAATAAAAATTCTGTTTTCCGGGGGAGTGAAGAAAATAAAAGCAAAACAAGCTGAAAGTGCTAATAAGTAATAATCAGTATGTGTTAAGCCGAAGCAAATAAGACATTACCCCGAAGAAGGTGAGTGATTGCAAACGAATTAAAGCATCAATAAAAATTTAACGGTTTCCGGACCGAGGAAAAAAAGAGAGGAAAAATCGCTGATTGATAAATTGATTGATTGCGTGTTTCTCTTCGATATGATTTTTTCGATCCGTCAGTGACGCGTTCGGATCGAGCGAAAAAAATAAGAAGAAGAAAAAAGTGCAAGCGAGTACCAATAAAAGGGTAATTAATCGCAATAAAAGTGCGTGTGTGTGTGTGGTAGTGTAACTTCGAGAAAAAAGGAAAAAACCCAACCCAGAAGAGTGTCGAATAAAGCTGAAGAAACCTCTTCTCCGGAGGTGCAGAAATTATCTTTCAATTTGCTCCGGTTTTTTTTTCTACTGTGAAACCGGTTCGCCGCGGATGATGGCGTGAGAGAGTGAAGATCACACGGCGATCGACGACGCGACAACGACGACGACGACGACGGCGACGGTGCGTCAGTGTTGAATCGGAAGAACAACAACGCGAGAAGAAGAAAATAGCGGGGTGAAGAAAAAGCCGAAAATTCAATTAAACCTCAACGGCTTGGAGAAGGTGTCGGAGAGGTGCTGCCGTTATTAGGCTCTGAGCTGAGTGAAGTTTGAAGTTGGAAAGGTTCCGAATCGGAGCCGGAGTCGAGCAATCGGAGTAGAAATTCCATCAATAAGGTGTGGAATTCGAGAAACAGGCAGCGGAAAATGTACCCGGCGCCAGCGAGACACCCGTCAGCTACGGTAGGTTGGCTATGATATGTTTTGTTTGTTAATGTTTTGCGTCATGTTGTTTTTTGTGGTGATTATTATTTGATAAATTGAGTTATGATGTTTTCTTTTGCCTTCATACGCCCACCGAAACGGCATTGAATATTGATGATAGGTGATAGTAATGGATGCTTTCTTTTCTGTACTAGTTTTTTTTAACTTTAATTGCTAGAGAAAACTTTCAATCTGAGTTGTAAGAAGGCTCTTTGGCAGCATTGGAAAATCAATTCAGATGACATCGAAACATTATATTGACTGCCTTGCGTTAAGTAATTGCCCCAAGGATGTTCATATGGTCGTATGGCATAATATAGGGAAAACAAATGTTCCTATATTAATCTCATCACTCTCAATTAATCCTACTAGAAATGAAAGCGGCGGCGCGCATGTGGAAATGTTTGTAATGTGTGTTTATGTTATTAAACATAGGCTAACACTATTATTGGAAGAAATCAATCAATTTGCAATACAATCTCTTGATTTTTTATTTTATTTTATTTGTCGTCAATCATTTCGTAGACCTTGTTACATTTTTGCTTAACATCTAAGAGTTTTTAATTAACTTATTGTCTAGTAGGCCTAACAAAAAAAAAACTTTTTAGTGTATTTAGTCATTGTGATATCAATTGTTTCGCTGTATGTTCTATTCTATTTAAAGGATCATTTTTAGCATAGTTCGTTCTTTGATTGTTTATAAAAAATAAATTTCTATTTCTTAGAGAGCGAGTAGGAGCATAAAAATTTAAGTTTTCTAATATTTCTGGACTGTTTATTCGTTGCTCAATTACATCAGCTATGAAAGCAATCATTGTGAACTCTCTTCGTCTTTTAAGTCCTTCTAAAGTAATCAACAAACATCGCGACTCATATGATGGTAATGGCAGACGTGTCCAACCTAATTTTCTTAGAGCAAACAACACAAACTGTCTCTGAACCGATTCTATACGGTTTACATATTTTCCTTGATATGGAGCCCAAACAACGCTACAGTATTCTAGTATGGGCCTCACATATGGCACATATAGTTTTTTTTAATGTGTAAGGGTCGTTGAAATGCAAACTATATCTTTTAATAAACCCAAGCATATTATTTGCTTTATAGATGATATTATTGTAGTGATCAGCAAAGGATAACTTAGAGTCAACTATTACTCCTAGGTCTCTAATTTGATGACATCTTTCAATTACTATCTGACCTAGAGAAACTGTTTTTTGTGTTATGGAATGCTTTCTCGAAAACGTATGCTTTCTCGTTTAAACGTAGGATGAATATATAGGAACATGATATTAATATGGGTACAGTTACTCTAAGAACTCAATATTATAAACATTTACAGTCATTTCTCCATGGAGGAATTCTTCACCAAATGAGTAACCGAAGTAACAATTTTAGTTTTGTTCCAGCCGTATAGCACTCCTCCCGGCTTTGTTGATAAAACTACATACAAAACTGTTTGGTCTACCAACACCTTCTCTATACTTCGTTTAAGCCGATATTTGTAAAAAGTGGTCTACTCTATAGACGATTGTGTAAACACGTTAATAAAACTTTATTAACCTTGAAAATGTTCTAGAGAAAGATGTTATGACCACTTGAGAACCTTCATAAAACCTATTGGCTGGCATGAAAACCAGCATACGGCCAAATGGCCACAGCTTCAAACTTCACTATGATATCGTGGTTGGTTTTTGTTGTTCTGATTCAATTCTCTGCTGTTCTGTTTCATTTAGCAGTAAATAATATTTGTGAAAAAAGAATAGTGCTTGATAGCAAAATATCCATACAAATTGAGTTTTTTACAGCTCCAAATCATATGCGCATTTAATTTTATGGTGAATATTGGCACGGTAAAAGCCGAAAATTTATGCACATCGGAAATGATGTGAGTTTACAACAAAAACAAATATGTTCGATAAATTAATCACGACTTTCCCGAAAATTGATGGAATTCAAAGGTTCTTTTGCATTACATTTAAAAACTGGTGCATTTATGTTTCCACATTTCAATAATTTCTTATATTTCAATATGGCGATTGGAAAAAAATCAAAAAAAAAAAAACAATTTATCTTCGCAATGATCACTATAAAACCAATTTCCCGTTTATTGTATTTTCTGCAGGCAAAATGGTTTTGAAATGCTTTTTAAAACTGACCTTAGTAAGAAAATATGAACCAGTCCTAAAAAGATATTTCAAAGCATCATTTTACGAGTTCATAAAGTCGACATAAAACCTGTAATAGGAGTAAAACGAATTCGAGAAAACAAGGTCTTAAGATAGTTGTAAACAAGCTGTGTAGGTTCCCATAAACCTGACTAAAATATGAAACCTATTGGCACCTCTTGGTTTCATAATAAAACCTTTCTCTAGAATCCAGTATTCTTCCATCAATTTGGAAAGAATCGTTTTCAATTCCGATATTCAAAAGTGGCAAAAAAGCAGTTATAAAAAATTATCGAGGGATTGCCATATTATCATGCATTCCTAAATTGTTCGAGTCTATAATCAATCAAAATATTTTCTCTCAAGTTAAAAATTTAATCTCTAGCAAACAACATGGGTTTGTTAAAGGACGTTCAACGACTACAAATTTATTAAACTTTGTTACATTTTCTATTAATGCAATGGATAGAGGAAATTATGTTGAGGCATTATATACTGACTTTAGTAAAGCATTTGATAGAGTCGACATCCCTTTATTGCTTTTTAAATTATCTAAGCTAGGATTTAATTGCGGACTATTAAAGTGGGTTCAGTCATACTTGACTGGTAGAACACAAAGAGTAAGACTTGAAGGAAACTTGTCATCAGTAGTGAATGTGACATCTGGTGTACCACAGGGTTCCCATCTTGGTCCATTACTGTTTATTTTGTTTGTTAACGATGTAGACCACGTTTTAAGTCGACTGAAAGTTTTAATATATGCAGACGATATGAAACTTTATCTAGAAATATGTAAATCATCTGATCTTGTAGAAATTAATAACTTTCACAACTGGTGTTCAAAAAATTTGCTTAAGGTTAATGTGAAAAAATGCAATTCTATATCATTTACAAGAAAACACGTTATAAGACAAGAAGCAATAACTATAGGCCAGAACACAGTTCAAAGATGCAGTGAAGTTAGAGACTTAGGTATTATACTTGACTCAAAATTAACATTTGTTGATCACTATAATGACATTATACATAAGGCAAACAACATGCTAGGGTTTATTAAAAGATTTAGTTTTCACTTTAAAGATCCATACACAATCAAAACGTTGTACATCGCATATGTGAGACCCCTTCTTGAATATTGTAGTATAGTTTGGGCTCCATATCAAGATACTCATGCAAACCCTATTGAATCAGTCCAAAACAGTTTTTATTGTTCGATCTACGTAAATTAGGTTGGACGACTTTACCGCTAACATCCTATGAGTCACGATGCATGTTGATAAATTTAGACGAGCTTAAAAAACGAAGAGGTTTGCAATGATAGCTTTTATAAACGACGTTATTGCACAAGAGTGAATACTACAGATATATTAGAAAACCTAAATTTTTATACTCCCACTCGTATTCTTAGAAATAGACATTTGTTTTATATTAACAATCACAGAACTAATTATGCCAAGAATGGGCCACTAAATAGAATGATGTCCTGTTATAACAAATATTGCGTAACAGTTGATGTAACAATAAACAAAAACACGCTTAAAAAAGTTTTCTTTAGATGTTTACCCAGGTAACCTGGTATGGATAAATAGACATTAAGTATATCATGTAATAGAATTAGTCTACTCTGATTGACGACAAATAAATAAATAAATAAATAAATCGATTACTAGTGGCTTTCGTAAAACTTTAATAAAAGTTAATAAAACCGGATGGTGCTGGCAATGCTACCTGGGAAACGACTCTACTTGACCACCCTCTCCGATTTGGATGAAACTTTGCACATGGTTTCGGTATAAGAAATCATGTTACTCTTTTAGAACACATTTTTGACACAAGACTAAGTTATAAAAGGGCGCATGTTTTTATATGTGTTATTTTAAAAAAGCATAACTCGTAAACCGTTGATTATAATAAACATGTGTCTGAAAAGTAGTTGCAGATGCTGAAGAAAATAAAATATCTTTCGATATCCCAGCTAATTTAAAGGTAGAGGTAAGTTTTTTCTAGCATAGAAAGTATTTTTATTCGACAAAATTGTGCCGGCATGAAAAATTTAGGAATGTACATGACTGAGTCAATATTAAATAGTTTATTGGTACGGCGATATTTTAAAATGGACAAAATAAATCATACACCTGATTTTTTTACTAAATCGTACGTTACGTTATCTTGCTAATAAGTCTGCTTCTTCATTACCTACGACTACCACAATGTCCAGGTACTCAAAATAGATCCACTGTACTATTTTTAGCTACCTGCTGTAGCAATTCCATACATTCCCATACCAATTTAGAAGTACAGGAACACTTTACTGCTTTTAAGCACATATACATGTTAGGCGACCCATTTAGCGCTGCCAACAGAACCATCTGGTGACAAAAAGGCAAACAAAATATATGTACCTTTTAATTTGATTAATTGAATTCTAATGTGTCATCAACAGTAAAAATAATATACGTTTTAAATGGGTATTGTTTGCTCACACTGGGACAAGTTTGATTGTCAATTTTACTATTATTGGGGATTAGGATGACTAGGGCAAAATAATGATTTTCAACCGACTCTAATAATGGCCACAATGACCATTCAAAATAGTTGATTCAATATGTACTAACTGATATAAGTTCCTAGAAATACGTATATAGTTTCCCACAAAATTTTACATGGTGAGGAGAATTCGCAACGAAAAGCCGAAAAAGAAAACATATTTTTAATAACAAATTTTCCTCAATTCTATTCGGTCTATATTCGTTCCACTGTAAAGTACGCTTCGCTTGATTAAACTTAGTTTGAGCCTGTTTCCTTAAATTTTCAAGTCTGGTATTCCACCAAGGTACATTCCTATCCGTAACTCGCACCTTGATAGGACAGCTATTATTAAAAGTTTGAATTATTATGTTTGTTACTTGTATATAAGTATTGTCGTGTTCCATCATGGATCAACTTACATGATTTAGTATCAATGCCTCATATTTTTTAATGATTTGACCATGGCCCCTGGATTAAAATAAATATTCAGTTTATTTTGGATAATTCTCTTGAAAAGTACAGCACTTGCAGCCTTGGCATGATGGAGATTTATTTGGATGAATTTTATGCTGTTCTGACTATTGAATGTTATGTTTAGGAAATTATTGTTTGGGTTCATCTTTTCGTTCTCTAGTAACAGTTTTGAAGTCATTTTTAGGTTTATTATTGCCTGTTGGAATCGTAATCTTAATCTTAGAATGGGACATTCTGATTACTGGTGCTTTCACCCACTTTATCGTCTCCAGTTGCTTCACCAGTCTTTGTAGTGATGCTATTAGCCTCGTTTGTTTCAATTAGAGCCCTTTCAGTGTTTTTGGAGTCACTCTGTCCTGGGATTTTCTGATCAATGGTGTTTTGCCCATATTATCGTCTCCAGTATCGCAGGTCCTTGTAACACTGTTAGCCATTTTTTCCGATTCTGTTTTACTAGGGATTTTCTTCCTGATAGGAGCGTTCATAAATTTGTAGTCCGAGACAAATCCCCCCCCCTAAGCCTTCAACACTGCTTCCAGTCGACGCGGCATACTTTCGGCATACTTTTGAGGTATACCGTATCGATATGATTTCCGGCTGTTTCGAGAGCTTCGCTTCAAATAGTTATTTGTATTGGTTGCCAATCTTTATCCACTTTATCGTCCAGATAACCTAACACATTTTCAGTTGGACTCAAATGAGGGATTGCGGAGGCCATTCGAGCATTTCGATTCGGTTTGATCTGAAGAACGCAGAAGTTTTCTTCGCGGTGTGCTTGGGATCGTTGTCCTGTTGAAAGATGTAGTTGGTTTCCAGGCCAGTTTTCAAAAGTAAATCGATGTATATATCCGCAGTCATGATCACTTTTATATGAGTCAAACTTTCTACTCCAGACTATGCGAACGCTCCCCAGACCATGATATTCCCAACTCCATGCTTTATTGTCTTCTGGATGTATCGATCCTTGTGTGCTTCACCAGAAGCTCTCCAAACTCTCGAGCACATTTACGCCCGAACAACACAAATTTACTCTTGTCCGTCCACGAAAACCAGTTTCAGAAGTCTACCGACATGTCAGCGGTTTTCTTGGCAAACTCCAGCCGCTTCTTCTGGTTCCGCTTGTTAGTGAAAGGTCACTTGAGCGCAAATATTGTGCATAAACACCCGGAAATTCCGGACTGGTGCGGTTACAAGCTGACTGAAGTTCTGAAGATGCCGAAAACAACAGTTTGTCGACTGTTCAAAACCTACAAGGAAACTCTGAGTGTTGAAAGGAATCAGTGGACCTTCGAAAAAACTGAAACCAAGGATCGTCAGCTGGGCAGCAAGGTGTTGAGGTGGATTACAGCCAACCCTGGTCTTTCGATCCAAGATGAGGCCAGTAGGAACATTGCCATCTTTCAAACAGTGCGGAACATCCTCGCCAGGGAAGGATACAAATCATACAAAGCCAGTCAACATCCGAACCGCCAAATGAAGCAGAATTCCGGGCCCAAAAAACTTGCAAGGCTCTTGTACGACCGTGTTTTAACGAAACACAAGGGCTGCACTTTGATCGATGACGAAACATACGTCAAACTCGATTTTAAGCAGGTTCCCTGGCAGGGTTGCCATGAGATTTTGAAAAATATCGGGCATGTCACAAATAAAAAATCTGGCAAAATCTGGCAATACACGGATATGTAAAAATCTGGACTAACAATTGAAAAGGGTCAAAGAGGTTTTACAAATGTTGATAGGCCCTTTACAAATATTGTTCCAAAATGAGTCATTTTTTGACTCATCATGCTTGCATACTTCAGTAACAGACAAGCGTGGAATTACTCTTGCCAATACAAATATTTGACGTGGTAATGCGTAATTCGCACAAAATAGCAAGGAATTGTTTTTCGTGGACGAGAACTGCAGTCACACAAATCACTTAACCCTTTAGTGGAGTGGGATTGAACGACGTTTTTGTTTTAATCTGCTCTAATTTCAAAAAGTCTGGCATCATGCAGGGTTTCTCTTTTTGTCTATTTGTCGAAAAAAAGTCTGGAAGTGCCAAATAAATCTGTCATAATGGCACCCCTGTTCCCGGGCATAAGTTTTAAAATCGCAACTGGACGTGGGGATGTGTCGGGAAGATTTGGGTTCGTGTTTGCTGACAAGTCCGCAAAGAAGACCATGATTTGGCAAGCGATTTGCAGTTGTAGCGGAAAACGGAAACATTCGTCATATTCTCGATGATGACATCCCAAGTTTACGTCGAAGAATGCTTGAAAAAGCGTGTATCGCCGTTCATCTGCAAGCAGCCATCTTTTGGCCCGATTTGACCAGCTGCCACTACTCCAAGGTGGTTCTAGAGTGGTATGCTGCCAACAAGATCAATTTTGTCCCCAAGCTAATGAATCCTCCGAATATCCTGGAATTTCGACCAATTGAAAAATACTGGCAATTTCAAAGCAGCGACTTCGACGAAGAGGCGGGACAGTCAAGGGCATCCAGCAAATGCGGGCAAAATGGAACAAATGTGCTGATTCCATGTCCGTTCCAACTGTGTGGGCGCTGATGGGCTTCATAAGGAGGAAGATGATTGAATTGAAAAGTTCCCCTCATTTACAGATTGATGACTGATTTGCCAAATTCAGTCGATTTTTACATCTATGTGGTTCCACTAGGGAGCATTCCCTCAGCTCATCTTGCTACGCCGTAAAATCACTCCTGTCTTTGATTTTCAAATTGTTTTTGAAAAACCACACTCGCAAGGATGCACCAAGCCCACGATACGTATGTCGAAATAATTACACAATAATTACTCCTACTTCGGAAGTATGTACAGACACTTGTACGCCGCAGGTTCCGTCCTAATGAACCTCTTTGCCGCGATTCATCTCCACCTCAACATCAAACAATTCCCTCCTCAACTGTCAGCAATCCCCAACGCAACGCAAGCGCCAGCCATGCTGGAATAATTACTCCTCCTTCACTCCTCCTCCTCCTTCCTCAAGAAGTAAGTCCTTCGCTGATTCTCTCCTCCCGGCAACTGGCACCATTAAATCCTGATGACTGCTATTAAGCATTGAATTAAGTCTCATTACCTGATGACTTTGACGGCAACGACGACCGCGGCAAACGACCGGATGCAACCCAGGGTAACTTTAATTATCGGATCAAAGGACGGGGTGGTGGGGGGAGGGGTTTTGTTGTACCTACAAACATTAACTCCTCGCTCATCCTCATTTGTGCCATGGTAATGATGTCAATTTCGCTGCGAATTGCATGCTCGCACGCAATTCACCTCAGGAACAAATGCCGTGCGTGTAAATGAGCGACCAGCGCCGCCCCGCCGCCAGCCAGCCGGTGTTCGATAACGTAAGAAAATCGGTAATCAATCGGAATTCGTTCCGAGTGAAGTTCACTGTTAGAGGGAAATCACGATGAGCAGTGTTTATTGAGGGGGCGGGGGTGCGATCCCTATCTGTGGCTTGTTCAAACAAGCTCGTACAAATCATTTGTGGCACTTATTGGAGGACGGGTCCAACCTACAAGCGAACAGCATGTTCGCTGGTGGTGGCAGGAATTTTCCACTCGCGGCGGGTCCGTTATCAGCCTCAGCGGCGAGAGACGCAATCAAACAATGATCAATTGAAGGCGTGCTACAAGTACCAACAAGAGAGCAGACAAATTTGCTGTCGTGACCTAATCACACGACAACGGGAAGCGGGCCTGGCATCGCTGCGCTGATTAATTACTTGCGATTCGAGGGGGGCTGCGGGGAGGGGTAAGTGGTGGTGATAAGAAATATACAAATTGATGCTGCCACGGGATGTATCAACTGTCTGGCGATAAGGCGGTTGAAGTATTTAAATTCAATTGGATTGGATCGAGTGCGAGTAGGCGACGAGGGGAAAGCAATGCATTAGTGACTTAATTAGTGATAGTAGTTTCGGGGATTCCAAACATGAATGCTCTGGATTGATGCTTCGATTTTAATTAGAGCAGCAAAAATGCTGCTTTAGGAGGAGGTCTTGAGTGGATGCCGGGAATTTAAGTTGAAGCAACTTTTACCGAAACAAACCGTCCAACTACTAATTAGTAGTTTTGTTAGTTAGTCGTCTCACTAAGCCACATCCCCGAATGGGCAGACCGAAAACTGACGGCTTCCATAAAGTGAGCGAGGAAAATAAGCGGAATATTTTCCTCCCCCTTTTGTGGGTGGGATGAAACGGGGGGCGAAGCAACAGCAGCAGCAGTAAATGCTATTCGTTTGTGTTTCAATTTTCCACTTGACGGAATTTTCACCGCTTATTTGTTTTTATTTTTATTTTTTCCTTGTCCGTTGCGCTACTGCTTAATCTGCAAGTAGTTGGCTGTGCAGAGTTATAATTTTGCAGTTTGTTTTCGGGTTGGCGAAAAAATAAGAGGAAAAACACTGATAAACTTGAGACAAGCTTGCGGTAATCGTTTCCGTTTTGCTGTATTTGCCGGAGAAAATTGATTTGATGTTTACTTCGCCATAGTTAGGCGAAGTATAACGGAGATGTATTCCACCTCATTAGTGACTGCGATAGGAAACTCTTCGATAAACATTTTTATCATAGTGTTAACATTTTCCGGCATTTTCTGATGGCCCGGAACAATATAGACAAGATAATTTGTTTAATTCATCAAGACAAAGAACCTTTTTGGAAAATTTCCTTTCATTTAAAGAAATGCTACTGTATAGAAATTATTACATTTTTTTTAAATTTCTTTTGAATGCTAAGCATTTCATAGACAAAACATTTATTTTCAAATGACGCCGTATCCTGTCAGTTTGATGGTTATTTTCCTATATAAAAAATTCCTCTTAGTTCACGATGTGACCTTAGATTAACTTCTTGTGCAGAATGTAGCACTAAGAGTAATTCATGCATCCCCCATTCTTGACTAAAAAGGAGTTCAAACTTCTATCAGAACATGCTGCCTACCCGAGAAATACATATTTTGTGTTTAAGTTGCATAGATAATGCTTATGTTTGGTTCAAATAACTGTTTCTATTGTTTGAGAAAGCCTCCCCCCCTTCTCCAGAGTAGAGGGGTCTCAAACCACCTAAGATAAAAATTGTGCCTCCAAAAATTCCCACATGCCAAACTTGGTTCCATTTTCTTGATTAGTTCTCGAATTATGCAGAAATTTGTGTTTTATTTGTATGGGAACCTCCTTTTCAGACGGGCGAGGAGTCTCGATCCATCATGAGAAACTTGTCCGGCGCCAAAACATCTGAATACGGTCTTACACAGGGAAGTTTAAACCACCGTAGCATTTCTGTCTTCAAATCCCCACAGCCAAATTTCGTACCAGCTGTTTGACAACTGAGTTATGCTGTAATTTTTTATTTCATTTATATGTCTTCCAGAGGAGGAATCTGGAGATCCTTGGCTGCCCGCATACACAGAATACCGTAGGGACAGTTTCAGTTAGGTTGAACAGAGTATTTGTATGGGAACTCTTCAGAAAAAAGGTCTCGAACCACGTAACATTTCTGCCGTGGCAAACCACCATGCCAAATTTGTTCCATTTGTTTGATTAGTTCTCGAGTTATGCAAAAACAATCTGTATCGTTTGTATGAGAGCCATCCCTTCCTGATAAGGGAGGGGTCTCAAATCACCATAGAAACATTTCTTACCACCAAAAACCACATCATACTAAATTTGGTTTCATTTGCTTGGTTAATTCTCGAAATTGCCGCTGAAATTTGTGTTACATTTGCATGGGAACCCTCCTTTCCAAAAAGAGGAGGGATCTCGAATCACCATAAAAACATTTCTCGCCTTTAAAAACTCACACATGCCAAATTTGGTTGCATTTGCTTGATAAGTTCTTAAGTTACGCAGAAACTTGTTTTTCATTTGCATGCCGGTGCCTCCTTGCTTAGAGCGGGAGGGTCTCGAACCACCATGAAAACATTTTTCGCCTTCGAAAACCCACATACCACCATTCGGTTCCATCTGATTAGCCTGGCTCTCGGCATGCGAAATCTGTGTTTCATTTGCTTGTGGAGTCCTCCCCTTCCTGCCAGAGGGCGAAAAAAACCACCATTAAAACATTTCGCTCGTTCAAAAACCTCCACATGCCAAATTTGATTCCATTTGCTCGATAAGTTCTACAGTTATGCAGAAATTTCAGTTTCATTTTTATGACAGCCCCCCTTCTAGGAGAGGGGAGGTGCCTCAAAACACTATAGAAACATTCTTCGACTCCAGAAAATCCCTCATGCCAAATTTGGTTCTATTTGCTTGATTAGTTCTTGAGCAATGCAGAAACATCTGTTTCATTTGTATTGCAGCCTCCCCTTCTATAGAGGGGGACAGACAGACAGACAGACAGACAGACAGACAGACAGACAGACAGACAGACAGACAGACAGACAGACAGACAGACAGACAGACAGACAGACAGACAGACAGACAGACAGACAGACAGACAGACAGACAGACAGACAGACAGACAGGCAGACAGACAGACAGACAGACAGACAGACAGACAGACAGACAGACAGACAGACAGACACAGACAGGACAGACAGAAGACAGACAGACAGAGACAGACAGACAGACAGACAGACAGACAGACAGACAGAGACAGACAGACAGACAGACAGACAGACAGACAGAGGACAGACAGACAGACAGACACAGACAGACAGACAGACAGACAGACAGGACAGACAGACAGACAGACAGACAGACAGACAGACAGACAGACAGACAGACAGACAGACAGACAGACAGACAGACAGACAGACAGACAGACAGACAGACAGACAGACAGACAGACAGACAGACAGACAGACAGACAGGACAGACAGACAGACGAGACAGACAGACAGACAGACAGACAGACAGACAGACAGACAGACAGACAGACACAGACAGACAGACAGACAGACAGACAGACAGACAGACAGACAGACAGACAGACAGACAGACAGACAGACAGACAGACAGACAGACAGACAGACAGACAGACAGACAGACAGACAGACAGACAGACAGACAGACAAACATTTGACTACAAAGATCACCAAGTGCAGGTGGTTTGGTTATGTTACAATTTCCTTGAAAACGTTTTATGGGTGTCATGACAGTTCCGCAAAACTTGCCGAATCGCGATAACTTTATCTGTGCTAACGCGTGCAGTCATGAAACCATGCCCACGAACTGGCATAAGATTGGAATACGCAACGATTGTGGCAACAACAGCTTGTCACTAACATTTGAAGGTGGCACATAAAGCCTGTCCACATTAAATTTCGGACACCAAAATAACAGCATAAAAAAAACATAATTCAACAAAACCGATTGTTTACACTCAGGAAAACAGCCGAGCAAAATTTTGCAAAAAATACGCCATGTTCAATCTTCTGTAAATTTGTCAATTAAAAAGGTTTTTGGCTAAAAATTTGACAACACTATAATCGGCTATTATTTTGCACCAATATTTCAGCATGGTTAATTTCCGGTGAAAAAGAGAAATATTCATGTTGGTGCGTCAACTTTAACAGCAGCTGCAGTCCACACAGAAACAAAAGCGGTCACGAAAATGAAAACGGACCGTGAACTAGTTCACTTTTTCATGATTATTACCTAAAAACAAGGTTGCGGCTTATCATTTTGGACTTATCCATATTCATTTGCCGATAGCTCTTCTCAGAACTCAATTTCAAAATATAATGTATGATGAATTTATGGTGCTTGAGGTAGACCTACAACTTATCTAACATGCCATAGCTCCATCTCTTATATCTGAGGAATAAGAGCGTATATTCCCGCAGTGATCTTCGCGATGAAATTCGCGGTGAAGATCACGCGATTATCATCGTGAAGATCACTGTGAATATACGCTCTCATGTCGAAGATATAGAGTTAGAGCAATGTACTGTTAGACAAAGTTGTAGGTCTACTATCACTGTTATCATACATCATATTATCAAATCGACCTCTGAAAGGAGATATTGGCAAATGAATATGCCTGAGTCACAAATGATAAGCCGCAACCCTGCCTAAAACGACGATTTAGTTCATGATTACGTATCTCAGTCACGGTGTATTTTTGCTTGTTCTCGAATTCATGACTGCAGTTCACGGATCCGGGCACGGATTTTTTCCGTGCAAACCACCTGATGGAAACAGTTCGAATTTCGTCCACATTATTTCCTATACATTTTTAGGCTATGGTGACATTTTTAATATGCTATCTATTTTTTTTCAAAGAAATACGGATATCTGAAATTAGTTTGTTCAAAAACTACTTTTTGCACATATGTAATGAAAACATCAAATTTATAAATCTTTTTTTTTTTAATTATCATTTATTTGTACAGGCTCAATCGAATTAACTTTACAGAGCCAAATTTTCACATTTTTATACATCACTTATCTTAAAACTAAAGTTAGGAGGATAGATTAATCGTGGCGGTCTCGATGTTAATAGGAATTACAAATTACGGATGGGAAAGAGGGTGGGAATTTAAAGTATGGTCTACATAACAATACATTAAATTGAAACCCTACAATTATCTAAACACTTATAATCATACAATTTATGGTTTATTTTGACTTGAACATTTTTTGAAATCAGAAAAAAAAACACACACACATACACATATGAAAAAACATACAGTAAACATACAGGTTAAACTAACTACAATCTAAGGCTTATGTTAGTCAAAAACACATAAATGAGTTTCAGTACTCCAAATCACCTACAGCCAAAATATCTCGAATTGGCACATTTAGTTGTTCACCTAGAGCTCCGAAGGGAATCATAGGCTCAGATCTGACTCCACGATGTTCAGCACAAGACCAAATAACGTGATCTGCGTCCTGATAGCCTTGTCCACTACATTTTTATAAATCTTGTCAACATAAAATTTTGGTCTCATGCGGTCTATACATTGATTAAAGTGTTGTTAAATTTTCAGCCAAAAATATTGATAATTGACAAAGTTACAGAAGATTGAACATGGCGCTTTTTGAAACCAAAATTTTGCTCGGTTTTTTTTTGCTACTAAGTGTATGTTTTAATAATAGAGTTATATCTACATTAGAAACAGTTGATAAACATGTTAATCCTCCTTTCTGAAAAGTTCTCGAACTTTCTGTGGTACACCCGCCATCAGGTTCCGTACGGTATCCTCAGATAAGCCCGCTGTGACGATTTGCTTTTTTCTTAGTATCGAAGAGTTTCCGCTTAACTGGAGCCCAGTATTTTTATTGGGCGAAGTTCTGCAGTTTGGTGGATTGGCTGTTTTTGGCACGATAATTTGACCTCTTGTACCTTATACCATTGCAGGCGGATTTCGCATAGTGACAAGAGCCAAATCACGCCAAAATAGAGGTGGAGAGTCGTGGCTTCTGGATAAACGGCAGCAACCGCTTTTGCAGACATTCTTTCTCGTGCACATCCTTATGGATAGTGCCGGGGTAGAGACAAACTATATGGCCTGCCAAATCAAATTGGCGAATTTGAACACCTTCTTTGTCCAGAAATGCTCAGCAATGACGTAGCTTTGCATTGCGGTATAAAAAGGCAGACCCGGAAGCTGTTTAAAGTCTTCGAGTACGTATGTTTCGTCGTCCATCATGATACAAGAAAATGTTTGCAAAAAATCGGTGTAAAGCTCCTTAGCACGACTTTTGCAGTGAAATTTTGCTCTGTCATCACGGTTGGGCACCTTTTTCACTTTGTACGCTTTCAGTCCATGCCATCTGCTTCACTTTTTTGTACGTATGATTTTGTCTTCACCAATTTTGTGAGCCACATTTCGCATAGAAAGATTGGGATTTTTCTCAATAATGGCTACCACCTTTTTCTTGTGCATTTGTCGGGAGCATTCTTTTCGATTTGTTCCACCTCCAACCTTCCGATCCATAGTCAAACGCTGGTCGAATGATTTGCAAACACTAAACTCTGTACTTTTCAGTAGTTTTCGTTTCTTGGCATGATTGCGTAGCGAGAAATTTGGATTTTGCTGCCGTTCGTACAAAATTACGAATTTCACGTCAACTCGTCTTCGTGATTGGCAGCACCCTCTCAGAATCCAATGAAACTTGGGGGTTGGTAGACTATGTCTTTTCAAGCAATTTTGCATACTTTGTTTTTTCAAAATTTATCTAGATTTCCATTTGAAAAGGGCTTAAGTGTTTTGATCGATGTTTTTTTTTTTCAAATCAACAAAACTCAAAAAGGAACCGACTTACAAAACAGTGATGTATGGGTGACTTCTAGAAAATCGTCCTAATTTTTATGAAAAAAATTGAAAAATCTATTCTCACACGTTAAAAAAATATTGACGAAATTTTTGTTTAATAAAGGCAATATAATTGTCAAAGAGTTCGCCATACATTGCAAGATGGGCACCTTTAAGGAAAAATAGTTTTTCTAACAACAAATTTTTCATGTCAGCATAACTCCAAAAGCAAAAGATTTACACAAAAGTGCAGTATAAATGACTTTTAGAAAATTTTCTTTGCTTTTATGAAAAAAATTGTAAAAATAGTAAAATCGATGTAAAATCGACACACTAAAAAAGTATTTTAAAGTTTGAAGTCGATTCGCGAAAAATGAATACCTTAGAATTGGACAATTTTTTCTCTTAATATAGGCCTAAAAAGTTCGTCATACATTGCGAGATGGGCACTTTTAAGGTAAAAAAGTTTTCAAACAACAAAATTTTCATGTCCAATTTCTACCGTGTATCGCGCCAACTCGTCTTTTAATTTGGTCCTAAAACCACACAGAAGCCAATTAAATTTAGTTGTAATGACAATTTGAATCTTTTAAGCTTCTTCGAATGTCTGAAAAATCAAGGCTGCTATTTGGAAAGGGCTTATTTTTGAATTATTATTTTTTTAAGTTAAGTGATAATACAATTAAATCAGGTGGTTGATCCTGTTTATTATCAAACCTTTGAAGTATATTGCAAAAAGGACAATAAATTGGCAAACAAAAGCTTTATCATAATATCTGAAGTATTGACCCATGTCTCAATAGCAGTTCAGTTGTTTATATTAAAATTGCTTGATTTCATTAAACAAAATTCAATATATTGCTCAAAAACTATTTTCATGTCAGATAGAGCAGCGGGCCATTATAACTTTGCCAGCGCGTGCAATTTCATGTCCATGTATGAATTGGAACGTCTCATGGGAAAGGTCCATGTAATGCTATTGGTTATAATCTCAAGCGAATGGCAAAGGGAGCAAGCCTTGCTCAAGATTATGGAAACACAATCAAAACTCCTCGAGAACTATATGACTGGGTAGTTGAACAGTCAAATAAAAGTATTACAAAACTGAATTCTGCTTCATATCAGCTGAACAGTATGCAAAATTGTCAGAAAGTCTTTTTCTTTTTGATTTATGTTGATTTGAAAATATCGATCAAAAAACTTAAGTCCTTTTCAAATGGTAGTCTACATAAATTTTGAAAAAAAAGTATGCGAAGTTGCTTGAAAAGACTTAGTCTACACACTCACAAAGTTTCATTAGATTCTGAGAGTGTGCTGCCAATCACTGGATGAGTTGGCGTGAAATTTGTCAAATGCGTTTGCGCACTTCCTCTTGATTCGACGCCATTTTGCTGAATGTAACAAGAATGTGAACATGTTGTACCGCGAAATCAAGCGGAGAGTTTCAGCTGTTATAGAAGTGAAACGTTGCAGCGACCCGTGAAATAATTCAAAAGGTATACTGGAAGAAAAGTGTCCGAAATTTAACGTGGACAGGCTTTACTTCTGTTCAATTCGCCGGCAAATACTTTACGATCCAAATCTAGGATAATTCTGCAACGTCTTGCTGTGATTTAAGCGGAGGTGGAATATTCCAAACCCGTTTGTTAACATTGATTTTTGAGCAAATATATGAAACACTCATCCCTAGGCATCGATGAGTCCTGGTTTGAAATCTTCTGCCGATGCATGCGTCTCAACAATCTGAGAAAAATGGTCATTGTCTACTCCGTAGATTGACAGTTGAGTCGTTATGCGAACGAGTGAATTGGATTTGCATTGCGTCCCCCCGAATGTAAAACTACCAACAACAAGTTGTGCCACAAACTAACAGTCAATAGACGACACTGACATCCAACACAACATATTGTCAAGAAACTGCTACTATCCAGCAGACAACACTCGAGGTGAGATGTACTCCTGCTCCGACTACACCGACTTTGCATTTGTCCATCCATCCGTTCATCCATATTCATAGAAATGCACGCGCAATCAACAGCCGTAATGGATGCAAACCCTTTCTAAATCATCAATCCAGAGTTTGGGGGAGTTGCGGAGATGTAGAGGGGGCGGGGTTACGCGTCTGTCACTTCTCCCCGGTTTGGTTTGTAACTCATCTTGCGGTAATTCCTCTTGTCACACATCCTCCGTGGCATTATTTTACAGTTGACAGCTACTCTGAATAGTTTTGCTTGCGCGTTCATCGTCGACGTCGTTTTCTACATGACACGGGACGATGTGTATCATCACCTCATCGTCGTCGTCGTCATAAGCGACCGAGAATTGGGTTGAGGGTGTAAGAGGCCACCTTTAACGAGACATGTTACGTTCTGCTACTTCAGGCCTCCTTCCTAGCGGCTGCGATCGCAGAGTCGGACTTTCACGCCCGTACAAGGGGGAAATGTTCTCAGAAATCATGCATCTGGTGATTGCCTAAGCAAATGTGAAAGAAAAAGTCTACTCACATCAATCAACCGACAAACGAAGAAGTGCGCCTCTGGACCCTATCCCTCGTGCTTGTGAAAGAGATATTTACGCTCCACACTGTGTATTTATCTAAGTTATTTACATTCTCTGGTTTTAACAAAATAATCATAAAGATGTGTCAATATTTGCACACTTCGCAAAAGCAGCCTATCGTCGTCGTCGTTGTCGGTTGTCGTTCCCCTTGCCAACTCGAGTAGTTCGTCGCGTTGAGTTTGCTCAAGCCATGTCTTGCTCGGTCGGGGCGCATTCAGCAAATTGAACGACCGAACACAACGACGACGACGACGACCACGACGCCGACCGTCTTGTTGGAACACAAATGTCGACACCGTCGACGGAGGATACATTTAGTCTAATTAGAACACTTGTAGCGCGGGACCGGATCTTCCTAATCCGTGTAGGGTTGCTTCCGCGAGCGAAATTTTCGATCAAAATGCGTGTGCTTCTTGAGGCGACCATGTGGGTGATGCCATTTTCTCACGTTCGGCAAAAATCCACTGCTAATTACCCCGTCGCACAGTGGATCAATTCTGAAAAAAGACGGGCAAAAACCTTTTCTCCTTTTGTCATCATTTTATCGACAAGGTGTCTTAAGAAGAGTTGCTCAGAATATTATTCCGAATCATTTGAAAAAACACGCCTAACCTTTCATAAGGGCTTAACTACACTTTTAACTTCTTCGACAAAGTTGTAGAGCAGATAATTTTAAGAAAAGTTGCTTAAGACACTAAGTTTCTAGAGCCTAACGTTAACAGTTTTCTTTCAGCACTACCTTAAAACTGATTTTTTAGATAATTAGTACTTTGATCAAATGTGACGATTTCAGTGTATTCTAAGAAATTGTAGGAATTATTAAAATACACAGTTTTGCTGAACAAACCAATGCTCTCTGATGACCACATTTTGATTTATGATGATTGAAGTGTCTGTGTGACGTCATAATCAACCGCCTCACAAAGGGTGGGCGGGTCCTGGCGGGGTCTTAAGCAGATTGTATTTGAAATAATATCATATGAACAAGTATTCCTGAAATTTTCAGCGTTGGGTACTGAAGGGTACCTAGTGAAACGTCAGTTTGAAATAGTAAAGGTTATAAGCCAATTAATGTAATGTACAACACGTAATGTTCAACAAACTAAAAAAATACGCTGAAAATTGCAGGATTATTAGTTCATAAGATAATCTTTCAAATACAATTAATTTGAGACCCCGCCAGGACCCGCATGTATTTTTTAAGTTTGTTGAACGTTACGCAACATACGCAATATTAATTGGCTTATAAGGTCTGTATCCACATTAATCCGGACACCTTCAAATCATTGTAACTTTTGAAATATTGCACGTAGGAATGAAAAATTTAACTGTGGTATAGCTGATAGTCTATGATGAAAAAGACTATGATTGATGTTTACATTTCATGTTTTTTGCGCGAGCGAATTTTTTACGGAATTTTGTAATCCTGACTTATCAAAACGGGACTTTGCAAAAACATTGAATTTGCCTAAATTCACTGTTCACGCTGTGCTCAAATCATTTTCGGAACGTTCGACGTTGGAGAGGAAACCGAGAAGTGACAAAAACATTGGACACGCTGATCCTGTCATGGACCGAAAGGTGAAGAGGATATTAACGAAAAACCCAAATCTCTCTATTCGAACGGTGGCTCGTGAAATAGGAATGTCGCCTGGTTTTGTCCAAAAATCAAAACAACGTTTGGGACTTAAGTCGTAGTAAAAACAGTTCCAAATCGTGACGACAAACAGAACTTGGCAGCAAAATCACGGGCTCGACGTTTATACTGCGAATATTTGACGAAGTTTTCATGCGTTGTTATGGACGATGAAACTTATGTCCTGGAGGATTTCAAGCAGCTTCCAGGGCTGGCTTTTTATTCTGCTATGGCCAGAAATGCTACAGCTAAGCATTTCAGAACGACGAAGGCATCGAAATTTCCCAAAAAATACCTTGCACGTGTGGCAAAAAGAGTAAATCTTTCGTCACTACAGGCACAATCAACAAAGAGATCTACCAGAAAGAGTGTCTGCAGAAGCGATTGCTACCCTTCATCAAAAGTCACAAAGAAAAACCTTTGTTCTGGCCCGATTTGGCATCATGCCACTATTCTAAAACTGTGATGGAGTGGTACCAAGCAAATCAAGTGAACATTGTACCAAAAACCTCAAATCCGCAAAATTGCCCAGAGCTACGACCAATCGAGAGATATTGGGCTCTGATGAAGCGGAAGGTTTCTGAAAAGAAGCAAGGAATCAAAGACACCAAACACTTCCAGCAAATTTGGACAAAGACGGCTTATAGGTTTTCTGAAGAGTCTGTGCACAAACTCCTAATGGACGGAGCTAAGCGCAAAGTTCGAAAATTTTATGCAAATACCGGGAATAACCAGTGTTTTGTCTTCAACGAATTGTTAAAACGCATCCCATGAATCTGAAATAAACAACCATGACGGACATGTAATGCGTGAAATTTATGTTTTATTCATGTTTCGAGGTGTCCGGATTATTGCGGATACAGACCTTGACCTGTACTATTTCAAACTGACGTTTTAATAGGTACCGTAGAGTGGGGTTACTTCGATCAGCGGGGTGACTTCGACCGCCAAGTCCGATATTTATTCAATGTAAAATTAGAAGGATAATTTGCCAAGTGCCTGAATTTTTTAGGCTTTGAACCATATATGCTCCAGCATTTATTAGTGTATAATAGACATGCATTTGTTTCTTAGCATTTCTCTACTATCCTTCGCTATAATACAATAGTTTTTAAAAAATGCTCCTTATGGTACTTTTACCAAGCCTTCCAATGATCAATCATATAAACAAATTCATGAATAAAAAATGATTTTGATCAAAAATCAAGAGCAACCGACATCTATCAGACTACCTTCGAAGTGTTACACTACGTCTCCAAGCTAGTCATGTCTAATGAGCTTTGTTTTGTTCTTGCGTGGGAGAAATTAGGTGAATGAAACATTTATTTCGATCGAAATTTAATGAGCATTGAGGAAGTAAACGCGACCACCTTCGAAGTGTTGCAGTACGTGCCCAAAGCTGGTCGTAGGGTACTTGTTTACAGTTCTGCTCCGTGTGCGATGAAACGAGTGTGCCTCTGCGTGAAGCGGCTCGACCTCTGCCAGCATTCATTTCGACAATTCCCATGGTACACTCGATGGATGGCCACCGTGCCGAGACAGGTACGAGACAAGTCTGGTGGAAGAGCCGATGCCTCAGGACAGTTCCGGATCGCCGGGAAACTATCGATTTTGTCACTGCGTGAATGGGGATTTCGGAGGTACAGCATTGCTAACAGCACCCTTCATGGTGACACTACTGGACGGCAGCCATGCAGACGGGTACGGTCGACAATCTTATGCCGATGCCCTTAATGGAAGCGGAGCTCCGGGGAACTGTCGATAATCTGTAGAATGGGGATTTGTAGGTATTCCTTAAAAAACATGACATAAGGGGAGGGTTTTGAAAAATGGTCACTTTTTGCGTGACATAATTAATGAACGTTCCCTTTGGGGAATGCTCCACCCCTGTGCTATTCGGCGTCAGACGGTCTGCATCAAAACTTGGTGGTTGCTTATTCATTTAAGCACTTCAAATGGATAAAATTGATTTTGATCGAAGTCACCCCATTATTGAGAATTGGCTGACGGTGATTTTTTACAAGTTTTTCTGACATAACAAATTTTTAAAATTTCTAGTGTAGTGTTCATACTACAGATACCAGTATTGGTTTTAAAAATGTAAAACAAAATGTTAAAGACAATTATCATAGAAAATTTCAAGAAATAGTTCAAAAAGTGATCGTTTTACGGTACGCTTCAGTACCTAACGTTGAAAATTTCAGGAATACTTGTTCATAAGATAATCTGTCAAATACAATCTGTTTTGGACTCCGCCAGGATCCGCCCACCCTTTGTGAGTTGCGGCTGACTCTATAACGCTACACAGACACTTCAATCACCATATATCAAAATGTGGTCTTCTAGAGAGCATTGGTGCTGCTTCAGTACAAATGCGTATCTTAATAATTCCTTTGCCAATTTTGTGAATATTAATTGAAGTCGTCAACACGAACAATGTACTCAGATTATCTTAAACCAGTTCGTAAACCTCCCCGATCAGCTAATCTAAGGCAAAGTTTTGTATTTTTTGTATGGATGAACGAAAGGCGTACGAACTTCCGGTTTTAACGACTAAATGATTATTGATTCGAAAATTTCAAGAGCATAACGAATAATCGCGTAACCTGCTTAATGGCGTGTTGCACTACCTGGCGATCTCGTCGAAAGCGGTTTCGTTCTGACTTACAGCCTGTGTTGGAGAACTAGGTGAATCCGATTCGCTTCGATACCCATAATGGCATTGAGACGTCCAAATTGATGCCGAGATTAAGTACGCGAATAAGTATGGTGGACACGAGTTGATATGACAGTACACTAGCGAAAAATCGATTTCACTGCAGTGCAAGCTGCTCGACCTGCAATGCAGTCCTAACAGCTACCCTGTCATGATACACTTCGTTCCGGACGGCAGCTGCAGACGGTATGGTGGTCAGACAATCTTAACTCAGATTTGATTTTCACCAGGACAGCGTGTTGCTGCCGGCTTGAAGCTGTCGCCCCATGTGTTGCGCGCAGATGGCTTTCGGAAATCGCCCTTTGTAGCCGCCATTGAATTTTCGCATTCTTGTCGTCTTATGGTGAACTTCTGAATAATAGCTAAATGGATGCGGTCGCAACCGATAAATTACGTCAGGCCTTTTAATCGCCCCGCAAGGGAGCTTCGGGAACTTGCTGCTTATCTGTGCGCCAACTTCAGGAGAGGGTCCTTTAAGATAGTCTTGACAACGGGGGGCAGGTGTATCTTGAACGTTAGGCTCCTTGAAACGTGAGTGTCCTCAGCGAACGTTCTCTTTGGGGAATGCTCCACCCGCTGTGCTAAATCCTCGTCGCAGATCAACAACCGGCCATAGCTGGAAAAAGTTGGTGTTTTTTTTTACGTAGTTAAGCACTTTGCGAAATGGATATAGTGTGATTTTGATCGAAGTCACCCCATGATTGAAATATTGGCTGCGGGCAACTCTCTTAAGACACCTTGTTGATAAAGTGCATCTGACATAAGGGTGAAATTGTTAAATTTGGTCCAGTGTTATACTCATGATACTGTTACCTGTGCGTCGCCGAACATGTGAGACGAAATGTTAAAGATAAGTGGGACATGGGTATTTGCGACGAAACTATTAGGTGTGGCCTATTGATGTCTAATACAATGTTTCTACATTTCTTGAGTACTCTATTTTTGTGTTAACACATTTGATTTAAGGGGTGTATACACCTGGATAAAAAAAATAGTTCCTCTATTTCTGGTTCAAATCGATAACCATGTATTAAAGCATTTTAGATTAGGTCATTTCATGAAACTTTGTAGAAAACAAAAACTTTCTATCTCTTAACTGGACGAAGTTGTAGGGTGAAAAAGGAATGAGAAATGTAATCGCCCCTTAAAACTCGTTTTTTTTATCATAACTTTTTTGTTTGAATTTTCTCACTTTTTAAATGTTTCACAAAGTTTTTGGGTATTTCAAAAATACACTTTTGTGTAGAGAACAACTAATCATTAATCTTAATTTAATGGATTTACGACGGTTTTAGTGAATTGTTTGAACTATCTTCGAGGGTTTGTAGATTTCAGGTTAGCGAGTATTAGCAGCTTAACTTAACGTTAATTTAGTTAGCAACTGATACCCTTTAAAATGATGTATAAGGGGGTCCAAGAGGGTACTAAACAATTTTTCAAAAAAGTAACGAAGCTTTTTATTATATTACTAGCTGAACCCGGTGCGAGCCTTGCAACGCATGCAACTAAATGAATGAAAAATTAATAAAACTGGCGCGTTTATGGTTCTGAATGAATCTGGTTAAAATATTTTCGTTTGCTTGTGTGTGTTATTTATGCAAAAAAAAAGTTTTGTATTATTAATTCAACCCTTGGACCGGTTTTGTTCTCTGCGTAGAAACATTTCAAAGACAAACGAAGCCGTATCTTGTCAGTTTGTACGTTGTTTTCTCTTGCATAATCTAAGATTAATTTCTTGTGCATAATGTAGCACTGAGAGTAACTCAACCAATTCTTGACTAAAAAGGAGTTCAAACTTCTATCAGAATATACTTCTTACCCAAAAATACACATTATGCGTTTTAGTTGCATGGATAATTCTCATGTTTGGTTCAAATGTCTGTTTCATTGGTTTCAGAGCCCTCCTTCCCCCTCGCCAGAGGAAAGGCGTCTCGAACCACCTAAGAAAAAAAAAACCTGCCCAAAAACCCCCACAAGCCAAAGTTGGTTCCATTTGAAGAACTCCAATTCCAAGAACTCGAGCTTTGCAGAAATTTGTGTTTCATTTGTATGGAAGTCCTCCCCTTCCAGGCGGGGAAGGATCTTCGAACCATCATAAGAACCTTCTCCGGCCTCAACAACCCCACATATAAGTTTTCATAACAGTAGGTATGATTCTCATGTTTGGTTGACATTTGATGTCTTATTTTCATGAGAGGCTCACTCCTTCCAGAGAGGGGAGGAGTCTCAAACCTCCATTGAAACATTTCTTGGTTCCGAAAACCTCTCACATCCCAAATTTGGTTCCATTTGCTTGATTAGTTCTCGAATTATGCAGAAATTTGTGTTTCATTGGTGTGGGAGCACCCCTTCCAGATGCGGGAGGGGTCCGAACCATCATAAGAACCTTCCCGACTCCAAAAATCCTGCAAAAAATTAGTCATACCTGTTGGGATAGTCTCATGTTTGGCTCAAGTTCGTTTCATTTGTATGAGAGCCCTTTCTTCCAAAGATGAGGGGGTTCGCAAACCACCGTAGAAACGTTTCTTGCCTACAAAAACCTCCACATGCCATACTTGGTTCCATTTGTTTGATTAGTTCTTGAGTTATGCAGAAAATACTTTTTGGGTTGTATGGGAGCCCCCTTTATAAGGGCGGGAGGGAGTGTCGAACT
>JASCZW010001891.1:0-221827 GCA_034211315.2 Aedes japonicus | reverse complement strand
TGGGTATAAATATATAAATATATATATATATATACATATATATTTATATATTTATATATATATATATATATATATATATATATATATATATATATATATATATATATATATCTTCTTCTATATATATAAAAATGAAATGCTGTCCGTTCGTGACAGCATAACTCACGAACGACACGATGGAATTACTTGATTTCTTTTTCATTTGATTCATCTTGAATCCCAACAGGTTTTTGAAATAAAAAATGTACGAAATTTTTTCGGGAGAGTAAATAAAAAAAATCATTTAAATTAAATTTTCACTTTATATGGAAATATCATAATAGAAAACAACAAGACCATCCATCGAGTTGGAAGGAGAAACCGTTGGAAAATTTTATAATGGCGTCTTAATTAACAAAAAAAGGACGAGAGAGGAGCGAATCTCTCATTGTTATTTAGGACTTTTTGAAAAATTATGCGAAAAACGATAATACACTGGAGTCGTTTATTATGCGAGTTTTTTTTACGTGGTGTTCATAATTTACGCGAGGAGATACCGTTCACTTAGATTTTGTCATTAACGCGTTTAAATAATCACTTTTGTTGCTTTTTACGAGGTTTCCGTAAATTACGGGTTTGTACGCGAATTCTAGGAGTTACTCAGTTGTTTTTAAGCATTTTTGTTTCACCGCACTCATTCCTGCGTAAAAGCAACCTCATCCAAGTAACATTGCCAAACCAACTAAGTTTTACTAAAGTTTTATGATAGCCACCAGAAATCAATTCAGTTTTATTATGGCAGCACGAGATGCCAATAGGTTTCAAATTTTAGGTCAGGTTTATAAGAACCTACACAGCTTCTTTACAAAAATCTTAAAACCTTGACTTCTAAAATTCCTTTTATCCCTATCAAAGGTTTAATTTTGACTTTGTAAAATCATAAAATGCTGTTTTGAAATACCGTTTTAGGACTGATTCATATTATCTTATAATGGTCAGTTGAAAAAGTATTTTAAAATTATTTTGCTTCCAGTAAATGCATTAAACGGCTAATTGGCATTTTGAAAAGCTACCAAGCGACCAGATAGTTTTATAGTAACCATTGCTACGATAAATTGGCTCATTGGCAAAACTGTGATTTCTTGCAATCGCCATATTGGAATGTATGAAATTATTGAAATGTGGAAAAATAAATACACCAAATTTTAAATGACATACAATTGAACTGTAGATCTGAGGCAAATTTCGGTATTCGTTCAGATAATCTTATTGAATTCCATCAATTTTCAGGAGTTTCATGATTAATTTATCGAATATATTTCTTTCAATTTTGTTTTTGTTGCTGTAAACTCGCATAATTTCCGAGGCGCATTAATTTTTAGCTCTTATCATGCCAATATTCACCATAAAATTAAATGCGCATATGATTTATAGCATGATATGCCAAACAAAACAACTCAATTTGTTTTATATATTTTGCTTTCAAACATAATTTCCCGCAACACTTGAGCTTTTTTCTTAGCCATTATTTACTGTTGAATGAATCAGAAGAGCAGAGAATCGAACAAAGCAGAACAACAAAAACCAACCACGATATCGCCGTGAAGTTTGACAGCTGCGGCCACTCGGCATTATCTTTCATAATAACATCTTTCACTAGAACATTTTTAAAATCTTTATGGTCTTGGAAAGGTTTTATTAATTTGTTTTCACAACCGTCTACAGAGTGGGCCACTTTGTACACATTTCGGCTTTAAAGATGCATAGAGGAGGTGGACAAAACAGTTTTGAATGTAGTTTCATCAACAAAGCCGGGAGGAGTGCTATACGGCTGGAATAGAACTGAAATTGTTACTTGGGCAGTGTAAACGTGTAGGTTCACGTATAAATTGAAACGTTTGTATTGGTGATATCTCATAGCGAGATGTAAATAGGAGTGAAGTTCAATGGAGAATGAGAGTATTAGTTTTTGTATTCTATGTTGAACTGACAGGTGTATAATAACATTTTTGTTTATATTAGTATCGTTCACTGTAAGATTGATAGTGCATCAGGACAGTGAAAACGAACATATTACTAGAAATTTAGAAGAAACTAATTATGTTGCAATTTCAATTTCAATTAGTATTATTGTGCAATGCCTCCTACTAGACGAAGTAATATTGGTCGCTGCAGCCGCACGACTGTTAGCGCAGCAAAATCTTCAATGAGACATTCAGCATGCACTATATATATACTCGCTGGCCCAGCAGACGTTGTCCTGCCCATAATTACTTAATGGAAAATTGGAGGAGTTATAAATGAAATCGTTTATTTGCAATAAGTTTTAATTCCATTTATTTAGAGTTAATTTCTTACTTTTATGTGATGATTTTATCGAAATGTGTTGCTGTAAGGTAAGGTTTAATGTCCAAGAAAACTTATAGAACATTATAGATGTTACCATAGGTGTTGGCATGAACTGTTTTCTTATTATGTTCGTTGCCCCAAATGAAGTCATTTGAAAACAACCATTATAACTCTGGATGTTCTGCAGAATATGTTTAGAATCACTTCCTGATCCAGACACCAATGAGCGCAAATGCTGGTGGTGGATTTAGTGGCGTTACTTTAACTTTGCCACTTGCACAACACAATTCATTTGGTGTTTCATTTGGGAGCTACAATGCATTACAATGAGAACAAACTTCACTCTGATTCAATGGCGACTGATATATCCGCACTGAAATTAACCAATGGATCATATTGAAATGCAGCACGTTGAAGATTTTGCAGAATGTAGGTTTGCTGTCATAGTCGTTTAGTGATGTTATTTTGGGTACGATTGTCACCAGATCTTTCTGATAATTCCCGATTACGCTTCTTTCTAACTCTATCGCTTGTATTTGGACCTGCTCTCTCTTCTTGACCCAACATCGGTCGAGCCCGTGCCATTCGTTGTCGATCCAAGTCATTTTGAGGTGCATGCTGAACGTCTCATTGAAGATTTTGCTGCGCTAACAGTCGTGCGGCTGCAGCGACCAATATTACTTCGTCTAGTAGGAGGCATTGCACAATAATACTAATTGAAATTGAAATTGCAACATCATTAGTTTCTTCTAAATTTCTAGTAATATGTTCGTTTTCACTGTCCTGATGCACTATCAATCTTACAGTGAACGATACTAATATAAACAAAAATGTTATTATACACCTGTCAGTTCAACATAGAATACAAAAACTAATACTCTCATTCTCCATTGAACTTCACTCCTATTTACATCTCGCTGTGAGATATCACCAATACAAACGTTTCAATTTATACGTGAACCTACACGTTTACACTGCCCAAGTAACAATTTCAGTTCTATTCCAGCCGTATAGCACTCTTCCCGGCTTTGTTGATGAAACTACATTCAAAACTGTTTTGTCCACCTCCTCTATGCATCTTTAAAGCCGAAATGTGTACAAAGTGGCCCACTCTGTAGACGGTTGTGAAAACAAATTAATAAAACCTTTCCAAGACCATAAAGATTTTAAAAATGTTCTAGTGAAAGATGTTATTATGAAAGATAATGCCGAGTGGCCGCAGCTGTCAAACTTCACGGCGATATCGTGGTTGGTTTTTGTTGTTCTGCTTTGTTCGATTCTCTGCTCTTCTGATTCATTCAACAGTAAATAATGGCTAAGAAAAAAGCTCAAGTGTTGCGGGAAATTATGTTTGAATGCAAAATATATAAAACAAATTGAGTGGTTTTGTTTGGCATATCATGCTATAAATCATATGCGCATTTAATTTTATGGTGAATATTGGCATGATAAGAGCTAAAAATTAATGCGCCTCGGAAATTATGCGAGTTTACAGCAACAAAAACAAAATTGAAAGAAATATATTCGATAAATTAATCATGAAACTCCTGAAAATTGATGGAATTCAATAAGGTTATCTGAACGAATACCGAAATTTGCCTCAGATCTACAGTTCAATTGTATGTCATTTAAAATTTGGTGTATTTATTTTTCCACATTTCAATAATTTCATACATTCCAATATGGCGATTGCAAGAAATCACAGTTTTGCCAATGAGCCAATTTATCGTAGCAATGGTTACTATAAAACTATCTGGTCGCTTGGTAGCTTTTCAAAATGCCAATTAGCCGTTTAATGCATTTACTGGAAGCAAAATAATTTTAAAATACTTTTTCAACTGACCATTATAAGATAATATGAATGAGTCCTAAAACGGTATTTCAAAACAGCATTTTATGATTTTACAAAGTCAAAATTAAACCTTTGATAGGGATAAAAGGAATTTTAGAAGTCAAGGTTTTAAGATTTTTGTAAAGAAGCTGTGTAGGTTCTTATAAACCTGACCTAAAATTTGAAACCTATTGGCATCTCGTGCTGCCATAATAAAACTGAATTGATTTCTGGTGGCTATCATAAAACTTTAGTAAAACTTAGTTGGTTTGGCAATGTTACTTGGATGAGGTTGCTTTTTACGCAGGAATGAGTGCGGTGAAACAAAAATGCTTAAAAACAACTGAGTAACTCCTAGAATTCGCGTACAAACCCGTAATTTACGGAAACCTCGTAAAAAGCAACAAAAGTGATTATTTAAACGCGTTAATGACAAAATCTAAGTGAACGGTATCTCCTCGCGTAAATTATGAACACCACGTAAAAAAAACTCGCATAATAAACGACTCCAGTGTATTATCGTTTTTCGCATAATTTTTCAAAAAGTCCTAAATAACAATGAGAGATTCGCTCCTCTCTCGTCCTTTTTTTGTTAATTAAGACGCCATTATAAAATTTTCCAACGGTTTCTCCTTCCAACTCGATGGATGGTCTTGTTGTTTTCTATTATGATATATCCATATAAAGTGAAAATTTAATTTAAATGATTTTTTTTATTTACTCTCCCGAAAAAATTTCGTACATTTTTTATTTCAAAAACCTGTTGGGATTCAAGACGAATCAAATGAAAAAGAAATCAAGTAATTCCATCGTGTCGTTCGTGAGTTATGCTGTCACGAACGGACAGCATTTCATTTTTATATATATAGATAGGAGGCATTGCACAATAATACTAATTGAAATTGAAATTGCAACATCATTAGTTTCTTCTAAATTTCTAGTAATATGTTCGTTTTCACTGTCCTGATGCACTATCAATCTTACAGTGAACGATACTAATATAAACAAAAATGTTATTATACACCTGTCAGTTCAACATAGAATACAAAAACTAATACTCTCATTCTCCATTGAACTTCACTCCTATTTACATCTCGCTGTGAGATATCACCAATACAAACGTTTCAATTTATACGTGAACCTACACGTTTACACTGCCCAAGTAACAATTTCAGTTCTATTCCAGCCGTATAGCACTCTTCCCGGCTTTGTTGATGAAACTACATTCAAAACTGTTTTGTCCACCTCCTCTATGCATCTTTAAAGCCGAAATGTGTACAAAGTGGCCCACTCTGTAGACGGTTGTGAAAACAAATTAATAAAACCTTTCCAAGACCATAAAGATTTTAAAAATGTTCTAGTGAAAGATGTTATTATGAAAGATAATGCCGAGTGGCCGCAGCTGTCAAACTTCACGGCGATATCGTGGTTGGTTTTTGTTGTTCTGCTTTGTTCGATTCTCTGCTCTTCTGATTCATTCAACAGTAAATAATGGCTAAGAAAAAAGCTCAAGTGTTGCGGGAAATTATGTTTGAAAGCAAAATATATAAAACAAATTGAGTTGTTTTGTTTGGCATATCATGCTATAAATCATATGCGCATTTAATTTTATGGTGAATATTGGCATGATAAGAGCTAAAAATTAATGCGCATCGGAAATTATGCGAGTTTACAGCAACAAAAACAAAATTGAAAGAAATATATTCGATAAATTAATCATGAAACTCCTGAAAATTGATGGAATTCAATAAGGTTATCTGAACGAATACCGAAATTTGCCTCAGATCTACAGTTCAATTGTATGTCATTTAAAATTTGGTGTATTTATTTTTCCACATTTCAATAATTTCATACATTCCAATATGGCGATTGCAAGAAATCACAGTTTTGCCAATGAGCCAATTTATCGTAGCAATGGTTACTATAAAACTATCTGGTCGCTTGGTAGCTTTTCAAAATGCCAATTAGCCGTTTAATGCATTTACTGGAAGCAAAATAATTTTAAAATACTTTTTCAACTGACCATTATAAGATAATATGAATGAGTCCTAAAACGGTATATAAAAACCTTTTTTTGATTTTACAAAGTCAAAATTAAACCTTTGATAGGGATAAAAGGAATTTTAGAAGTCAAGGTTTTAAGATATTTGTAAAGAAGCTGTGTAGGTTCTTATAAACCTGACCTAAAATTTGAAACCTATTGGCATCTCGTGCTGCCATAATAAAACTGAATTGATTTCTGGTGGCTATCATAAAACTTTAGTAAAACTTAGTTGGTTTGGCAATGTTACTTGGATGAGGTTGCTTTTTACGCAGGAATGAGTGCGGTGAAACAAAAATGCTTAAAAACAACTGAGTAACTCCTAGAATTCGCGTACAAACCCGTAATTTACGGAAACCTCGTAAAAAGCAACAAAAGTGATTATTTAAACGCGTTAATGACAAAATCTAAGTGAACGGTATCTCCTCGCGTAAATTATGAACACCACGTAAAAAAAACTCGCATAATAAACGACTCCAGTGTATTATCGTTTTTCGCATAATTTTTCAAAAAGTCCTAAATAACAATGAGAGATTCGCTCCTCTCTCGTCCTTTTTTTGTTAATTAAGACGCCATTATAAAATTTTCCAACGGTTTCTCCTTCCAACTCGATGGATGGTCTTGTTGTTTTCTATTATGATATTTCCATATAAAGTGAAAATTTAATTTAAATGATTTTTTTTACTCTCCCGAAAAAATTTCGTACATTTTTTATTTCAAAAACCTGTTGGGATTCAAGACGAATCAAATGAAAAAGAAATCAAGTAATTCCATCGTGTCGTTCGTGAGTTATGCTGTCACGAACGGACAGCATTTCATTTTTATATATATAGATAGATAGATATATATATACACACACACACACGCACACACACATATTGAAAAATCTGCTTGTCTTACACGAACGGGGTTACCATTGTTAAATAATGATATCTTACCTCACTTGGACTTGTCTATTGAGTTGACCACATTCTACAAACCACAGCAGTGCAAAGAGTGAAGTCAATTCTACCTTTTGAAATAACAACCCCAATGCCATACACAGAAAAAAATAATTAATTCTAACAAGCGCGTAAAATTTCGGTTCGTTTGATTCCAAGCCAAAGGAGGCGTAAACAATGTTTGCATACAACAATGTTTGCAATCTTCCATAAAACAGGCTAGATTCAGGCGTTATCTGTCTTAAATTTACATGAAATATGCTAACTTTCTGCCAAATATAGCATTCCCTTTTTATGTGCATTAGATACCGCAGAAAATTCAATGTTTCTATTTATCTGTGTAGATTGATCTGATATTCATTACTAAGGGTGCGACTCATCTAAATTTTATGCAAGCGAATTAATCTTTGAAAAAACCTCTATATATCTTTTTCATCTAAATATACCTCCTTGTACCGTCCTCCATTTTTTTTTGTATGTGATCCTGAAATTTATCATCAATCTTCTCACTATCTACCTAACTCCGTTTCAGTTAGTATTTGGCCGCTTCTTCTCATTCATGCTGCGCCTTTGTTGCCAAAGCGAGACACTAATTTTGATCCAGAATGATTGTATGTTCGGTGGTAAATATTTAATCATGTGAGAAAATTCTGAACACTCACGTTGAAAATTCCATGTAGTCTTCAGCAAAGATTGCATAGGTTTTCATACATTTAAAATTGACTGCAAATACCGTGCTTAAACGTTACCAAGAAACACTAACGTTGAATCGAGGAAAACAAAACAAGTTTATAAGTAGAACATACGACCGGAAACTACGAGCGAAGATAATCAGGCAGAACTCTGGAATATCCGGGCGTGAGAATGTTTACTGCGTCCCACTGTACAGTTCGCAAAAAAAAAATCAATGATAATATCTATGTGTCTAACACATGAATCGCTAAGTTTATTTGCTTGAGTGTAGTGCGTGTTACACATTGGATTAAAATAGAAAGTCCTTACTGTTGTACGAATGCCAAGTTGTTGAGAATTTCATGATTTTTTATAATTATATTTCGTACTGGATCATTTGCTTGACTAGCACTGGGAAGATAATTTGAACATTAATTCTGAATCTTATAATGTAATATTGATTGACATTCACTCATAGATGGCGCTGTAATAAGCGTTTACAACCTCTCACAAGTTTGTGACAACATTTTTAGTTGTGCTCTAAAAGTTTGCCAACCCTACGTAAAAACTTTGTGTTTGAGCCAGCAAAGAACGAACTTATTTATTAAGAATTTTGCATAAAACATTGAACTAATGATTATATTACATTGAGTCTGATGCACGCATGACATTAATGCATGCATATTTAGTTTTTTCCTAGTGCTTAATTAACCAAAAGCATGTTCTTGAATCACGCTTAAACATAACAGTTGAGTTTCAGATTATGTTTCATTTTTATTTTAGAAGAATGCGTGGATGATGCATGCGACATTGCTTCTCATATATTAGTTTGGCGAGTAAACGCTTCCATTGATGATTTATCTGAAAATCAAAGTTGACGCGAAGGTATGTGTTATCTTGTTGTTTATTCTAGTCACGTAAATATTTTTTTCATTGCTGCATATCATATGTACATAAGTCATTGCTGCCTTATTAAAGTTGAATAAGTTTATAAGGTTTTTTGTTGGTTTTGGGGTTTGTTATTCATAGTGTGTTTTATTATATATTTTTCTAATTTTAATCTGTTTGAATTAAAAAATATAATAAGATTTTTTTCGATTATGGTTTAACTGAAATTGGTAGAGTCTATTTATATTTTTGAAATTAATGTATTTTAACAATATTAGCGACAATAAAACTAAATAAATGATGACAGATTTATTAATAACATTTACTTCAAATCAAGGTAAAATCATAAAATTACTATTATACTGGAGAAGTTATGCTTAATGACGAATTTAAGTATTTGTGTTGATAAGAATTTTAAATTTTCTCTTTACTAGAGGAACAATAAGCAAATTATAAAAAAAAAACATTTATAGTTTATCGTTTCTCTTTTTTTCTAAAGAGAAGGAATCCTCAAACGTAAAGCTTGTTCAACTTAACTGCAGTATTTTATTTTACGACGATTTGTTTATAAGCTGATTTCCTTATCAAAATTTGGTCTGTTCCTTCTGTTCCGAGAGAACGTTTGTTCTTGGATCTTGACTGACACTTACAGTTTAGTGGACTTGAACAGCAATACTCGCTTTCAGTACACTGTATCTCAGTCCTCAATGAATTGAGAAGAAGAATGCAGGATGAAAGATATGATGCTATCAAGTATAATCGTCGAATTTAGTTAATATCTAATTAAACCAACATTCCAAAAATGAGAAGCAAGACACAAACAAAGATTTAAACTTAGCATTATACTGCATCCAACCGTATGTGGATCTAAAACAGCGTACTCTGTCTCACACTTGAGTCGGACAAAACTAGCAGACAGATAAAAGTGCTTAAAGGTACAAAATTCAGGTTTTTGTTTGATATCATGTTTCAGTATTGATGCTGTTAGCCCATGCAAGAAACAGTTACCTTCATAGTTTTTTCAATTTCTCTGATTTAAAGTAAACAATTAAAGTAAACACACTGTATTTATTTTATTATTTTATTTTTTATATTCTTTTTAAGTATCACTTATGGAATACTGAAAAAAGGAGTTTTACTTAAAGAAAAAAAAATCAATTTGTGTTGAAAAAAAACAGTGACAAAATAAAGTGCCCACTTCATTTAGGCTACAGAAAACATAAATTAAAGTAAAATAAAAGCATTTCAATAATTGATGTGTCCTCCTTTGGCCTTCAGGACCTTCTGCAGGCACTTCGACATGCTCTTGACCAGGTTCTTTAGGTGCTGTGGATCTAGCTCTTCCCAGGCGCGCTCCAGGGCTTCAAAATAGTTATTTTTATTGGTAACACCTGTTTTGTCAACCCTGGCATCGAGAATCGCCCAAAAATTCTCGATGGGATTGAGGTCCGGGTTTTGTGGAGGCCATTCCAGCGGTTTGATCCGACAAGACCGGAAGAAAGACCTTCTTGGCAGTATGCTTCGAGTCGTTGTACTACTGGAATACGAACTTCTCTTCAAGGCTCGTCTGGATCAGCGAAACCTCCAGATTTTCTCGCAGGATGTTGATGTAAGAATCTGCCGTCATTATCCCGTCGATTTTCACAATGCTTCCCAATCCACCCCACGAAAAACACCCCCAGACCATCACATTTCCTCCTCCATGCTTCATCGTGCCTTGGATGTGGCGCTCCTGAAGCTCCTCTCCCGATCTGCACCAAACACGAACCCGCCGCTTTCGGTTAAACAGCTCGAATTTTGATTCGTCCGTCCAGAGAACCGTTTTCCAGAACTCTAGGAGCTTATCAGCATGCTCCTTATCAAACTTAAGCCGTTTGGCTTTGTTTGCCTTGCTGATAAATGGGCGCTTCCAGGCAAGTTTGCTATTCAACCCCTGTGCTACGAGACGGCGACGAACAGTTCAACCGGAAACTGATAACTGAAGGGTTTCCTGGATCTCACGGACAGTTACCTTCGCGTTCTTCTTGACTTCTCGCATGATCTTGGTGTCCGTTCTCGTATCCGTTTTCCGCTTCCTGCCTCTGCCAGGGCGATCCACCACTGATCCAAACGTTTTAAGCTTCAGAAGAATTTTGCCAACCGCTGCCTTACTGAAACTGTACTTCTTAGCGACAGATTCACCGTTTGCACATCACGAACGACCAATTTTCGGATACACAAGAGAATTGCTTTCGAAAGCACTGCGTTCTCCATTTTTATTTCAATTGAAACAAATGCGCTCACGTATACAAATGCACCAGGTTGAGCCGTTTGCTTCAAAACATGTCAACATATCAAAAAATAAACAATCGAACAATCAATTCAAAACATATCGATTTTTGAAGTGGGCACTTTATTTTGACACTGTTTTTTTTTCAATACAAATAGATTTTGTTTTTTTTAAGTAAAAATCGTTTTTTTTTTCAGTATTCCATAAGTGAAACTTAAAAAAAATAATAAAAATAAAATGAGAAAAAAACTACACTGTGTTTACTTTAATTTGAACCAAGTAAATGAGAGAAATTAAAAAAACGAAGCGGTGGGCACTTTATTTTGCCTATCAGTGTATGTACCAAATATGTTATTCAGCGATAATCAAAAGAAAAAAAATGTTGCTACCAAGGGGACCGATTAACTCTTAGACATGATGATTTCAAAGGTTAAACTAAACAGATCTCCATGATCTTCGAATGATCTAAATTTGGCTAAAGTGAACCGATAAACCGAATAATGTCACCGAATAGCAACCCCCGAGCATCTTGACAGATGAGCTTAGTTTCACGTACCCATCTACAAATTGTAGATGGCTCTACCGTGCATAAACAACAGGGCCATCCATTCTTGATACTACCTCTTTTTAACTTTGGAATACGTGTTTTCGTTTCTTTTTGTGTGGATGTTCAAAACAGTGCAAGAACAAATTTTTAATAAGGCGTAATGTTTATGTGGCTTTCTTACCATTCATTTGCTTTCAATTATATCAAATGTAAATCATCATTCACGCAAAAAAATACGTAGTTATACCAATTCAAACTAAGAATCAATTCAACTAAAATTTTGGTTTATGTATGGACCAATAAAACTAACGAACTAATTCAACAAAACCTTTGAGTTGAAATAAAACTTCAAGCTTTATAGAATTGAACATCGTGTTTGTTGCTCAAAACTAAATGTTTTCTTATACCAACTAAACGCTACGAACTAATACAACAAAACCATTAAATTGAAATAATGCTTCATGGTTTATTGTACTGAAAGACGTGTTTATTTGTTCAAATTATTTATGTATGCTCACATTTTGGCAAGAAATCGTGCCCACTATGGACTCCCGAAGTCACTCCGGTCAAGTAAAAATCGTCGCGGCGCGAAGTTAACAAGACAAGACGCTGATTAGACATGTGGTTCTCTACGGCCATGATATAAGGACTATGCTCGCGACAGACCGCAATCCGATTTTCTCATGATCTGCTTCTTAAACGCAACGTCGAATTTGTGCGCTGTTTAATCGCCTATGTTGTGCACTGTAAAGTCTGATTGTTGGATCAACTGCAGTTATCTGCAACGACAATAACTCGTTGAAAATCTTGATATCTATCAACATATTATAATATATTATGTTTAAACTTACATTAGAAAAACTACCGGAGGCAAAGGCAGACGCAGCTTCTTGTCAGCATTGTGAAACTTTTGCAAAATAACAATATGGATTGGATAATAATTTGATTGGTTTGATTTGAATGACATTTTGAATTGAATAAGAAATTTTTCATTAATTAAAACAAATAGAAACCTTGTATTGAAAAGCAACAAATCATTTTGTTGATTCAAAACAAAGTGATTTCTTAGCTTTAAAAAATATTTTGTATAAACAATAAATTAAACATTTGCGTTAAACGATAAATGTGATTGTTATAAATCAAATATTATTTAAATTAATATCACACAGCAGTGATTACTTTTAAAAAAAATGTTGGTTTGATTTGAATGGAATTTTTAATTGATTTGGAACTTTTTCTTGAATTGAAACAAACAGAAAGCTTGCATTTAATACTATCAAAATATTTTGTTGAATCAAAGCAGAGTGATTTCTTAGGGTGACAAAATACTTTGTTGGAGCAATTAATTAATCATTTGAGTTGAAAAATAATGTTGATTGTTCTGAATCACACAGCGGTGATTACTTTAAATAATTTTGTCGGTTTAATTTGAATGAAATTTTGAATTGATTTTAAACTTTTTTATGAATTGAAGCAAATAGAAACTTTGGTTTAAATACCAACAAAATATTTTGTTGAATCAAAGCAGAGTAATTTTTTGCGTGTTACTTGAGAATGGAATTGAGAGAAAGTCATACAAAGAGAGACAAAGAGAGAGAGAGAGAGAGAGAGAGAGAGAAAGAATGAAATGAAGAGAGAAGGGGTATAAAAAATAATGAAGAGAAATTATTTTTATTTACACGCTACACGTCTCGCAGCACCAAGCATAAAACTTGATGTTTTTTTAGCTAGTTTATTTGTTTGTTAGTTTCAATTGCGTTACCTTTACGAAGCCGATAATTCATTGTTGTTTTTGATGAAGTTTAAACTTTTAACTTCCTGTTTCAAGCACACAAGGATGAAAAAAAATCCTATCCATCATGTGTGATTGCAAGAGAAACGAGAGATATTGTTACGCTGGCCTTCCATTGTGCTGAAGGTTACAGAGTGTCTCATATTGAAAAGTATAGATTATTGCACGTTGGCGTCATCAATGTAGTTTTGACAGTTCAGGGAGATTGTTTACGTGGACTTAGAATATTTCCGGTAAGGTTGGTTTGAGAATTTATGTTCTGAACTTATTACGATTGAAGTAAAATAGTCGAAAAAAAGACATCAGAGATTTTGACATCTTTAAATTTTCCTTTTGCTTTTTTTTTCATTGAATTTTTCTTGAATTTAATTTTACAGAACTCGGCACATATAGAGAAACAAATCTAGGATTTTTTTTCAAAAGGGCGAATCTAACAATGAGAGGCTCTCTCCTCTCTCGCTCTCTTTCATTTATTACAGCGCTATTATAAATCTTTTGAGGGATTCTTTAGTACAGATAGAAACACAACAGTGCTGGCTACCATACTCTACAAATAGTTAAATGAAAAACGTAACGCTGAATGGAATATGCATGGAAGAGAAAGTAATCAAAGAGAGTCTCTCAACTGCAGATTCGCCCTAATGAAAAAACACCTAGAAATGTTCATTTTTATTAAAAGTAAAAATGTTTTTTTGTTAAAAATAAAATATTAATTAAGTATGGAGGAATCTAAGTAAAGGCTAGTATGCAGCTCAAAAGTAATGTGCATTAGGATAGGACAAGTAATGGTCAAGAAATGCTTTTACTCTCCGAATTACTTACCTTGTATGCAGCTGAAAAGGAGGACAAACTTCGTAACGTTAGTAATGTCTGACCAAGTAATCTTAATGGTGCTGTCACCTTTCCTTGCGGAATAATATTCCTTTGGATTATTCCGCAAGAGAACTAGGCTTAAAGCTAAGTAAGGGTAAACATAGTAAAATCCAAAACTGCAATTGATCATAACTTTCTGGCTATTTTTAATCGGAATCGTCATTATTGTTTCAAATATTGGATATGAGCAAACTGTTTATTTAAAGATTAATAAGCAAAATATGATAGTTTTCGTTTAGAAAAATATGGCGACCGCGTTGCTTCAGTGACTATCGATTTATTGAAATTTAGGTTAGTTACCGTTTCATTTAACTGGGTATTTGGGGGGGGGGTTACTGGGTATTGTAAAAATACCTATTTTTAGACCAAATAAATACCTAATTTTAGGTATTTCAATCTAGGCGTGTAGGCTGCTATTTTATTTGCGGCTTGCTAGCTTCCGGATAGGGTAACGGGATGTAATGTTAGCCTAGCTCCTTCATTCGGCCTATGTACCAAATATGTCATTAATTTTGCGATAATCAACAAAATCATGTTGCTATTAGGATGACCGATGTAATCCAAAGCAATTGAACCAATATTAATCAGCTTATAGTTGTTCACTTCCGCGTAATTTTCGATTATTTGAACTTTTGGGGCATCATGATTTCACTGGTTAAGCTGAACAGATTATCTACACGATCTTCAAGTGATCGAAATTTTGCTTAATTGAATCGATGAAGCGAGTAATGCATTTTGGATGTACAGAAAATAATTACACTTTACAAACTAGCTGTTCACATAGCTAAAATAACAATAATTTTACAAGAAAATCGTAGACCCAATGTTGGGGACATATTTTATTGTATGTTCCCAACTATGGCCTGTTGTATCAATAACGTAGTAAAAAGGTTGTTATTGTTAAAATGTTAAGTGGAAATGCATGAGTTTACGGTTGTTTATATTCAAGTGGCTCATCTAAACACAAACCGAAGAATGATACTTATTGTTAAGTGAATTATGATGTTTTCTTTATTGAATGGCTAGTAAATCACGTATGAACATTACTTTAATGTTTCAAAGCAGTTTTATTGTAGTTTGTTTTGTGAAATTTTGTGTTAAGTGAAGCGAATGCAGCCTTAATTCATAAAATAAGAAAAAAACCGTACAAAGACTGCATTTAGTAAAAATCTATCGAATGGGACAAAGTTGCATCCATGAATAGACCCAATTTGGTGCTCATAGACCGACATTAAATCCATATCCGTCAAAAGTTTCTGCCTTTATAAAAAGAGTTGTGTAACTTTTCATGATACAAACTACCAAATGTCTTATCAAAATTATCTTAGCAAGTGTAGAACTAGTTGAATCTCGCTTACAGCTTAAAAACTTTATGAGTTATTATCAAAAATGTAATCGATGGTTGCATAACAGGCTGAGTCAAGGGACACATACCCTATTTTTCAAGTGCTAAAAATTTCGGAGTGTTTTTATTATTACGGTTTATTTTCAAATTATTCAATATTTGGCTAGTAGTCTTAGTCTCGAGTGTGGCAATGCTCCAATATATTCTCTGTGAAAAGGGTAAAAATATCCACCATTTAACATTAAGGAAAAGCAACAACATATCGTCAGCATTATATTCATCAAGTACGAATATGTGCTCCACAGCTTTGAAAATAACAGTCGATGTACAAAATACGTTCAATTCATAGTTTGTTCTTCGTTTCATTTGATTTGACAGAACCAGTGAACCAAAATTATCGGGGTACATTGACTTTACTCTGGAGCTGTCAAATTGTTACCGGGTTGCCGAATAGTAACACGTTATAAATCAACTGTTCATATAGGTAAAAACCCGCATTAATCCACCGTTGGTGAGACTGAACCCTTCTTACACTGCACCACAATTACGAACTCAAATGTGGACAATATTGTATTGGATACATATTTTCATCAGAAATTTCAAGAAGATTCAGAAATATTCAATATGCCATACATAAAATGTTTGTATATACATAAATGTTTATAAATACATAAATGTTTATAAAATGAACTATTTGTCAATCCTGAACGTATTGTTCAGCGATGTGATTAAAATATTACCATTAATAGTCCTTAGTGACCTGTTTATGTTAGTTATATAAAAGGGGAAATTACATAAATATTAGAAATTTCATAAAATCAGTATCAATTTTGATTATCGATATAGATTCAAGATGCTTAATAAGTACATGTTCGTTGAAAATAGTGAATGGAAACTTGTGACTTGGATGTAATTTTCGAATATACTCGTTGCAGTTCAAAACCAGACCACTCGAGCCAATCGATCCTGCTCTAATTCTATAGACTCGCATAGTCTGGCTAGTCTGCTGTGTGTGCTATACAACGCACCAGATGCGACACAATAGAATGCAAGCGGCATCGATTGGTGTGATTGGTCTTGTTTGGTTTTGCACTGCAACGAGTATATTTTCATCTCACAATTATCCAATCATAATGATTATCCAATCATAATGAAATTTTGACCATTTGTTTGGAGATTTCATAGCTTTGATTTGGCGCCTACAAAACTAAAATCGGTACACAAATAGCTCAGTATGTAATCGGAGACTAAACTGTTTGATTACTATTATAATAGGCCGTCAAGTACTGTTTCGTTCATATCTTCGTAACGAAATGTCCGAATGAAAAAAAATCAATAGCGTTCTATGGGAATGTTGTAGCTCCCATTTGCCGGCAACAGAACTGAAATCGGTTCACAGATGGCTCAGAAACCGATGTGACATTATTTGTAACGCACACACACACACACACACACACACACACACACACACACACACACACACACACACACACACACACACACACACACACACACACACACACACACACACATACATGTGCTCAGTTCGTTGACTTTTTCACATATGTTATGATAACTTCAAATATATAAATTTCATCAACATAAAATTTTGGTCACATAAGGGGTATACATTAGTTATAGCGTTGTCAAAATTTCAGCCAAATATATTGATAATTGACAAACTTACAGAAGGTTGAACAACGTGTTTTATGTAAGCAAAATTTTGTTCGGCTTTTTTTTTGCTACTGAGTGTACAGGGTGGCAACGTAGAAATGATACACTCGGAAATTGTTATAAAACTTAAACAGAATTGTATTTCTCATTCATTTCACTTTTAATAACAAGACAAAATGTTAAACTTTTATTGTGCTTAGTGAAGTTCAAACCTTTCACCTTTGTATTTAATCACGGTACGGAGACGCTTCTCAAAGTTTTTGCAAGCCGCACGCACCACCTCCTCCGGCATTTGATCCCAAATCTCAACCAAGCGTTTTTTAAATGAGTCCAAACACATGTGCTTCATATTGCCCAGTTTTCCAAGCATGTAGCCCCAGATGCTGAAGTCCAGTGGGTTCAAATCAGGAGACGATGCAGGCCATTCTGAGCAGCTGATGAAACATGGTAAATTTTGCTTACACCAATGCTGAACAACTATGGCCTTATGCGCTAAGAAAAGTTTCTTAGCATAGGGAAGTAGGTGGTCCTTGATGACGTATTGTAAATAGTACTCTTTGTTTATTTTCACCCCCTGTCTATGAACAGCAGCGGTAATTTGCCTTTTGACGATATTGCACCCCAAACCATCACCGCAGAGGCATTTTGATATCGTTCAACCCCTCGTTTGTCAGCCGGTATTTCACGAAGATTTGTTCCATATACACGATCATTTTGTTTGTTCAGGGACATTTCCAGAGTAAACAATTTTTCATCTGAAAAAATTATGTTATGACCAGCGTGCGTCTTAAGCAACGCACGTGATCTGGCAACTCTGTCTTCAATATTCTTGCGTGTCAATCCGTGAATCCTCTGTTTTTTGAAAGCTCCATATCCAAGGTCACCTTTCAATATATTTTGCATTGATGTGTGACTCATTTTCATTTCACGCGCCATTTTTCTCGCCGACCGAGCCGGATTCCTTCGAATTCGCTCATTAACTGCCTTGATCGCTGAGGGCGTCCGTACACTGCGTTTTTTACCGGGTTTCTTCTTAGGGACAACAGTACCAGTATCTTTGAAACGTTTTATGGTCCTGTACACAAATAATCTGCTCAACTTCAAATGCGACAGCTTCCTTCTGATCTCCAAATTAGTCAATCCGTCAAGATGCAAGATCCGAATTTGTTCTCTACATGAATCCATTTCTATTTTCGTCAACTTAAGAGCACTAATTCAGTTTGTTGTTTACGAATGAACTGACAACAAGTCACTGTTTCAAATCGTACACAAGGGGACTACCGATAATGGTATACATTGTAGCGAGGAGATCACAAATGAGTGTATCACTTTAATGTTGCCACCCTGTATAGCTGAAAACCAATATTGAAACACAATTGCTTTTGATATTTGGTATTTTGATTAGTTATGACAGTTTTCAGCTCAGTCATCCCATTCTGCAATTGCAAGTTTATTCGCCTTGACTTCTTCATAAAAATCACATAACATAAGGCGGATTTTTTCATTTTCTTACGCTCCAACGAAAAATCCCATGTATTTACGCAGGTATGCTTCTAATGGGACGTTGGGTTAGCATAAGTAATTGAGTAAGAATGTTAGAATATCCTATGATTCGCTTCTTAGAAATCCTTTGGCGGTCCTGAAAAGGGACGTTTGGTTTGAATGTTGGTATGCTGAAAGAGTTACGATTGTGCTGGCAGTAGTCATTGTTTTGACATGATCGACCAGCTGGAGACCCTTATTCTTATCGCGTAAAAGATTGTTCAGTGTCTGTTTGAGTATTAAAAGTCAATAATTAATGATGTTTTTGATTGTCGACAGTCGCGAAAAACTGACTGAAGCAAAAATCTCGAAAACCCATCGAGAAATGATAAAGCTATTCGCATTCAAACTGTTCAAGTTATCTTCAAAGTTTCATTTGACGCCTACCCTTGGCGAAAGGCATAGTCTGATCAAAATAGCGTGGGTTTGGTCCTAATAGATCGTTAGTCCTGCATAAGATAGTATGTATGTTTGGAAATTTTATTGTACTCTCTTTCGAAAGCATTTGGTGGCCCTGAAGACGGTCGTTTGGTTTAAATGGTGATACGTCCTCGAGTTGAAGGCCCTTCTCCCAACCAGTGTTTTGCAACGCATTACCTCTAGCTGCTTTCAGTTTCACCAGGTAACCACAAACTCGCTCGGCATTGGTACATGGTCGTTTCGGAAGATTTTCTGTATGTTCGAACTTAACGCGCTTCCGAAAATTGAGCACACGGTTGGCATAAAAACGATTAGGCATTACACTTATTCTCACTTTCACAGTTTCTCAAAACTTATTTCTTCCTTGAAGTAAAACTCTATCCAACCGGAATCGTTAACACAACAGAATAACTGTTCATAGCAGTACATATTGGAAATTCGAAATTTGGAATATGCCGAGAATGTTACTGGGGAATATCATGTTTGAGAATCAAAACATTGTTCGTGATAGGGTGATAGGGTCCGTGATCAAGTAATTGCTTGATACTTGCCGGAACGCAACATTCTTTCAAATTTGCCAACGCCGATTGATGAATATTTACGCGAAATATATTCATCTCTTATCTGTAACATTGTGAATACTTGAGTAAATAAGATGGCAGGCGTAAAAACATCTAGTTGATAAAAGCAAAAATCTTCAAAATAAATCAATCAAGAAATGATCGAGTTATTAGCGTCCGGTGTTTCAATGTTTCGTGACTGTAGCCATTTGTAAATTGTACACAATGATCAAGGTATGCATCGAAGAGAAAACTAAAATTGTTTACGTCACCGCTGACTGCCAATTGGTAAGAATTTGGGAAGTTATGTTAAATCAATTCAAATCAAACAAACTCTGTAATATTGAATTAGACGGACCTGAAAATAACGTATTTGAAATGGTCCGCATTTAAATTAAAACTCGGCCTATTTACCCTCAGTATAAATTTAGTTTGCAAAAAAAATTATAAGACGTCACCTTTTATTTCCATTATTTTCAATAGTTTAGAATTGTTAACGGATAATGTTTGATATTGAATTTATACGCTGGAAAGTTTCCAGCCGATTCCTGTAAACATCTTGAAAATCTATTGGGCATTTATTAAGTTATAAGCGTTTAATTTGTAACGATATTTCGAGACGGTCGTTTATTTTTAGATTTGCAATTGACACCCTACCCTTGCCGTAACACGTAGTCTACGTCAAAACTATGACTGTATGTGTTCTTTAAAATGTATCATTTCTTAATCATTTGTCAGTTAGAAATAAACAGAATAAAAATGAAAAGGTTGAAATCATTACAATGGAACTAAAGCAATTGCTATATTTGTATAAAACGCATCAAAGTTGGAAACTTATCTCGGGATTTTATAAAATAAAATATTAAAATATTGTCTAACTTTTGAGTTCGACTTATGATGACAACTAGCTGACCATTAGCCGCCTCTCTCCCCTAAAAGTGCGATGTACTTTATTACCGTTCCCTCGTGTGTTTTCTATTACTTGTTTGCGGCTTTGAGTTGCGGTTTTTGATAATGGGTAAAGGCAAGGGTAAAGGTGTCACGGATTATTTTCGAAGTGCTATTAAGATGACCAATAAAAGCAATTTAAAATGGCTTTTCGCAAAAAATACCACTACAGTAGAAGTGAAAATATGTATAATTTAATACTTGTTGTTATTTTCAGGAGATGGTGAGATGGAGAACAGCGTAGAGATGGAAGCCGAACAAACTACAGGAAATCAAAACGAGAAAAGCTTTATTATAGTATGGCAAGTGAACAATGCATAATATGGTTTTCGATTTTGGTGAATCAAATAGTAAATAGATTAAAGTTTTAAGTTATTGAAAAAGAGATAAAATCAATGGTGGATCAAAAAATCAGGATAGATAAGGAACTAATGAAGTTTTAATTTATTATGTTTTATGTTAACTGTCAACCGGTGATATGAACTGATGCACCCCATAAAGTACCGTTTTAAGATTAATCCCTTAAAATTTTTAATTCCATTTAGGTATTTATTTGACAAACGATAATGATATTATACCTACATAACAACCGCGCGCTTTACCTAGTCATTCCAGGACATTTAGGAGCAAAGTTTTTTTTTTCTCTTAATTTCCTATTCTTTGGAAGAGGCACAGCATTGGATTACAAACATGCAAGAAAAGATATGATGGTTAATAAATTTAGTTTAGTTTGAGTTGTCATTTGAACAGAATATATAAAGCTCACTAATCTGGAAATTCGGCTCCCGTTACTTGAAACTCATATTAAACACAATATTAATGTTGATGCGTTGCACGATTCAAGAAGAGCTCCATTATAATCACCATGATATTTTAAAACGAAGAAAATGACTCTAAAATTAAGGGTCACCTATAAGGCGTACGTTGCATTGATTTGACAATTTCCCATAGGTTTTTTTAAACTAATCGTTAACGGACTGCAAATGTATACATAGTTGCCATCCCACTTAAGAAATATACTTCTAATGTATGGCAACTGTAGAGGTGTTTACAGTATATATTATAAAATTCAGCTTCCATTTTCCATCTGTATGGTAATAATCTTATGCGTATAAATTATGAAGTTGTATTTGAAAACAAGAAAATATATGAGGTGCAGTATGTGTGGTAAGGTAATCCATTTTCTAACGCCCTGGAATGTCTAAATAAAGAGACCGAAATTGATAGTCTTTGTAGTGTTTGAAATATTCAGAGATATCAATCTGATGAGGCGGTGTATTGCAATGGAAGAATACTGAAAGTGCACTAGTAGCGAGAAAATACAATTTTAGTTAGTTAAGCGTTCGGTCCTCGTCCTGAAGTTATGATCATTATTTGAAATAAAAAAAAATCATTGATGTTGTAAATAAAAAGACATAGATGCTAGTCATATTACATAAAGTAGAGCGATTCCAACACAGTTAATGTACATATTAAGCAGAGTTTTGTGGCTCGAATAAAAAGTGTTATAATACATATGAACGAAAACCAAACACTTTTCTAAAGATATCAGATAATTCTGACAGTAGGATCAATATAAAGCGTAATCAATATCCTTCCCATGTTTTTCCCCTTTGTTAAGTATTTATCATCCGAAATTATATGCCAACTAGGTTCTGACTTTGTGAAATCTCATCGTCACGTCACTGGTTTTATGGTTTTTGCAGGTGTTTGTGGGATAAAAACATTTTTTATGGCAATAAGGTTGGCATGCACCGACTCTTGCACACATATTATTCCTGTTGTCGTACTATTTCTTCTCGATCTGAATGTGAAATGTGACCTACACGCTAAGATCACTTTACCCAAATATGAGTAAAGAATAGCCATTATCGCCAAAGTGCACATACCCATTTATGGGTACGTTACTACCTACCCATATTTGAGTATTTTTTCTCAAATATGGGTAAAGTCAGCTTTACCCATAAATGAGTATGTGAACTTTTTTGCGATTATGGGTAAACTAAGCTTAGCGTGTATGTGTGAAAGTGTCTGTGCATGCCAAAAATCGACCCAACGAGCCTGTGCACGCTGCTATAATTCTTTTGTCTTTTTGATTTTTACCGTGAGCCGTGTATTGGTGTTGTCTCACTCTTTCTCACAGGATGCTTGAAAACATGGCTCACAGTAAAAGTCAAACTTTTTATAGCGTGCACAGGCTCACAGCAGAAGAATTTCGCACCCATGTTAGGCATTGGAAGAGGGCAAAAAAACGAAAGGGTGAGTTATGTCAGTGACATCCCAAGAAAGCACGAGGCTGTAATAGGGTGCATATATAGGGCATATGTATTACGTCTAGTGCATCGTTGAAGTTGAATTAAAGCTGAAAAGGGCCCCACTAAGATCGAACTAATGCTATATCTTTTGTAATGCCATAAGACATTGCTAAAGTAGCATTATTGCATTGGTAATGCATCACTACATTTTCAAGCTTACCTAACGCTTTACTACTTGACACCTGTTGAATTGATGCGATCACACATTACCGATGTTGATTTTGGGTTGAATGAGTGCAATAATATAATGCTTGTGGTTACTTGCGATAGATGCAAAGTTGACGTAGAACTGCTTGTTGATGAGCATAGGCGTAGCCAGAGGGGGCAGAGGGGGGCCGTTGCCCCCCCCCCTAACTTTTGAATCAATTTTTATAATATTAGTGTTTGCTTCAATTTTTATTATTTAGTATTAATGTTTGATAAATTTACACTTTGCCTCAATGAAAAAGCGCAGAAGTTGCCTCAATTTTGTGACAAGATGTAGCAAAAAAGAGAATTTGTAAACATTGGACATCCGCAGAGATTTTTTAAATCAATAAAGACTAAAATTTTCTAGCATATGATATTCTACAGGTGAGACGAAACGACACATATCCCAGTTTCAGAGACAAGACAGCAGTTGTTTATCCTATTCGAAAGATTTTATCCGTTGCTATGAGCATGAGTAAGATAGTAAACATGATTGACCACCCGAGCTGCTACTCCGTTGTTGCCAGATGTGCTGTTATTATACCCACCAGAGACCCACCAGTTGATGCTTGAGACTAGCATACATTCTCAATGTGAACAAACTGAAGGTGATCTCAAACTAATGTAATAACCAGCGCCTGCCTCGCCCGAATGCAGGTCAAATAAGGGAAGTAAATTTCATAAGAAGGGAAACACCAACGCAATCCTACGTTAAAGTACGCAGTTATATCTAGATATAACCTATCTATTCACTAAAAATAGTAATACCTATTTCTGATTTGAACCTATTATACAAATAGTGCTATTGCAGCCAATCACAAAATGGGATAGTGTTTACTTACTCCAGGGTAAGAATTGTGCGGTCATTTCTGTTGCCTTCTGGCAACTTTATGCTTCTATTGATGTCAGGCTCAATAGTTTTAATAGTACCAGCCGGGAGACTTGATCGTATACTCAATGATATCATTATTTCAATCAGTTCAATCAATCGCTATGTTTTGTGATACATTGGAATGAGATAATATTATTTGAGATAACTCAATATGGAGGTCATCCAAATTTTGCATATTGATAGGCAATCCGGACTGGAAGATTCGATGAGCTACCTCAGATTTTTTTTCTGCTTTCTATGGGAGAAAACCGTTGTTTTTGAATTATTGGTTTATCAATATAAACACTGAAAATTTATTTTGTTAACATGGATTATGCACAAAGAACAAATGTCGTAAATTGTATAAAACATTCTTAATGCTTGTCATCTGGTGAAATACTATCGTACACCTCTATGTACAAACATGAAATAGATTTCATGAAAGATCAACTAATTGCTGCTTCTCTTCAATCGCACTCATACATGTTGGTATTGCTCCTCAGGTGTGCTGGAATTATTGGTTATTTTAACTTATTTTTTCCAATTACATACTGAGTTGATATAGAAGATCATCGATCAATCATGCAACCACCAGAGTTTCGTTTTATGATAACAAAATATTCGTAGTAGTTTATATTGTTTTCGTACAATGCACGAATGTTCTTTTTATGTGCCAATAAATGCTTCGTCTTTTAGACAGTTATGCGAGTGGCATTGAGTACGAAGGTAGTTTTTGAAAAATTACAAATCTACTAACGAATACAACGAATGAATTTATTAGTCCTACCTTTGATTTTTGTAATAAAATCATAATTTAATTTTTCAGTGTGGGTAAAGAGGTCGTGGAGAAACATTACATTTTCAGTACAAACTGTGAACAAACTCAGTGGTTATCCCATGCAAAAAATCCAACACGACTGTAAAGTGAATATTTCGATACATAGCGATACCCGCTAAGATTTTACACCATGGTTGCTATTTAATGCGGTTTGATTTTGAAACATGTGGAAAACCAAAGCATAGGCGTAGCCAGAGGGGGGAGCAGAGGGGGCCGTTGCCCCCTGCTTTGAATCAATTTTTATAATATTAGTGTTGCTTCAATTTTTTATTATTTTAGTGTTAATGTTTGATAGATTTTGCCTCAATGAAAAAGCGCAAAGTTGCCTCGATTTTGTGACAAGATGTATCAAAAATGTACAAAAGTGGACATCCATGCGATTTTTAGTACCAAATCGTAAAATAATTTTTCTTTCCACATGATGTCTACGGGCGAGACGGAAACGACTCATATCCAAGTTTCAGGGACAAGACAGCAGTTGTTTTATACTTTTCTAAAATTTTATCCGTTGCTATAAGCATGAGTAAGATAATAAACATGATTGAACACGGGGCCTTTCTCCGTTGTTGCCAGATGAGCTGTTATTACACAGAGAACCACCAGATGATCGCCTGGGACTGTATACATTCTCAATGTAAAAAAACTAGTGATCTCAATCTAATTCAATAACCAGCGCCTGCTTCTTAAATGCAGGTCAAATAAGGAAGGGAATTTCATAAGAATAAATACATTTCTGATTTGAACCTATTTATACCAATAATTGTTATTGGAGCCAATTACAAAATGGGATAGTGGTTTACTTGCTCCAGGGTATAGTGGTACGTAACATGGCAAACCAACATTATTAAACATAATTAACTGTGATCCCCACCACCAGGACAACCACGCAGTGATTCAAGGCGGAAAAAAGTCGAAAAATCGACTTGCTAATTTTACAATAAAATATATTTTCTAATTTTATTTTTAAAAGCGAGTTTTTTTCAAAATTTACATGAAGATTGAACAAACATTGCTGATCTCTAAATTTTTTTAAAGTATGGGTCCATATGGTGTGGTTTTTTACTCCCATATAAAATGTATAGGAGAATCGGTAAAAGCTTATCCACCAGGGTTGATTTTCAAATGTTAGCACACAGCCGCACATACACCATAATAGGCTTATTTTGAAGATTTGTTACCAGCTTTCCGAAAATTTGGGTTTTTCATCACGCAAACTTGCGCAAACACGTTCAGGAGTCCAGATTCCTGGAATGTCGGGAAACTCTTAAAATTGGTAAATACATAAATCTCATATATACTAAATTTACCACAGTCCATACCAATCTTACCCATCTTGAAACCGTAATCAACTGTAATCCAGCCTGGGGACCAAGTGTGAGTAAAAAACGAGCTTAGCTCGATGCACTGAATGTCTGTATGTGGGTACGTGTGTAGGTAGTGTATGTGTATGTGTATGTGTATGTAACGAAACTTCTTACTCAGTTTCTAGCAACTACTGAACCGATTTGAATTAAACAACCGCCAAATCAATAATACTGTAGTCCTTTCTTTTTGTTTTTGAACTATTGAAAAAATTGATTCACTAGTTCCCGAAATTCCTCCGTGGTATTAATTTTGGCCTAAGATCAAAACCCATCATGCAGCATCTCAAATTACATAATAATTCAATACGTCAATGATCATGATATCAAAAATTTAAGAACTACATTATCGGGTGAATGTTCAATACTCCCGGGAGAGTGGCCAGATTCAGGGTGAATGAAAACCCATCTGCGACACATCAAAATAAGATCTGAACTCGAAATAATTGCAATGATGATGATATCAAGTTTCCGACACACAATATTGACCACATCCGAGTTCTTGTTCCTAGTACTCCCAGGAATGTGTTAAAGGGCCAGATCTCACGATAGTTGGATAAATTTAACTGTTTTATTTTCTGAAATTTACTTTTAATGTGAGAACAATTCACTGTAGTAAACAATTTGTGATCTCGACTGGATTTACTGCATGGTCTTCCAGATCATCCAGAATATGCAGATATGTATTTCGTTCTGGTGACACGATTTTTGCCATACTTTTTACAAAGGAAATATATAGATTGCTAAAAACCGATTGCTGATGCAATGCCCGGAATCATAAAGAGAAACGTTACTGCATCCTGGTTCCTTCGGAAAGATGCACTGGCACTTCACATTTTCAAAGTGATAATTTTCAGGTTATTGTTGTAATTTCACTTTAATAGTTTTCCACCATGTTGTAAAGCCGCATGATGAAGTTTGTTATTGGTAATCTTTCAGAATTTAATAATTAAAACCCAAAAAATACAATCTTTAATAGCTGAGTTGAATGGCATAAATCACTAGGTACTCCGGACCTCGGACTTAAATTAGATTTTCCAAGCAATCTGTATACCTTTTTTCGAAAAGGGTTTAAAGAATGAACACATAGGGTGGAGAGTAACGACTTAAGCACCCGAGACCCTATTCCAAGCACGGGGTTAACGTTAACCTACAACGCTCATTTTGCAGTATGGTGCTCCATCTAGTGAAGCACCATACTGCAAAATGAGCGTTGTAAATTAACGTTAACGATAATCTCGAAATATCATGCCTACCTATATTGGAGATAAATCGTACAATCGTTAAAAATGACATAATGGAAATTTAGCAGAGAAGAAGCTGCATTCGACCAAATAATAAATACTGGACATTTCTATTGTTTTCTATTCATACTAATTCTTAAAACTATGATTCATTATTTTTCATATATTTTCATAATAAAAAATTGAAATTCAGTCCAAAAGTTATATTTCTTTGAAAAATATATATTTTCTAAGAATTTCCCCAATTTTGGACCACCCTATTTCAAAATGGAATACCTAATGACAAAATAAAAATGTCTAGCCACATGTTTTCTAAAGCAGCAAACCTGTAGTATTGCGAATTCTAGATCCTCTTCATTTTTGGTTTCGAATTGCTGAATTATCAATTTACAGATGTCCCGGAATTTCCGGAAGACCATGACACGGCCAGTTAGAGCCGTACATTGCTCTGCATATTATTTTGCTTTTACATTTTGTGTAAAATGTTTTGAAAAGAATCGTATTGCTTTAGGAATGAGACTTATGAATTTGCCATTTTATAGGATGTTACGGATACTCCAGGAGGCCATAAAATTGGCCATATCTCAAAAATGTAGCCTAATACGGCAATTAAGATAACATATTAAGAATCAGCGTCAAAAAATTACTTGGACACACATAAAGTTAGCTAGCTGAATTCGATTTTTTAACTTTTTTGGCCTTTCGCAGTAGTGGAATCGCTGTGCTGTGAAAACAAAACGTGCCATATAACAAAATAGTGCGTAAAAGCATCGACACAACCTTCCACAGCCGATGTGAAGCAAACTATTTTTTATGAATTTTCAATTTTACAGCTGCACCAATCCTGTAGAAGCTTCTTGCGAGAACAATCTATACGAATCCATTTAAATTGCAATTTAGGGTTGATAAAAAATGAAATTGTAGATCCATTTCGTGCCTTCTAGCAACTTTTCATGCTATTGATGTCCAGGCTCATTGGCTTAGCACCAACCGGGGAGACTTGATCCTATACTCAATAATATCATTATTTTCAATCCGCTTAATCAATCGCTATGTTTTGTGATACATTGGGTGGGTTAATATTATTTGAGATAACTCAATACAGACGTCATCCAAATTTTGCATAATGCGGTAATCTGTGAAGACCCACCTAGTATATTATAATCAAAGTCACTTCAGAGCCGGACCGGAAGATTCGAGCTATTTCAAAGATTTTTTGTTTTATGGGAGAAAAACGGTGTTTTTGCGGTGCTTTGTCAATGCATACACTGAAAATTTCGTAAAATTAGCTTTCACTCGTTTCGTAATTATAGATTTGTACGTATAACAATTGTTTCGTAAATTGTATGAAACATTCTGGTGAAATACTATCATTACACATCTTCCAACACAGTGCACGAAATGACTTTCATGGAAGATCCAACAATTGCTGCTTCCTTCAATCGTACTCATACATGTTGGAATTGTTCTCGGGTGCGCTGGAATCATTGATTATTTTTCAATTACATACAGAGTCGATATAGATGATCTTTCAGTCAATCATGCAACCACCAGAGAGACGTTTCTTTTTTATTGATAACAAAATTTTCGTAGTAGTTTATATTGTTTTCGTACAATGCACGAATGTTCTGTCTGTGCCAATAAATCCTTCGTGTTTTAGACAGTTACGCGTGTGGCATTGAGTACGAAACTGGCGCTTCTTGAAAAGAACAAATCTATTTACAACCAATACAACGAATAAGTTTGTTAGTCCTACCTTCGATTTCGTAATAAAGTCAAAATTTAATTTTCGGTATGGGTGAGAGGGTCATGAAACGCTGCTATTAAGTACAAACCGTGAACAAACTCAGTGGTTATCCTTTACAAATCCCTTTTGACTGTAAGTTGAATATTTCGACATGACAATCTTTAGCATGGTTGCTATTCAATGCGATTCGATTTCAAAACATATGGAAAACCTAAGGTTTTTTAAAATCATTTCATTTTTTAATTCAGAACAAGCCCAGAACTATTGAATCTTGTTGCCAAAACTTGAAGGGTATTGGCGGAAATTACTTCGGGTAAGCGTAGAAGATAATCCCACCCCTCTCAGCAGATTGTCAAAGAAGTGAGACGATTCCTGCTCTAGCCGGTGTAACTTGCAAATGTCTCTACTCTACTGGTCCATCGAGCGTTGTGTTGTCCATTGTATAATGTTATGTGTTCAGTATGTGCAACCACTGGTTGAAGACGGCGCAATTCTCCCTCTCTCTTTCTCTCTCTATAAGTATTCAAAAACCTTTCACTTTTGCGTAACGCTCTCATTTTTTAAAAATTTGAAATGACACCCGGTATAGTTACGAGAAACGTAGTCCTACGTTAAACATTCTCATGGATGTCCACTTTTTGCACTTTTTGCTACATCTTGCCACAAAATCGAAAACTTCGCGCTTTTTCGTTATTTGACGGGGCAAATTATCAAACATTAATACTGTTAAAAATTGAAGCAAACATTGGTTCAAAGATACAGACGTACTTTCTGTACGCGGCACTTTTTTTTCTTTTATCTGACTGCTCCAGCTGTTATGAGCTGGTTATGAATACATCAACAAGTCAATGACTACATAGGCAGAATATTAGTCTCTAGCCTTTATTGTTGTGATGTAGAAGGAGATGTTCGCTCACCACCATGAGGCACCAAGAGTGAACATTAATGTTTTAGGCTAGAATGAAAGATGTGAAGAGAAAGTGTTGAAAGTTCCGTCAGAGTGCGGCAGGTAGGAAATCTAACAGATGTTTTGAAAATTGAGCGAAGGCATGTATCCAATGGTACTCGAACCATGGACGTCCAATCTTTGCCTAACATCCCACTACGGGGTAGGTTGTAACAACAGAACAAGTCCGCCACTTCAACGAGCCCAAAAAATTGACATATAGAAAAGGAACCTTTCATATACCACTGTGGCTTGTATAACGGTATTCGAGATCTATTGTATGCACTGTTTATTGAGTGCCACATGGGAGAAAGGTACTCTCCTTTTTGGGTTTGTTTTGATTCGCACCGACTGACGATCACTAAAGTTTTTCTCGTCGTCTCCAACTTACATGCTAAAGTTATTCCTATAACCAGGTATGGCAGATACCTTTTTCAGAGGTATATGCAATGGATAGTGGTCCTATATAAGGTGAACTTGGAAGTGAAATAATCAGTAAGAAAACAAGAGTCCTGTTTTTCAGAACATAGCCAGTGTTTAATAAGAGATGTATAAGAAGTGGGCACTTTGTGGTTTGTGGGTTTTAAAGGCCTTAACATAAAAAGGTGTCAACTCTCGCATGGCCTCCCTGCTTGCACAGATAACCATGGGATCACAATAGCGACTACTCCACGTGGGCTTGGATAGCGGCTGGGGGCAGGGACCTCCAAGCGGGCTAGGCAGTCCCCGGGCGAAACGGCACCTGGCGCTTCTAAGAAGTGTATCGTGTCGGAAGCCCCAGAAGTGAAACAAACCTATACGAACGTGGCGGTGGGGTCTGAGGGTCCATCCTCGCGAACAGCTTCGGCTGCCCGCAAAGAGAGAGGTCCCGGCGCTAAGCCCAGCGCGAAAGACGCGACACCCAGCTCATGAATTGTCTCAAGCGACGAAGGGGGCCCAAGCGGCAGGGCCCCAAAGACAACAGCCATAACCAGCACGGAAGCAGACGCTAGTGCTATGAGGGGGACGAGTGATGACCCCAGGCGTGGCAGGAAAAGCCACTGGAATAAGGTCCGGAAAAGGGAAGTAGGACGAAAACAGAAAAGGATAAGCGACAGGTTGCCCTCAAGCGTAACCGCGGAGAGGCCCTCATCGTCAAGACCGATGCGCCTAAGTACTTGGAGGTCTTTAAAGCGATGCGCGGGACGCAAAATTGGCAGGTTTAGGTGCCGACGTGCGGAGTAAACGCCGTACCCGCACCGGCGAGATGCTTCTGGAGCTGAATAAAGCGACAACGCTAAAGGGCCCGGCGTATAGAGACCTGGCAAGGCAGGCCATAGGTGAGGGTGTGGAGGTACGCGCCCTCGTCTCGGAAGTGACGATCCAGTGCAAAAACCTGGATGAGATCACCGAGGCAGACGAGATCTCCACTGCACTAAAGGAACAGTGCAAGGTCGAGGTTGCTGCGGCAGACATACGTCTGAGGAAGGGTCCACTTGGGACCCAGGTAGCAACCATAAGGGTAGCGGAAGTCAACGCGGACACGCAGTGTTGAAAGTGGCGAAGGTGAAGGTGGGATGGTCAATATGCCCACTAAGCCTACACCAGCCGCCGAAGGCATGCTTTAGATGGCTAGAAAGCGGGCACATGTCCTGGGAGTGCAAAGGCCCAGATCGAAGTAACATGTGCAGAAGGTGTGGCAGCACTAGCCACAAGGCGCGGGATTGCAAAGGTCCCCCCAAATGCTTGATGTGCGCCGGGAAACCGGACGATAAGCACGTCATGGGGGGGGGGGGGCAAGTGCCCGGCCGCTTAGGGTATGCCAACGAGCCAACCGTAATGCAGGTAACCCAACTAAACCTGGATCATTGTGAGGCCACCCAGCAACTGCTGTGTCAGACAGTTAGCGAGTCGGCATCGGATATCGCCATTATTTCCGACCCATACCGCATCCCAGCCAGCAACGGCAACTGGTTTGCGGACAGGGCCAATATGGCGGCATTATGCACGACGGGCAAGTACCCGGTTCAGGAGGTTGTGTCTACCACAAACTAAGGCTTTGCGGTTGTAAAAGTGAATGGAGTGTTCTTCTGCAGCTGCTACGCACCGCCAAGGGGGTCGATCGAACAGTTTACCAATATGCTTGATCGGATGACAACTGAGCTAACTGGCCTGAACCCGTTGGTAATAGCGGGGGACTTCAACGCTTGGGCGCTCGAGTGGGGGAGCCGCCTTACCAACCCTAGAGGCCAGATTCTTCTAGAGGCCTTGGCTTGGCTCAATGTGGACCTAGCCAATTTGGGTACCAAGAGTACCTATCATAGAAACGGAGCGGAATCGATCATCGATATAACATTAAGCAGTCCTGGGCTCATAAACAATTGGAGGGTGGATGATGGCTACACCCATAGCGACCACTTGGAGGTTCGATATTGTATCGTCCACAATACAAGGCAGCGTGTGGAAGGAGGAGCATCCACTTCATTCGCCCGCAGATGGAGGACGTCCTACTTTGATGTAGAGACTTTTAAAGAGGCGCTTGAGAGGGAACGAAACTTACGCAAAACCCAGGAACCTTGCGGCGAACGACTCGTTATGATACTTACACGAGCGTGCGATGCGACCATGCCGAGGGAAGTCAAACCGAGGAATGGAAGATCGCCGGTCTATTGATGGACGGATTCGATTGCCGACCTCCGAAGAACATGCCTCCACGCAAGATGGAGGGTGCAGAGAGCGCGGTCAGACGCCTAGAGAATCGAGCGCAAAGGGGCGCTAGTCGCCGCGAAGGCCGCACTAAAGAGGGAGATAAAGGCCAGCAAGTGAGTCTGCTTCGAGGGTCTGTGTCAAAAGCCAATGCGAACCCGTGGGGTGACGCCTACCGGGTAGTAATGGCCAAAACCAGAGGATCGGCGGCTCCAACCGAGCGTTCATGCGAGCTGCTGCAGGTGATCGTTGGGGGACTCTTTCCGAGCCACGACCCGAGTCCATGGCCCCCTGACGCCGTAGATTTGTCCCATTACCAGCGTTCCAGTATCCCAGACCTTAATGCTGTCATAGCGACGGAAGGGTTGACGGCTCCGCCGAACACCCATGACCACATGGGCATTGATAACGGCACAACGGGGGCCGGCGACAAGGTAACGGTGACGAATGAGGAACTCATTGCGATAGCAAAGTCGCTAAAGGTGAACAAAGCGCCGGGACCGGATGGTATTCCGAACCTGGCCATCAAGACGGCAATCTTGCTGGATCCCGAAATGTTCAGGGTGGTGGTGCAAAATTGTCTGAACGAGGGCGTCTTCCCGGACGCCTGGAAAATTCAGAACCTTGTGTTGCTACCAAAGACAGGGAAGCCACCAGGAGATCCATTGGCATATAGACCTATATGTCTGTTGGATACAGCGGGTAAGGTGCTCGAGAAGGGAATCCTCGACAGACTGACATCGTACACGGAGTATATAGGCGGTCTGTCTAATAACCAGTTTGGCTTCCGCAAAGGGAAGGCGACGGTGGATGCTATGGTGTCCGTCACCAAGACGGCTGAGGTGGCAATCCAGCGCATCCCTGCCACGTTTGGGGTCGTCACTCATCCTCTTCTTAGCACTAGCGTCTGCTTCCATGCCAACTATTGCTATTGTCGACGGAACTGGATGATGAAACTTATCACTCTCTTGTTTTATGCCCACAGAAATTCAAATCATTAGAATCTACTTTTGTATCTACTTTTGAAAAACAAATACTTCGTTTGCTAAAATATCGGAAATAGAATACAATTCCTTCAAATTGAATATATCAGCGGATAGAGATAAAGCTCCTCGTCCTTAAAAAGTGCTTAATTTGTATTTGTGACCTTTTGTTCAAGAGAAAATAACAACAAAGGCCATTGTTTACAAAAGTAGATTCGCCTTAGTCTAATGTTGGCGCTGAATTATTATTTTACTTTAACCTGTCCCCTCTCATACATTTTACTTCATATTTTATTTTCATGACGCCTTTCGTTCTGGGTTATGCTATTCAATGATGTCATAGGTTGAATTATAAAAATATCACTCAAACAAATACTCTTTTACTTTCAAATCCGATTGATCATCCTGAAAAGGACTGTGATAATATAACGCGTTGGAAAATAATTCATCCGATAAATACCGGTATTGCTTTGTCTCCCATACCACAATCAGTTGTACTGTGGCGGGAGAGCAAAGCCTCGTTCTAACCTGCAGTATGAAGCTGCTTGCGAACACTAAACCAATTTCGTGTATTCCGAACCTGGCCATCAAGACGGCAATCTTGCTGGATCCCGAAATGTTCAGGGTGGTGGTGCAAAATTGTCTGAACGAGGGCGTCTTCCCGGACGCCTGGAAAATTCAGATCCTTGTGTTGCTACCAAAGACAGGGAAGCCACCAGGAGATCCATTGGCATATAGACCTATATGTCTGTTGGATACAGCGGGTAAGGTGCTCGAGAAGGGAATCCTCAACAGACTGACATCGTACACGGAGTATATAGGCGGTCTGTCTAATAACCAGTTTGGCTTCCGCAAAGGGAAGGCGACGGTGGATGCTATGGTGTCCGTCACCAAGACGGCTGAGGTGGCAATCCAGCGCATCCCTGCCACGTTTGGGGTCGTCACTCATCCTCTTCTTAGCACTAGCGTCTGCTTCCATGCCAACTATTGCTATTGTCGACGGGGCCCAGCCGCCCGGGCCCCCTTCGGTGCTTGAGACAACTCTCGAGCTGGACGTCACGCTTTTGGCGCTATGCTCAGCGCCGGGGCCTCTCTCTCCTTGCCAACCAGAGCTGGTCGCGTGGATGGACCCTATAACCCTGCAGACATGTTCACGTAGGTTCGTTTCCTTATGAGGGCGTCTGACACTATCCGCTTCTTGGAAGTGCCAGGTGCCGTTTCGCCTGAGGACTGCTTAGACCGATTGGAGGTCCCTACACCCATGGTAGATGGGGTGGGTCTCCAGTGGTGGCACGGGGACTGGATTTCAACTTTTTGTTGGTAACATTTGACACTTTTCATAATGACCCAAGTGAACAAAAGGAATAAAAATTTACTACAATTGAAAATGTCATGACATTCTGTAAAAAAAAAAATCATCCCGAGCAGAAATTTACACACAAGTGCAGCGAACTTTTTCCTTACTGTAAATTTTCAAGGCACAGTACAATCGTATTTCTTCTTCTCGCGTTATACTTTTCGTAACAATTGCATCACGTTCTTTTGCTGGTGTCTTTTCATCACTGCACATTATACAAACCAACACATACATATCACCAAATCACGCTCTGGACGAATGACCACCGCGTTGAAGTCCAGCAAAAATAACATCCAAGAAGAAGAAAAAACTAAACCACGCACATATTTAGCCGTTATGCATCCAACAACAAAAAATACGCGTACGACCCCAACCCCTCTGAGAAAGAAAAATATACATTTAAAATGAATAATACTCCACCGTTAGCGATTGGACTTTGATGCAATTTTTTGCAATAGTTCACAAAATTATCGTAGCTTGTGAATCTGCACTGTTTATTTGGGGCATTACATTATCATGCAATATTATACCGATCCTTTTCGAGTATCCTTTTTGAGTTACAACACATGTCTCACATGTGTCATAACATACCATCGCACTCCGTAAATCATTAAACATTTCCTCATGCCACTATCGTGACATAAACAGCTAGTACCCAAATTCTTGACCTACTGAGAAATTGCTCAGTTAATAAACATGAAACCTTCAAACCTTTTCCTTTTCCTTTTTCTTTTCCTTATTTTCAAACTCATTAAATTGTTTACAATAAACCCAAAACGTCGCTTCGCTTGTTTTAAGTTTATCTTTCCACATTCTTCCGCACATACCGAAAAGTTTACCTAACAGAATCTCAATAAAAAACGACACAGTCTAACTTCAACGATCGGTCTATTAACTTGAATATCCGAAGGTCCTGTACTTGGTCCTGTATGCCTCATGGCAACATCGTGACTTTGCGGCGCGAACATGTAACATAAATCAAAGTTGCATCAAAAGTTTAAAGTGCCGTGAAGATTCAAAGTGAATCAGATTGAAAATCGAAGGCAACATGGAAAACGACGATTCGAAACCCGAACAAAAACCAATCACGCACGACCAAATAGTAAGCATAATAAATGCAAGTAACACGAAATCGAGTGAACACAGTGAAAAAACTGCAGCATCGGTGGAAATAATAGCATACATCTTAATTACTATAGTGATTGCCAGTGTATTGTTCATCATTTATCATTTATCGACTCATTTCAAATGTGAATGCATGAAAGCAGAAGCAAGTCTAGAATAGGCAGTAAGCCTCAACAACGTACGTTCAACTGTTGTCTAAATGAACCAAAGTGTGGACTAAAAGTTTTACCTGAAAGAGACCGTCACTCTGCCGGAAGCAAACCTCGCAGCATGAGTATGGATGGATTCATATTAGCTAAGTATAAACGGTTTACTTTTCTTAATAAAAAAAAAGATAGTTAAGATATAAATGATAGCCTTGCTGGAGCTCAAACAAATTAGGGATAGCTTAAAGAAATCAATTTACAAACCAATTTCAAGACAAACACTTGCGAAAAAACTAGAAACAACAAGACAACTAAAAGAATTAATTGAAAATAGCTTAGATGAAAATTGCGAAGAGTTGACAGCTTTAGAATTTAATGAAATATGTAAGGAAACAAGACATATTGCTTTAGAAATATCAGAAATTATCAAAAGGAAATTAGCCACTGTAAAAATGTTCAACGAAAATCCAGTCGATCTAAAAATGGCAACTGCCCTCGTGCAGCCATATGACGGTTCTCCCACAAACCTTGACTCATTTGTCGATTCAGTTATACTACTAACAGAATTGACTACCGCTGCACAAATGCAGGTCGATGTGAAATCGCATAAATTACTGTCCACCGATCGCTTTGGAAAGAAACCATGCTGTTTTTCACTAATGTAAGCGCTGCACGAACCGAACATCACTTTGTATACGATGGTTTCCAAGCATTTTGAACCCGCTGAAAGGGAAGTTATTCCACGGTAGTTGGATACATCCGTCTTGTCACCCTTCTTAAAAACAGGCCGCATATGGGACCTCTTCCAAACAACTGGAAACTTCTGCTGTTGAAGCGATTGGTTGAAAACAGCTACGAGTGGTGCCATCAACGAAGCACCACATTTTTTGAAGATGCAGGCAGGGATTCCATCGGGACCAGGACAATAGGACGCCTTAAGCTTCTGTAACGCAAACTCCACCATTTGCTCATCAACTTTGACGACATCTAGATCAACCACATCTCGTGGTACAATATGATTGGCAGCATCAATTTCCTCGGCGGTTGGCACATGACTCACAAACACGTTGGAAAACTGCTGGGCAAAAAGATCACATTTTTCACTGGCACTGCTTGCGTTGACGTCACCAAGGTGCATCGATGAGGAAGTCCGGTCTCCTTTCGCTTCGAATTGACAAAACTACAGAATCGCTTTGGGTTACGACGAAGATCCTCTTGCTTTCTTCTCACGTAGCGTTTGTATAGAAAACGGTTGTATCCCCGGTAGATACGACTTGCCTCATCAAATTGTCGTTTTGAGAACGGACACCTTCGGCGACAGTACTGCTGCAGCAACCTGAAACGTCGACGACGCAGAATACCGAGATGTGGGTTGGACCATGCCGGTTTTATTGGCGGTCTGTTCAACGGGACTGTTTGGATGATACAGTTAAGAAGGATACTGTTGAATGAACTAATTGCAGTATCCACATTCACGCTCTCATAAACTGTGGACCAATTACTCTGCGAAAGTAGAGCGTTCATCGTTTCAAAATCGCCACGATGGAAGTCACGGCCCGAGAGATCTACTTCTTCGTGATACAAAACTGGTGATGGAAATGCCACAGAGAATTCTAGAGCTGGATGGTGGCGATCGAGGGGGACCACATGTTCTGTCGCTAGCGTAGCAAATCCATTGGTCATGTTTGAGTCGTTGCTGAAGATAAGGTCTAATATGCGATCATTGCTGTTGCGAATTAGGTTGCGTTGCCGTAGTCCGTGAAATGCCATGATGACTCATTTCAAATGTGAATGCATGAAAGCAGAAGCAAGTCTAGAATAGGCAGTAAGCCTCAACAACGTACGTTCAACTGTTGTCTAAATGAACCAAAGTGTGGACTAAAAGTTTTACCTGAAAGAGACCGTCACTCTGCCGGAAGCAAACCTCGCAGCATGAGTATGGATGGATTCATATTAGCTAAGTATAAACGGTTTACTTTTCTTAATAAAAAAAAAGATAGTTAAGATATAAATGATAGCCTTGCTGGAGCTCAAACAAATGACTAAAATATTTACCTGCACTTAGTAATTCAGAAAAAGCACCAAAAAATGAAAAAAGTGCCACTAAATTATTAAGGCCTGTGCCAACAAATAATGTGTGATCAGCATTAAAAAATTAGGAATGAGCAATAAAAGATGAGAAAAGATCTTCGGATAATCTAATTGTGACCGGTAAATCTATCAAATAAAGCAACAGCTATTAGTATATGTGCAATTAAATATGTCAGTATTTCCGCCAAATTATGTAATTTGAGCACTAAACTATTTGCATATGTCTTTTAATTTTGTTGGATTTTCCCATAAAAACAGTAAAATGAGCAATGGATAAATAAATATCCATTGCTCATTTTACTGTTTTTATGGGAAAATCTAACAAAATTAAAAGACATATGCGAATAGTTTAGTGCTCAAATTACATAATTTGGCGGAAATACTGCCATATTTAATTGCACATATACTAATAGCTGTTGCTTTATTTGACAGATTTACCGGTCACAATTAGATTATCCGAAGATCTTTTCTCATCTTTTATTGCTCATTCCTAATTTTTTAATGCTGATCACACATTATTTGTTGGCACAGGCCTTAATAATTTAATGGCACTTTTTTCATTTTTTATTTCTCAAATCTCTCTTTTAATTGATGATTAATTATGCTGCCCAAACAAATTAGGGATAGCTTAAAGAAATCAATTTACAAACCAATTTCAAGACAAACACTTGCGAAAAAACTAGAAACAACAAGACAACTAAAAGAATTAATTGAAAATAGCTTAGATGAAAATTGCGAAGAGTTGACAGCTTTAGAATTTAATGAAATATGTAAGGAAACAAGACATATTGCTTTAGAAATATCAGAAATTATCAAAAGGAAATTAGCCACTGTAAAAATGTTCAACGAAAATCCAGTCGATCTAAAAATGGCAACTGCCCTCGTGCAGCCATATGACGGTTCTCCCACAAACCTTGACTCATTTGTCGATTCAGTTATACTACTAACAGAATTGACTACCGCTGCACAAATGCCTGTAGCGAAAATATCGGATTCCAAGGTGGGAATACTGGGGTAAGTACCTGTCCAGGGATGGTTGGCAAAATATTTTTAGAAGCGAAACATGGCATGCGGCATATCAAACTTCATTATTTTGCAAAATGAGGTAATCAAAAGGCATTTTGAGAATTTATGGCCATACTGGCCACTAAAAGAGGCCCTACAGGATCCGAGTTCCTCCATAATAGTGGCCATATTCAAATATTTTCCAAAACCTGACTTTCGAAACATCAAACTTCATGATTTTGCACAACTTTGTTTTCGAACGACATTCTGAAGGTGTCTGACTGGCTTCTTAGGGAGTTCCTCTGGGAAAGTGACCATTATCAAATCTTTTCTAAAACCTCGCTTGCGACACATCAAACTTTATGGTTTTACAAAACTTTGTCTTCGAAAGATATTCTGTGTGACCATACTGGCCACACCAGGCGGCCCTACGGAATCAGAGTTCGTCCGGAAAAGTGACCATATTCAAATCTTTGCAAAACCCTGGCTTGCGACAAATCAAACTTTATAATTTGGAAAAAAATAGGTTTTCAGAGGACATTCTGAGGATTTCTGACCATACTGGCTACTTAGGCAGGCTCTGTGGGCCTGTGGCCATATTTAAATCTGTTCCAAGACCTAGCATGCGACATATCAAACTTTATGATTTTGCAAAACTTTGTCTTGGGAGGACATTCTGAAGATTCCTGCAGGCCATCCGGAGTCCGCGTTCCTCTGGAAAAGTGGCCGTATTCATATCATTGATTAAATTAGTCAGAAGCAGAAAACTTCCTATCTACATTTATTTATTTATTATGATTGTTTTCATCTGACATCGTGGTCTTAATGAAATAAATTTAAACTAATTAATTAAAAATACGCGAACTATACAAGCGTTGTCTAAATGTCTCAGTCGTCAAATTAAAATCAAAAACATTACATGCTTCTACAAATAGTCTACATATAGAATTGATGGGATCATTTGCTGCATAGTCAGTATTCCTTGGTGGTACCTGTAACAATTCTCTGGATCGCAAAAGACGTTCCGGGGCGTAAAAACGAACACGCTCGAGCAGAGCGGGACAATCAACTTCGCCTTTGATTATTTTAGCTCCGTAAACCGCTCGGTTAATTTTGCGACGAACATTCAGTGGTTCAATTCCCAGCAATGCACAGCGTTGCTCGTACGGCGGCAAGTTTAACGGGTCACGCCACGGTAGGTTTCTGAGAGCGTATCTGACAAACTTCCGTTGAACAGCTTCGATTCTCGTGCTCCAAATTGCCTCATACGGTGACCACACTATCGATGCAAATTCCAGAATGGATCTGACTAGTGAAAGTAGAGAGACCGCAAACACAATGGATCGTTGAAATCTTTGCTAATTTTTGAAATAAATCCTAACTGACGATTAGCTTTGTCCACGATGGCAGAGTAGTGGAGTTTGAATGTCAATTTGCAATCCAACAGCACGCCGAGATCTCTAACCTTTTCCACACGTTCAAGTTGCTGCCCATCTATGTTGTAGTCGTACAGAATTGGGGACTTTCGCCGGCAGTAGGGAATGACACAGCATTTGGAGACGCTTATTCGGAGGTAGTTCTTGCAACACCACCGCGCAAAGCAGTCTAGAAGTCCCTGAAGCTCTCTGCAATCCACTTCGTTACTAATGACGAGGAAAACCTTCAGATCATCGGCATAGATAAGTAAACCTCCATTTGCAAGCAGAATAGTCACATCGTTAAAAAATAACGAGAACAGCAGTGGACCTAAATTGCTTCCCTGTGACACACCGGATGCAGGAGTGAAAGACAAAGATTCTACTGATCCTATCTTCACACAGAGGCTTCTATTGCCAAGGTACGAATGTAGCCAATTGCACATCCTTTCCGAAACGCCCAATCGAAGTAGTTTGGCTAGAAGAACATCATGGTTCACAGTGTCGAAGGCAGCCTTGATATCGGTATATACAGCATCTACTTGCGCACCGTTGTCCATAGCACTGATGCAGGTCGATGTGAAATCGCATAAATTACTGTCCACCGATCGCTTTGGAAAGAAACCATGCTGTTTTTCACTAATGTAAGCGCTGCACGAACCGAACATCACTTTGTATACGATGGTTTCCAAGCATTTTGAACCCGCTGAAAGGGAAGTTATTCCACGGTAGTTGGATACATCCGTCTTGTCACCCTTCTTAAAAACAGGCCGCATATGGGACCTCTTCCAAACAACTGGAAACTTCTGCTGTTGAAGCGATTGGTTGAAAACAGCTACGAGTGGTGCCATCAACGAAGCACCACATTTTTTGAAGATGCAGGCAGGGATTCCATCGGGACCAGGACAATAGGACGCCTTAAGCTTCTGTAACGCAAACTCCACCATTTGCTCATCAACTTTGACGACATCTAGATCAACCACATCTCGTGGTACAATATGATTGGCAGCATCAATTTCCTCGGCGGTTGGCACATGACTCACAAACACGTTGGAAAACTGCTGGGCAAAAAGATCACATTTTTCACTGGCACTGCTTGCGTTGACGTCACCAAGGTGCATCGATGAGGGAAGTCCGGTCTCCTTTCGCTTCGAATTGACAAAACTACAGAATCGCTTTGGGTTACGACGAAGATCCTCTTGCTTTCTTCTCACGTAGCGTTTGTATAGAAAACGGTTGTATCCCCGGTAGATACGACTTGCCTCATCAAATTGTCGTTTTGAGAACGGACACCTTCGGCGACAGTACTGCTGCAGCAACCTGAAACGTCGACGACGCAGAATACCGAGATGTGGGTTGGACCATGCCGGTTTTATTGGCGGTCTGTTCAACGGGACTGTTTGGATGATACAGTTAAGAAGGATACTGTTGAATGAACTAATTGCAGTATCCACATTCACGCTCTCATAAACTGTGGACCAATTACTCTGCGAAAGTAGAGCGTTCATCGTTTCAAAATCGCCACGATGGAAGTCACGGCCCGAGAGATCTACTTCTTCGTGATACAAAACTGGTGATGGAAATGCCACAGAGAATTCTAGAGCTGGATGGTGGCGATCGAGGGGGACCACATGTTCTGTCGCTAGCGTAGCAAATCCATTGGTCATGTTTGAGTCGTTGCTGAAGATAAGGTCTAATATGCGATCATTGCTGTTGCGAATTAGGTTGCGTTGCCGTAGTCCGTGAAATGCCATGTTGTCGAGAAGAGTTTGAGTAGCTGTAGAAATCTGTGACTGAAGTGGATCAACGAAAGCGTACCTGATGCTTGATTGCCATACGACACGAGGTTGATTGAAATCCCCAAATATAATCATTGGGCTCGTATCCCTCTGCAAACTACAGACTTCAGATACGGCATCAAGGTGAGATTGCATGTGTATTATGTCCTGACTTTTTTCCGGTGGAATATACAGGACGCCGACAAACAAATCAGTCGCTGGACCAGTAACTTTTACCCACAGATGTTCGATATTAGTGCTGTAAGGATGTTGAACGAGTGATGATCCAAATCTTTCGTTAACGGCGATCAAAACACCACCTCCACGGCGGCGGGAGCTTTGCGTAGAGCAACGATCAACGCGAAATACACTGTAATCACCGCAGAACACCTGTCGAGATTGTATTTGATCGTCTAGCCATGTTTCGGTGAAAACGTAGATATCGTAGTCCAATTCGGATGTAGAGAGGAACACATCATCAGTTTTTGTCCTTAGACCGCGAACATTCTGGTAGTAAATTCGCAGATCAGCAGTCGTGTGAGCGGCTCCCGAGCAACTGTTCATAGCTGGTTCAGGTGTACTGAAACTTGAAGGAACGTCAGGCAGAGAAGAGTTGTGGGTAGGAAGATTCGAGGTCTGAGGCTGACCATACTTGCCTTCAATCGGTGCTTGGAAGACCCCATCATCCAACCCACACACAGGCCCGGAACGACTGGAGGACGTTGGCTGCAGTGGCACGACTGTAATGGGAGGACTAGGGGCTTCCATAGTACTTGTTGACATGGTGCGTTCCGGTGATGAATGGGGACAGCGGGTTCTCAATAGATTTCCATCATGGCGATTCGGAGTAGATAAGCTGTAGAAGCGGGAAGAAGCATCACTAGGACTAGGGGCTTCCATAATACTAGGGACTTCCATAATACATTATGGGCTTTCTACATGAGAGGCTCTAGGAGTGGACAGTAATATATTGCTAGAACGGATAGTAAATGAAGAAAAGGTATTGATAGTTCCGTGTAGCGTAACGGCAGGCTTTGAAATTGAAAGCTACAAGTTGAAAACGAGCGGAGGGCTTTTGAACGGTAGTATACCGATCAAGCAGATAATCTTTTACCAAGCTACCCAATGCAGGGTAGGCAGGGGGGAGGATTCCCCCATTGACTGGTAAAAGACTATGTGACCGATCAAGCTCTTATACTACCCATTGCTTTGATCTGGTTCTAGCGATTCGTCCCTCTCCCAATAATGCCTAACATTGGTGAGAAATTATCTCCTGCTGTGGGGTTTATTTTTGGTATGCACCGGTTATTTCACACATATTTTTCCTTTCGTCTTCTATTACTTATAGATTCCGGAGAGGAACGGCGGTGACTGGTGCAAATACTGAACCCCACCAGTATGAGTTAATGGATTCCCCCATTATGGGCTTTCTACACTTTGATTATTGTTTTTTGTATTCTCCCAATGCGCGCAGTAGGTATCTATGATGAAATTTGCCAGAAGCAGATTACTTTCCATCTACATGAGAGGCCCTAGGAGTGGACAGTAATTTATTACTAGAACGGATAAAAAAAAAGAGAATGTATTGATAACTCCTTATAGCGTAACGGCAGACTTTAAAATTCAAATATACAAGTTAAAAACGAGCGGAGGGCTTTTGAACGGTAGTATACCGTAGTAAAAGGTTATCTGTTCGGGAGACCCTAGGATCCAAGTTCCTCCGGAAAGGGGTCAAACCTGGCTTGCGACACATCAAACTTTACGATTTTGCAAAAATATGTCTGAGGACATTCTGAGGATTTCTGACCATGCTGGCCACTCTGGCCCTGCGGGATCCGAATTCCTCCGAAAAAGTGGTGATATTCAAATCGTAACCAAAAGCTGGCTTGCGATATATCAATCTTAATGATTTTGCAAAACTTTGTCTTCAGAGAACAACCAAAGCATTTTTCAGGAAACTTTATCGTACTGCTTATGCTTGTAGGATAAAGGGTTTTCCGAACAAAATTTGGTCAAACAGTAATGTGTGTGAATCGATCCATGTCTTTATTAATAAGTAAAATTACTTTTCTTTTTCAAGTTCAGTTGATTCAGAATACAGGAAAAATGTTCAGCTAAGCTTCTTTTTTACCAAATGCGAATTGCCGGGTCTTTCGTTTAACACCAGCCATAAGATTTTGTACAGTCTCCTTGTCTACTTTATTCGCAGCAAAACGCCAGTTTGTCTTGAACTGTTTCGCACTCACAACAGCTTTTTGAGTCTTCTTAAGGTTACGCTTGACGATGGCCCAATATTGTTCGATTGGGCGGGTTTTTGTCCTTGGGCACCACTTGAAAATTGTTAGCAGCATACCACTCCATGGCCTTTTTTCCGTAATGGCAGGATGCCAAATCCAGCCAAAATAGAACGGAACAATTGTGTCGCTTCAGAAAAGGCAGTAGATGTTTTTGTAGGCACTCTCTCAGATAAATTTCCTGGCTGATGGTTCCGGTCACAATGTAAACGTTGCTCTCCAAGCCACAGGTGCAAATGGGCTGCCACACCAGATATTTCTTCGCGAACTTTGACAATTTAATGTGCATGAAAATATCTGCCACCTTTGCCCGTCTGGTTGCCGTTTAAAATTCCTGTCCAGGAAGCTGTTTAAAGTCGGCTTTGACGTAAGTTTCATCGTATTGTACCACGCAATCAAACTTCGTCAGCATCGTCGTTTCTAACTTTCGCGATCGTGCTTTGGCCGACGTGTTTTGTTTATCGTCGCGATTTAGAGTCACCATTTTCTTGTAAGTCGACAGTCCAGCTCAAAAAATAAATAAAAAAAAAAGACAGTCCATCTCGTTTTTTAGCTCTATCCACCCTTGAAGGCACCACACAGTTTGGATTAGACACCCTCAAAATGTCCTCTGAAGACAAACCCGACCAGAAGCGTATAACATAAAAATTACAAAATTATATCAAACCGTGTTACGACTATCTGATTATATTATAAATTTGTTCAAATATTTTCATCTGGATAATTGTAAAACATAATTATAACAAATTATGATATAATGCCCAGGGACCCGACCAAAAAGGAACAACAAAATTATTTCAAGTTTTGTTATTCAGTTACGCTGTTTTTATAACAGAGGTTGTTAGAATTTAGATCGCGGATGTTGTTAAAATAACTGAAATTCTAACAAAAGATCCTCTAGAGGTAACACAATTATATCAAACTATGATATACAGATAACATAAACAAAACAAACTTTGTAACAATTGTGTTACAATGTAGCAAAATCATATCAGCTAGTGTTAAAATTAATTTACTTCTTTACGCAGTTTGTGCCAATCTAAATTCTAACAACCTCTGTTATGAAAACAGCGTAACTGAATAACAAAACTTGAAATAATTTTGTTGTTCCCTTTTGGTCGGGAAGTTTTGCAAAATCATGAAGTTTGTTGTGTCGCAAGACAGGTTTGGAAAAGATTTGAATATGGCCACTTTTTCGGAGATATTTGGATCCCACAGGACCTCCCTAAGTAGCCAGTATGGTCGAGAATCCTCAGGATGTCCTTCGCAAACCGAGTTTTGCTAAATCGTAAAGTATCATATTTCGCAAGCTAGGGTATGGAAAGCAATTGGTTATGGCCACTTTCCCGGAGGAACTCGAAATCCTGCAGGGCCACCTTAAGTGGCCGGTATGGCCAGGCACCATTAGAATGTCTTCCAAAGACAAAGTTTTGCAAAATCATGAAGTTTGATGTATCACAAGCCAGGTTTTGGTAACGATTTGAACATGACCCCTTCTCCGGAGGAACTCGGATCGCAGGCCCTTTTTTTAGTAGCCAGTATGGTCAGTAATCCTCAGAACATCCTCCGCAGATCTATTTTTGCAGAATCACGAAGATTGACATGTCGCAAGTCCGGTTTTGGAAAAGATTTGGTCACTTTTCCAGAGGAACTTGGATACCGCAGGGCCTCTCTATGGTGCCAGTGTGGTCAGACACTTTAAAAATGACCTTCGAAGACAAAGTTTTGCAAAATCATGAAGTTTGATATGTCACATGCCAGGTTTTAAAAAATATTTGAGTATGGCCACTATTCTGGTGGAACTCGGATCCTGCAGGGCCTTTTCTAGTGGCCAGTATGGTCAGGAATCCTAAGAATGTCATCCGCAGACCTATTTTTTTTATAAATAATAAAGTTTGATATGATGTGTATGGTCAGAAATTATCAAAATGTCTTCTGATGACTTAGATTGAAGTTTGATATGCCGCATGCCATGTCTCATGTCCATGAGACAATTTTGAAAGTTGAGTTCCTGAATCCAAAGTAGCTAAAAGATTTCTAATCAGTTGGATAGTTCCATAGTAATGGTCTTTTTAGTTTCCGTGTTAAAAATGTTTTCTGTCGGCCTTTCACGTAATAAAATAAGTTAAAAAATAAGCTGTGAAGAGATTTTTGGTTAGTTCCGAGTTGGTTCGGTTGCTAAAAAGAAATGTCTTCTGCATTTTCTTTTCTAAATGTTGTGACATTTATTTTACATTAATATAAGCGAGAGAATCAGGAATATTACCAAAAGGAATCGAAAAAATAAATGTTTTGTCTTTCATACGACACCGCATACACTATCTCATAGCAAGAAGCAAGATAAAAAAAAAGAATACGGGATGTTCGTGCTATTTGCTTTTCGCTTTTTGGTCTCACAACATTACAATTAGCTTGAAGCGGGTTACTGAAAAATGTCAACCGTTACCACCACTGAACTTGTGTCGGAATAATTTTGGGTCCATTTTAGGTCAAAATTCCGTCCAAATGTTGGGTACACATCGTGTTGGCATCTAATAGGAGTTATTATGGTATCCCGGTTGACTGGCGATATTCGATGAGATCTTGAAAAGGACGGTCTTTCGGCATGGTTTGCCTCACGAAAAAAGAAACTAAACCGTTAAGCCGTTTTTGTTGCTAACTGCCGTGCCAATGTGACATAGAATTCACATTGGCATGGCACTTAGCAAAAAAACGGCTCCACGGCTTAGTTTCTTTTTCGAATAGGAGCCGAATCGACACGAGGTACCGGAGCCGCGTGCGAGTTAATTTTAAACGGAAAGCAAAGGTTTTGCACGGCTCTTTGAGTCGGTTTTGCCAAGTCTGACAGTTGGTTTCCAAGTATAGTAGGAATCATGCAGAGCAACGGCCTCTTCGACAACGACTCCGAAGGAACGATTCTATAAATGGAGGAGGAAACGTCCGACCTGAAATGACTAGATCGCGTATTTTGATATATTTTTTATATGTAATTAATGTAATGTAATTAATAACAAACTTTTATAGGGTAAGACAAACATGTCAGATGAATTACGATTAAATTAATAAACAAAAAAATTACACAAATTACGATACTAACGGTAAGTTTAGAGCATTCATGACTTTACACAAGGGTATTCTTTCCGTGTTGAATATTGCAGTGCAATCATCAAAATCAACAAAATGTTTTAGTGTCAACGAATTTTATGCGCATGCTCTTCAATAATGTTTGCTTGAGTATTTTTCACACTTCTGCTTGTAGAAGTAGTTATGTTTGAAATTATGAGACCAGTGACATTCTGTTTTGCTGTTTGTTGATTCGGAATACCGATGCTGTTGTTTTCACGTTTTCATTTGTACGACTCATTATTTTAAAATATATTTTGTACCTCAAGATAGATGAAAAAATACTTTTAATGCGTCCAAGTTTACCACACTCATTTTTCCATAAAAATCCAGAAACATTGCAGGTGTTCGCGAGCTTAATGTCGCAAGTGTATATTTTAATGCTTGAGGGGATAATTAATGTCACACCAAAAATAAATCACATGGGTGCGAGTTCGCTAAAAACAACTTCGAACATGAGGTGACTTCAGCAGTAGATTATACAATATCATGAGATGAATTCGTTGTATTAGAATTAGTGAACATTCAAAAATAATCAAATTTGTCAGTCTGAAATACGTGGTGGCGTTGAAGTGTGCGGCGCTCCAATGAAATCGGTAATTGAAATTTAATATTGATTCAATTTGGTAGATAATCCCTTATTTCAGCTTATGCTTCTTATGTGATTTTTAAAGTAACTTACAAACAACTCGTAATACCTATAATATTCGAACTGATTGAGTGATTTAGTATGAACGTAAGTGAAATATTAAGAAATAAAAAGATTGAAGTGATATAGACAAGCAAAGTACCCTGAAGTGAAATTTTTTTTCCTTATCAGTGTTCAGTGAGGATTTTTATATGCTTTTTACAACCATTGACAATAAGAATATTTTTTCTAAGTGGCATACAAAGCCCATCAGCAAATAAATCAGAAGTGACAGCTATAGTGCCTACGTTATTATGTCAGAGTGTGTCGCAGAACGTCTTTGATGGTAAACTATTTGATCCTTGCTATATCGATTGGCAATTTTGCAGTCTTAGCGGCCGTAGCAAGTCATAAAAAAAAATCATCCCAAGTGTGTTATTAGACAGTAAATTCGAAGCTCGTTATTTTAAATGACGATCAGATTTGTCTGTGGTCTTTTAATTACGATGGATAATGAATATTAAATCATATGTATTACTGTAACTTCAAAAAATATCCAGTTTAAAAAAAAGAAAAACTGCATGTTCGTGTTCCTGTCATATATTTATATATATATATATATATATATATATATATATATAAAAATATACATATATATATATATATATATATATATATATATATATATATATATATATATATATACGTATATATATATATATAAAAATATATATATATATATATATATATATATATATATATATATATATAAATATATATATATATATATATATATATATATATATATATATATATATATATATATATATATATATATATATATATATATATATATATATATATATATATATATATATATATATATATATATATATATATATATATATATATATATATATATATATATATATATATGACAGGAAAGTTAAACGTCGAGGGCTCTCGGAGACGTTTTTAAAAAAGACAACCGATTCAATTGACTAATGGATAAAGACTGATTTATTCAAAAAGTATTAAACCTAAGCTGAGTTTCCCTAACGAGGCGTATGGTTGATAATTTCTGCTGACGTTCCGGTTCGTCGTCGATGGTTCTCGATGTACTCGATCGATAGCTGGACTTCGGCACAGGCAAAAGTGCTGATCCTTTAGAATGTGTGTCGAACGATGGCAATGGTTTGACGGTGTCGTTGCTCTCCAGCCGGTGGTGTTGATGATGCAATAATCCAGTTGTTGCACCATATTTGATGATGTGGTGCTCTGTTGGTAAATCGGTCGATTGTTACCGTGACCGATTGGACCACGGAGTTGTGGTATGCTGAGTTGACAATGTCGATGAACTTAGAATTTGAAGTGTAATTGAGGTTCGGGTGTTAAGTCGTTGTTGCCAGGTATGGCTCAGGAATCGTTCGATAACTGCTCTCCCCCTATAGAAGATTCGTCTCGAATCTTGAAGACGACGTAAAGGTTCTGTTGTTGATGAAACGTCTCGCTTGGATCCATGGTCCCGTAACGATGTTGAATGGTGTAACGATGTGGTGTTGTGCACATCAGAATCGGAAGATTGAATGTTGTTTGCTGTCTAAACGTGTTTCTGCATATACGGCTGAGGATGAGGTTTCGCTCTGTAAACCGAGGTTTTCATGGCTTTGGTCTGTGGAGAGAGAAGATGGCATGTCCTTGGTATTATCTTGGAGTTTTACCTTTTCAGAAGAGTTGGTGTTCCTTCTCATGCTCCAGATTGTCAGTCCAATAATCGTAATTGCGAATGTAGTAAGGAGTCCTGCTGTTGTATGTTGTAGTATGATGTGGTCCCTTTGTAACGACTCGATGTGTTTCCGATTTTTGATACGAAGTGAATCCACTTGCTCTAGATCCGGTTTGTCGAGAATTGTTGTTACTTTGAAGTCGACTCCAATGGTTGGGATGATTTTGACTTCATGGCGGTGTGTTGTCCTTTCGACTTCGTACTTAGCTCCGTTTATGATGAGAGAGCAATTGGGATATTTTACTAGTATCGTTCCTGTTACCATCCGAGTTTTGATGTTACAATTTGAGCTCAGTAGTGCTGGTTGGATTGCATTTTTTATTACTAGTGTGTGGCTATCGATGATTTTGATGTCTATGATGTCTCGATGATTCACGTAGGGGCAGGCTGCGTCATCTCCGCGGAGGGCGTTGTGGATACAACCATCGCCTGTTATATTAACGAGCTCCTGTTTTTTGCAAATTCTATATTGTTCAACAATGGTACATACAGTATTTGTGGCAAATGTAAGTTCTTTACTAACAATGGCTACATTAAAGGGTGTTGATATAATTTTGCCTTCCTTTGGGATTGTTTCAAACTTAATGTATTTGAATATTCCTGGTAGAAAGATGGGAATTTTTACGACGAAAATGATTTTTAGTTTTTCATGATGAGTTTCAACATTAATAAATTCATAAATTTGATCTGGATGGCTGATTGTAACATTCTGTTCTTTCATTTTATTAATGGCAAATTTTGTTTCAGTGTTTGACAATATTGGAAGAATCCCTAATCTTGCTAGTTGGATCGATTCAAAAATGTCTTTTAGTTGATTATTAAGCAAATCCATGTTGAAGATTAAATCGTGAACTATGCCTTTCAATGTATTATCATGTTGGTTATTCAAGTTATTAACAATACGTGTTTAACTATCTCATTGATTTTCGATTGGAATTCGTCATTGATGCGTATCTGTCTTTGATTGTTTTCTATCAGCATATTAGTTTTAGTTCTAGAATCGTCCAAACTTTCTGAAAGTTCTGAAACATAACTTTCTGAAAGTTGTTTCATTCTGACATCAAGTGTCTTGTGGAATTCATGTGTAGCATTTTGTTGCTCAAAAAGTTTCAGAGCATATTGTATGTTAATGAAGCTAGTCTTGAATTCTTCCAAGTCAACAATGTGAAGATGGAAGTGTTGCGAGATTATGATTTTAGCTTCTCTTTCCTCGAATGCGATAAGTCCATCATGCCTTGATAGATCCGTAATGGTGATGTCCGCCTTAGCATAACTTAATAATCTGGAAGAGAAGAAGTTTTAAGTACAAGTTTTGTTTCGATTAAAAATCTTATGCTGTGGAGGAAGAATGGTGGATGATTATTTGCGTTGTCGTCTTATCTTTTACATTAATTGTTATTTTATATATTCTCCGTGCGAGGAGTAACGATTATGATGTTGAAGGAGATGTTCGCTCATCACCATGAGGCACCAAGAGTGAACAACAATGTTTTTGGCTAGAATTGAAAGATATGAAGAGAAAGGTTTTTGATAGTTCCGCTAGTGTGCGGCAGGCTCGGAAACATAGCAGATGTTTTAGGAAAATTGAGCGAAAAGGGCATGTGTACAGTGGTACTCGAACCAACGACATTTTTGCCTAACATCCCACTGCGGGGTAGGTTAAAGCACGGACTAAGTCCGCCACTTCAACAGGCAAAAATTGACGCATGGAAAGACGCTCATGTACCACTGTGGCTTGTATAGTTATTCTAGCGATCTATTGTGTGCACTCTGTTTACTGATGCGCACATGGGAGAGGAACTCTCTCCTTTTTTTTGGGTTTGTTTTGATTCGCACCGACTGACGATCACTAAAGTTTTTCTCGTCGTCTCCAACGTAGAGACCTCGGAGAGAAACACCGTGAAGCGATGCGATACTGGTCCCCACCAGTATAATTAATGGTTACCACCATTTATGGTTTCACATACATTAATTGTTATTTTATATATTCTCCGTGCGAGGATTAACGATTATGATGTTGAAGGAGATGTTCGCTCATCACCATGAGGCACCAAGAGTGAACAACAATGTTTTTGGCTAGAATTGAAAGATATGAAGAGAAAGGTTTTTGATAGTTCCGCTAGTGTGCGGCAGGCTCGGAAACATAGCAGATGTTTTAGGAAAATTGAGCGAAAAGGGCATGTGTACAGTGGTACTCGAACCAACGACATTTTTGCCTAACATCCCACTGCGGGGGTTCGAGTACCACTGTACACATGCCCTTTTCGCTCAATTTTCCTAAAACATCTGCTATGTTTCCGAGCCTGCCGCACACTAGCGGAACTATCAAAAACCTTTCTCTTCATATCTTTCAATTCTAGCCAAAAACATTGTTGTTCACTCTTGGTGCCTCATGGTGATGAGCGAACATCTCCTTCAACATCGTCTTATCTTTGTTTTGTGGATCCTTCTTTCTTGATCGTCTATGAAAGTTTTGTGGTTGTCCCTTGTGACTCGATGCTTTCGGTATTTATCCTTGGTCTTGCTATTTATGCCTTGACGAGATATGAATGTTGTTTCACCAGTTTCGAGGGGTGGATCATTTTCTGTGTTTTTGTTATGGAATTCTAGGTCTTTTTTCTGTTTCTTTCGTAGATTAGTTGTGGCTTCATCATAAATTTTATCCCTTTTTGCAATAATTTCTGCCATGTGGATAAGTCTGTTTTCACCTTCTTTCACGCCATAGAAAATTTCTTTGGGTCGCAAATCTGTAGAAGTGTGAATAGTATCATTGTATAGACCAACACTGATGCGGAATAACTCTTTCTGGCTTAAATTTTCGTGTTTTCCTTTGATGCATCGGAATATTTCGCTTATTGTTGAGTGGAATCTCTCAACAATTCCATTTACCTCACTTTTGTTAGAAGGTGTGAAATATATTTCGATGCCTAATTCTTCCAACATGCTTCTAACTTCGATAGATCTTATGGCTGGCTCGTTATCACTTATTACGAGTTTTGGCATGCCAAAGGTTGATATAAGTTTAGTCAATCCTGAGCGAATATCAGGAATTGATCTAGATTTGACTGGAATCAAAATTCCAAATTTAGACAACTTATCGACTGCGGATAAGAAGATATTCGGTTGACAAATGAAAAAGTCAATGTGAATAATATCTAGAGGTTTTCGAGGTATAGGTGTTTTGGCTAAACTGAGTTTATAGGGATGCCTCTCATATTTGGCAGTCTTGCAAGTGTCACAGAGTAGAATAAATGTTCTGATTTTATTTTTCATTTTTGGGAAGAAGTATCTTTTTCACTTGAGACTTTTATATTTTCCTCAATTCCCCTATGGACTCGCGAGTGAATTTTCTCTATAACTTCATTTTGGTTTTCCTCAGTTCTTAAATCAGTTAAGAACTTTTGAGAAATGACTATTTTGAATGTTTTGACCCTTGAAAAATAATTTTTCTATACAATCTGGATTATGTTGATAAGATTTTCGGGACAGTAAATGCAGTTTACTCTCTTGGGGTCGATGAATTCTTTAAAAATTCTCAAAATTGTCGGTATACCAAAAGTAATTTTCGTGAAAGTGTGCCTAAGGACTCTGGGAAAAACTTGTTCTCCCGTGCTCTCACTTTCGTTTGGGCCAATTTTGAGAATTATTTGATTGGAAAAAACATTCACTGGTCTCTCCGTGCATGGAATGAATTCCGAATCATCAGTGTCTGCTGAATGTTGAGTAGCTGAATTTTCATCAGCAGTGGAGATATTGGTATGATTAATTAGTAGGGATAGTAAATTTTGGACTTGAGTAAAGAAATGTTCAATCGTGCCGTTGGTTTGTTGGAGTTGGAATAACTCCCGCGTAAGAGTAACTTGATCGCGTTTGTCGTTATAATGCGCTATGAGGTTTGCTTTTATTTCATCCCAATGAAGAGTCGTTTCGTAGGTTTCTAAGACCTGGTCCGCTTCGTTAATAATTTTTGCTCTTATCGCCTGAAGCCAAATCTTTTCGAAGGGGGTGCCTTTCATGGGTTCAATTACAGGCAAAAAATGTTCGACGGATCTTATAAACATGTGCAATTTAGCGGGGTTCCCGTCGAAAGGTTGTAAAGCATTAAAGGTTTGTGGAGTCTGAAGAGCCTTCATAATCTTTTCAGCCCTTTCAAAAATTCTATTAGTTTCATCAATTCCATGGATTCTTGGGTTTTGATTTCTGTTCGGTAATGGTAGTCAATTAGGTTGAGGTGGTGGAGATGGTATTGCGTTTTGGAAGGGTAGAGGAAGAGGATCTGATTGAGGTGGTGGAACGGGGATTGGATTTTGATCATCGTTATTATTCATTTCGCGGTTTCTTAGGTTATAAGGGTTAAAACGGTTCAAGAAATCGAGAAAAAAAAGGTCCCTTGATTGAAAGAGAAAAATAGGCTACTAAAGTGTTATGAATATAGTAAACAATGGATTATATGTTTTTTTTTTTCTTAAATCTTAGATTCTGAATACTCTTAAACTCTAAATGCAGATATTCACTCTGCTTTGTTCTGACTACGCGGGGTGATATAGCTACTTTCTGCTCTGATCGCACTTGCCACAGCTATGCGCTCTGTTGTGCGATCAGTGTACACACCTTTTAACCCGGTGGCTTGGTTTTATACACTTATAACAGTGGAATAATTAAATTTTATGCAGATTTTCGCTGTAGCTAATCACACTTGCCACAGATATGCACTCTGTTGTGTGATTAATTTACGCACCTTTTAACCCGGTGGTTTTAGTTTTCACACACTTATGTCCCAGTGGTTAGGGTTTTTAAACAGGTAATATTCGGTTCTGAACACGTTTGCCACAGATATTCGCTCTGTTTCGTGAATCACATTTGCGCACCGTGTCAGATTAACACTGCACCAGTGGCTATATTGAATTTTCCTGTGGGCTAATTGCACTTTCAACAGATATTCGCTCTGCTGTACGATTAGTTACACCTTTAACCCGGTGGATTGGTTTTAATTTTAATTAATTTTCTTATTAACTACTCACGCCTTTCAGGGAAATTCGCTTTTGGCGAGGATCATTTGTACACCAGTTTTATTGATAAATTACTCTGGTGATTTATTTTATGGTTTCAATGAGGTAAATAAAATAGAAATGCTACTCACAATGTCAGTAAAAGCAGCATATTTTCCAGTCGTGTTGAATCCACTCTTCCACTATCGTTCGGTTTTAAACGGTTCTTCAGTTTCCATCTAATTTTCAACATTCACAATTATTTGGTGGATTTCGGTTTCTATTCGGCATACACTTTTGCACAAACAGATTTTAGTCACTATTTCTGTTTTACTTAAAACAAATTTTGTATTCACATATCACCTATCCACCACTGATGGATTTCACTTTATCTTTTCCCGGGGATAATCGTTTCCGTCAGCGACTGCGCCAGTTAAACGTCGAGGGCTCTCGGAGACGTTTTTAAAAAAGACAACCGATTCAATTAACTAATGGATAAAGACTGATTTATTCAAAAAGTATTAAACCTAAGCTGAGTTTCCCTAACGAGGCGTATGGGTGATAATTTCTGCTAACGTTCCGGTTCGTCGTCGATGGTTCTCGATGTACCCGATCGATAGCTGGACTTCGGCACAGGCAAAAGTGCTGATCCTTTAGAATGTATGTCGAACGATGGCAATGGTTTGACGGTGTCGTTGCTCTCCAGCCGGTGGTGTTGATGTTGCAATAATCCAGTCGTTGCACCATATTTGATGATGTGGTGCTCTGTTGGTAAATCGGTCGATTGTTACCGTGACCGATTGGACTACGGAGTTGTGGTATGCTGAGTTGACAATGTCGATGAACTTAGAATGTGAAGTGTAATTGAGGTTCGGGTGTTAAGTCGTTGTTGCCAGGTATGGCTCAGGAATCGTTCGATAACTTATATATATATATATATATATATATATATATATATATATATATATATATATATATATATATATATATATATATATATATATATATATATATATATATATATATACATATATATATATATATATATATATATATATATATATATATATATATATATATACATATATATATATATATATATATATATACATTGCAGGTGCATCAGTCGTTCTCAAGCCTCGGCATGGTGCTGCCATGTCTAGCATAACGTCGTGCAATTACGTGAAATGTATTACTTGAGGAAAACTCGTGGACAGCATTGACAAGACAGTGTTTGTGAGTTGAATGTTTTCAAATGTTATTGTAATTATAAAACAAAAAAACAAAAATTTCCGTTTGTTAGGAACTTTTTTTCACGATCTATCATTAATCAGCCCGAAAGTAGATTAACAATTATCAACGAATGATGGACCCAACTGTACAGAGTATCGTAGTGATTGCTGGCAAAAAAGTTAAAACTATAAGAAGTAAAATCTGTTATCAAATTTATGATTGATTGAACACCTGTAACCGTTTTACTCTATGTGACATCTTTTTTACCCTTCTTACATCAATAGAAGGCTTCCCTCATCAATAGAAGGGGATCGCTTGAAAACTCGACTTTTTATCCGAGGCCCACAGGGCCGAGTGTCATATACCATTCGACTCAGCTCGACAAACTGAGCACATGTGTGTGTGTGTGTGTGTGTGTGTGTGTGTGTGTGTGTGTGTGTGTGTGTGTGTGTGTGTGTGTGTGTGTGTGTGTGTGTGTGTGTGTGTGTGCGTTACAAATAATGTCACATCGGTTTCTCTGCCATCTGTGAACCGATTTCAGTTCTGTTGACGGCAAATGGAAGCTACAACATTCTCATAGAACGCTATTGATTTTTTTTCATTCGGACATTTCGTTACGAAGATATGAACGAAACAGTACTTGAAGGCCTATTATAATAGTAATCAAACAGTTTAGTCTCTGATTACATACTGAGCTATTGGTGTACCGATTTTAATTTGGTGCCAAATCAAAGCTATGAAATTTCCAAATAACTAATCAAAATTTCATTATGATTGAATAATCCTTCATGGAGATATGACCAAAACAATACCTGAGAGCACGTAATTGTGAGATGACAATATACTCGTTGCAGTGCAAAACCGAACAAGGCCAATCACACCAATTGATGCCGCTTGCATTCTATTGTGTCGCATCTGTTGCGTTGTATAGCACATTCAGCGGACTAGCCACACTATGCGACTGTATAGAATTAGAGCAGCATCGATTGGCTCGAGTGGTCTGGTTTTGAACTGCAACGAGTATTTTCGAAAATTACACAAAGTCTCCATTTACTATTTTCAACGAATATGTACTTATTAAGCATCTTGAATCCATATCGATAATCAAAATTGAAGCTCAGGATTGAAGCTTTGTTAACGCCAAATTAAAGTTATAAAATCTTCAAATAAGTGTTCAAAATTTCATTATGTTAACTTCCCTTTTTTACCCTTCTTACATCAATAGAAGGGTATTAAGATCGCTTGAAAACTCTCATGCAGATAAATTGTCAAAATTCCGCTTGGTAATATTGGACAAAATTCCGTAACTTCTTTACTTTTTAGGACGATACTGGGCTTAAGTTGTGACAATATTTCAGGACTATTGACACAATATGTTATGAACACCTTATGAACTTTATATCACATAACATGTGAGACAAACTGTTATCGAGATTTCAGTTGAAAGGGGTATAGGGGTTAATTATAGAAGTCCAGTCGAGCAACTCGACTCGAAGCTTGTCACTGTCAAGTCGAGTAAAATTGCACATGACAGAAACCGACTAAACTGATCGAGTCGATAACGGATGTCAACTGTTAACTATAATGTTGAAACTTTTCCAAATGTCTTTGAAATATTACATCATGTAGTAATTCGGGACTTTCATTTCTGTCATTTTTGAGAGCTGAAGAACAGGTATTCACATTTTTCAATCTTATTTTGTGAATTTCTCTATTGTTTTTGTTAATCAGAAAAACTCATTGGGGCGCTGTGCCAATGTTGCGATTTGAAATACCTTGCGGGGAAGTAATTGATTAATATGTGGACAAGTGTCAATATACATATTTCAAAAATGATACAGATGAGGGGTTATTATCTAGTCAGCACCAATTTATACGTGATGATACTGAAGCTATTGACAGTACTACATTATTCTTTAAACATTTAACATTAAAGGTTGCTGTATAGATATGTGTTGATCGGTCTCACTTTAACGATTTTATCTCGAAGTTCTCTGACCTTCTGGTAAAGCATTCAATCTTTTTCCTAACCTTCTGGTATCCTGAGCTGGGACTTTTTCAGAATCGAGGATTTTTTTTAATTTTTGGAGAATTCTTTGAACTTTGGAAGAATTCTGAAAACTTTTTTGATATTGATGATTTGCTAAGCTTCTTGTTTATTATACTTCTCTGCTAAACTTCAGCGAAGTTTTCTTGAAGATCAAATCTCTCAAACGAGGTGAGATAGAAACCAAGGAATTGTGATTCCTACATGAGGTTGTGTCCTAGCTCAAAGAACGATGGGAACGGTTGGGGAGATGGTGTTCACCATATTTTTATATTGTGCCATGAGCAATGAATATCATTATGGTCATATGAATGATTTTAGTATTGACTGCTTCTTCTATTTGCCAGTGATTTTCCCTTGAATTTCAGGGAACCTCTTTTCTGATCTTCGACAAAGCTCTTTGCTATCAAAATTCTGGGATGTTTTCTCCTGAACTTTAATAAGTTTCCTCAAAAACGTCTAGACAGTCACTCCTGATTTTCTTGTAAATATACATCTAACAACCCAACCTCACCTTCCAGGAACAGTTCATAATTTTTTTTGCTGAACTTAGTTACTGTCTAAACTTCTGACGAGTCCCATCCTTAACTGCAAGGAAAACCTCTCCAAAACTCTGGGAAAGTTCTTTCGGAATTTCTTGAAAAATATTCTTAAATTTCTTGGAAGTTTGTTCCTAAATTTCTGAGAAGTCCTCTTGGGAACTTTATGATAGTTGTCTTCTGAACTTCGGATAAGTTTGCTCCTGAATCTCTGAGAAATTCCAACTTTAGCTACTAGTAAGTATCATCCTGTTTTTCTCAGTAGTAACTATCCAAATTTTGGTATTCCTGAGCTTCGAGACTTTGAGCTTCGAGACTCATTGTGAACTTCTGAAATGTTCGATTCTGAACTTCAGGAAAGCTCTCTAGCACTTATGATTGATTACGAGCTTATTCTATTTGAACATCCGATAAGTCTCATCCTGAACTCCGAGGAAAATTTTATCAAAGCTTTGGGAAAGTCTGCTGTATAATTTCTAGGAGAGTTCCCTTAAATTTGTTGAAAGCTTCTTCCTGAATATCCAAGAAGTAATTTTTTTGATCTTTTGGGAAGTTTTCTCCTGACCTTATGTGAAGTTTGTTCTTGAAATTCTGAGAAAATCTTACTCAAACTACTAGGAAGTACCCACTATTCTTCTGGAAAGTTTCTTTCTTTTCTTTGAAAAGGTTTCTTCATGAACTTTGAGAAATCCTCATTCTTAAATTCTGAAATTCAGAAATGTTCTCTTTTGAACTTTGGGAAAGCTCTCTAGCATTTCTGGAAAGTTACATTGGGAAGTTTATTTTGGGACTTCTGATAAGCCTTTCCCTGAACTTCAGAGAAGTTCTCTCTTGAATTTCCAGGATGTTCTGAGTTTTGTGAAAGTTTGCTTCTGAATTTATGATTAATATTAGATAACGCCCTCCCTGGTTAGTTTCTTCCTGAGCTTTGGGAAAGTTTTTTTTCCTGACGTCTTAGAAAACTCCAAAACTTCGGGAATGTTCCAAACTTACAAGAAGTTGTCTCCCCTAAACTTCTTAATGAAGCTCTGAGAAGTCCTCTCCTGATTTTCTGGGAAGTTCTGTCCTTAACTTCTGGGAAATATGATCTTGAACTTCGAAGATGTTTGGTCCTGAATTTTTCGGTATATTCCTTCTTGAACTACTAAGAGCTTTTCTTTCTATGCTTCAAGAAATCTAGGACTAATTTCATAAAACACTTAACTCGTGGGTCGATTTGCTAATCCCATGTGCAAATGTACTGAAATGAGGCGTTTGTTAGGATCACAAACGAGAAAATGAAATTTACTTTTTGTTATTCCGACTCAAGGTTCATTTGTGGTCCTAATGAATTGAGCTCTTGGCTCCTACCACTCTCTGTTAAGCATTCGTTTTACTGGCTCCATGCCACAAATCCTCTTACGATATCCACTTTACATTTAATTAGTTCAATGAGCTATTCAAACTGACGGTAATTTGTTTTGTTTTTAATAATATTAGACATTTTTTGCTAGAAGTAAATTGTTTTTCTGTTAATTCACCTGCAAAAAAGCTGGTTTAGTGTATTTCTTATCTTAGTAAACGAATAACCACGAATCGATAAGAATCGCAGATCAAAACAAGCTCTTAAACGACAAAATGTGACAGATCACTCACTAGTTTCTGAGCGATCGATTGAGTCGACCAACTCGACAAAATTTCGTTGATCTCGACATCTGTAATAGCAAAATCGCTCTGTCGAGCAAAGTGACGCTCGACTCGATTTCTATAATTCAAGCAAAACGATGCATTAGTTCCTAAGTAACATTGAGAGACTCTTTTTGTCGACTTTCTCTTTGCGTTCCTACGGCTATGTAAAAACATGTTTAACTTTTTTCAATATACAATACGCAGTATAAAGTGTGATAAGGGATCCAATACGTTGAAAACATCAGCAAATCGTTTAATAGACAAGCTACTAACCAAAGAGAAAGTCGACGAAGAGAGTCTCTCAATGTTACTTAGGACCTAATGCATTGTTTTGCTTGAATTGGTCCCATAATATCCATATCGTCGATTATCGTTCGTTGAACAAACATTAGCTTATTTTCTATTTCAACAAGAATGCATAAATTTTTGTTTTCTGACATATGAAAAATCTTTTCTACCGGACAGGGAAGCCACTGCATCCGTACCATTACAAACTAAGTAACCTGTGCCATTATCGGTATCTCCCAAAAACAGAAAAAAACTAGCCTAAAGAAACACATGTCACCTTCTATTAACATTTGGCGTTTAGTTGCTACATATTTCCTGTTTTTTCTCACTGTACAGTATGCGTCAGAAAATAATGAGACTCAAACATTTTTAATTTCATTCGAGCATAGTATCTTTATTATCAACTTTAAACATAGGCTGTATTAACATAAAATGATTGTTGAAGATTACGCTTCATTTTCACTCAATATGTCCGCCATTTGCATTTATGACCGCTTCCAGACGACGCCTGAAGCTTTTGCAGACCTTGACAATATAGTCAGATGAAATTTCTCTCCAATGCTTTGTTATGGAGGTCCGTAGAGAGTTCAAGTTCGAGTGAGGATGTTCACATACACGTGCTTCAATGTTCGCCCATACACTAAAATCCAGAGGATTTAAGTCAGGCGAGCTAGGTGGCCACTAGGGTGATGCAAAATTCGAAATATTTGCTCCCCTAAGCTTAATCGACGCCAATTTGGGTCCTGATAGTCACCAAAATTTTTTAACACATTTGGTTTTAATTTGGCTTTGCACACGCTATTCAAAGTTTGTATGGGAATTAGTATGAAGAATCCCAAACTTACATTTCCTGATCCCTAACATCTTGATATTATGTCCTTAAACCAAATCTTATATACATTCATATAGTGTAAGTTGTCAACTATCAAAATGCCGAAGATACCTGACATGTAAATTTTATACAAAAAAAAATATTCATCAAATATAATAATAAGAAGTAAAAATATGTAATGTATATAAAATATATAAATATAAGATATATAAAATATATATAATAATATAAATAAAATATAATACATTAAATATATGAATATAAAATATAAAAAACATATAAATAATAAGAAAACAAAAATAAGAATAAAACATCATACCTAAAGTGTGTATTTTATGTTTTATTGAATAACTATTTTTGTATAAAATTTACATGTCAGGTATCTTCGGCATTTTGATAGTTGACAACTTACAATATATGAATGTATATAGGATTTGGTTTAAGGACATAATATCAAGATGTTAGGGATTTCGAAATGTAAGTTTGAGATTCTTCATACTAATTCCCATACAAACTTTGAATAGCGTGTGCAAAGCCAAATTAAAACCAAATGTGTTAAAATTTTTTAAGGACTATCAGGACCCAAATTGGCGTCGATTAAGCTTAGGGGAGCAAATATTTCGAATTTTGCATCAGCCTAGTGGCCACATCTCTTTCGACCAGAATTGGGGCATGTTGTCCTTGAACCACATTTGTGTTTTCTTTGACGTGTGGGCAGGGGCTCCGTCTTGCTGGAACACAATATTCGCATCCTTGCTGTAGGTAGATGTAATCCAAGGCAAAACATGATTTTTAAGGATTCCTAAGTACACATGTGTGTTTACTTTCAGGCCTTCTTGGATAAAAACAGGGTCCATTATTTTGCCATCGGAAGCAACCAATCCGAACACCATCACCCCTGCTGGATGCTTGGTCCGAAACGTGAATTTGATGTTCTCAGGTACATCAGATGCTTTCTTCGAACTTATATACCGGTTGGTGCGACTGCTGGACACGCTGTCGACAGTAAACAGCTTCTCGTCCGTGAACAGAATGACGACGGACCTCTTCTTCAGTTCACTAAGCAGTTTCTTGCTGCGCTCCACTCTAGCTGCTTTAATTCTATCAGTAATCAGGTGTCTTTTAACTCGAGCTCTGGATTTTCCTTTTAAGTCATATTTCACCACTCTTCTTACCGTTGCTTCTGATACATTAGCCTGCTTTGCCATTTTTCTCATGCTCCGAACGGGATTACGAGTAACTTTCATCTTAATGGACTGTATCAATGCTGGAGTTCTCACAGATCGCTTCCGACCACTTCCAGGTTTTCTTGGTACTGTTGGGAGTCCAATTGATGCCTTGACTCGAAATACAGTAGCTCTTGAACATTTGACAAGAGCCATGATATCCGAAACTGACTTCTGGGCGCGAAGTAATCTGAGAATTTCGTTCTTGTCGTACATTTTTCGCAAAATCTTCCTTAATCCGAACAAATTCAAATACACTAATCTGTTTGTAAACAATGACTGACACCTGGAACAAAATTTTGTAAAACTAGGTTGAACGGCTTGAGTGGTAAGATAGTATTAGTGGGAGTCTCAAAATTTTCTGACGCATACTGTATATTGGCTTCCGATTCGTTTTTGCTCTGAACGCGGTACCACACAATCACCAAGTGATTCGATCGGAAGATTCGAGCAATAGCACACGATCGAATCAGAACTTTTCATTGTGTGCGTCTATTGAATCAAAGAAGAGCGTGCAACAAATGATTTTTTTTAAGAATTCATTTATTTCTACAGGCTCAATCGAATCAACTTTACAGAGCCAAGTTTTCATGTTTATATACATCAGTTATCTTAGAACTAAGGTTAAGGGGATAGAACCGATTACTCGCGGCCGTCTCGAGGTTAATAAGAATAACAATGGATGGGAAAATTGGGGTGAAAATTTTGAACAAAGCATAGGGAACAATGGCTTTCTTATATCTAGAACCTCATATTACAATTGTTTAATTGAACGTTATCATTAAAAAAAACTATCACACACTCACACAACCACACTCACACACAACCGCAATCACACACTGGCGCACACATTCATCAAAAATTTAACCTAAACAAGTAAGTTAATCAAACTACAATCTAAGGCTAATGTTAGTCAAAAATACATAAATGAGTTTCATAAACTCCAGATCGCGTGCAGCCAAAATGTCTCGAATCGGTACATTGGGTTATCTACCTCGAGCCCGAAGGGAATCATAAAGCTCAGATCTGATTCCACGATGCTCAGGACAAAACCAAATAACGTGATCAGGGTCCTGGTAACCTGGTCCGCATTCACAGAGATTGCTGTCTCCCAGCCCAACACGGAACAAATGAACGTTTAAAGAATAATGATTGGACATGAGGCGAGACATCACACGAATGAAGTCTCGACCCACATCCAATCCCCTGAACCAACATTTCTTCGACACCTTACGAGTGATAGAATGTAGCCATCGCCCCAAGTCTCCTCTACTCCATTTATACTGCCAGTTATCGAGTGATATCTGACGAAAAATATAAAAAAAAACTTTGAAGGCGATTTGTCGATCATAAATATCGCCTTCCATAGCGCCCACCCTTGCAAGCGAGTCCGCTTTCTCATTGCCAGGAATCGAACAATTAGAAGGGACCCACACAAAGGTGATTATAAAAGAACGTGAAGATAGAGCACTTAGAAGACCTCGTATTTTCATAAGAAAATAGGATGTGTGCTTTACCAGCCTCAAGGAGCGAATAGCCTCTATAGAACTAAGACTATCCGTGAATATGAAGTATTGATCCGGTGTAAAAGAGGCAACAGTTTCTAAAGAAAAAAGAATTGCTGCCAATTCCACGACAAAAACAGAACAAGGAGCTTGAAGTTTACGAGCGACGCTATAATTTTCATTGTATACACCAAAGCCAGCGGAGTCCTCTATCAAAGACCCGTCAGTGAAAAACGTTTTGGTGGAATCAACTTGGCCAAACTTTGCAGCAAATATCACCGGAGCAATCATAGGACGTTGATGCTCTGGGATTCCACGAAGCTCCTGTTTCATGGATAAATCAAAATGAACCGAATTTCCGAAGTCGGAGAAGCAAACACAATTGGGAATATTGAGCGAAGGGCTGACATCCTGTGTTATGTACAAATGGTACAAAGTCATGAAGCGGGTTTGAGGATTCAACTCAAGGAGCTTCTCAAAATTTTCGATCACCTGGGGGTTCATAATGTCACACCTGGTGAGGAGCCGGAGAGATAACTCTGTAAACCGATCCGAGAGTGGCAACATGTCAGACAGCACTTCAAGACTCATGGTATGAGTCGAGTGCATGCAACCTAACGCGATACGAAGACACCGATACTGAATACGTTCCAGTTTGATGATGTGCGACCGAGCCGCTGACTGAAAACAAAAACTACCGTATTCCACAACCGACAAAATCGTTGTCCGGTACAATGTTAGAAGATCTTGTGGATGCGCTCCCCACCAGGTCCCGGTAATTGTGCAGAAAAAATTGACCCTTTGCTGGCATTTTCGCTTCAGGTACTCAATGTGAGATCTCCAGGTGCACTTTGAATCGAACCAGACCCCAAGATATTTAAATGACATGGAATGAGTTATCGGTGTACCCAAAATTTGAAGTTTCGGTTGTGCAGTGTTATGCTTCTTAGAAAAAACTACCAACTCAGTTTTCTCCGTAGAGAATTCGATACCTAGCTCTAGAGCCCAAGTAGACAAATTGTCTAAGGTATCTTGTATGGGTCCTTGCATATCGACCCCAATGGGTAAAATAATACACGGCAACGAATGATATATGATACGATTGGAACCATCCTTGGATGTGAGGTCTTTTCTTTTTCAAATTATAGGGCCTTGATATCTTTAACAACGTTGTACGACGCTACCGTACATCATGCCCAATGAATCCAAAGAGTGCAAGTGAAGATACATTATTATTTGGGTGATGAACCAGTTCAGACTACTGGAACAAGACCGCACGGTGAGAAAAGTAAAACAATAATTGACGTATTATGTATTATAATGTTTGAAACAGAAATATCGTTCTCTTCAACATGCAATCCTAAGAGTGGACAACAATATCTGCTTGAACCAAAGATGTGAAGAGAAAGTATTAATAAGTCCGCAAGAGCACGGCAGGTTGTGAAATTGAATAGAAGTACAGCAACCGTTCCACAGTGGGGCGACTCCATACAAAAGCTGGTCATGCATAAAAATGTCTCCAAATCAATAAAAACACGTGTTTCTTAACTAATTTTAGGTCGCTGAATCCTAAAATGAGATTGCTTTTTTATTAGGACGCGCTCAAATATTACGTAACCCAAAAATTTTGCTTTTTAAAAGCGCTTTGATAATCCTATATTTTTTTCATAAAATATGGCGCGTTAGGTGATGTCAGATTTGTTTACACCATCTCTGGTGTTATATAATATTGAAATGGACCCAAACAACTGTTTTCTGCCTTATTAGCAATCTGTTTAATTTTAGCATTAAAAAAAATCAGTAATTTTTAAACAGTTTCATGAATATGTTGAGCACCAAAAAGGTCATACAAAAAAGTTGTTTGTATCAAAGAACTCCTTTAAAACCATATTCTGTATGTTTTCATAGTGTGCGAAGAATTTAGTATTTTTTATTTTATATAACACGGCAATACAAATAAAAATTTAAATCTTTTCTTCACTCATTGTTTTTTCTTCTATATTTTCATGATTAAACACACATTTTTATATCATTAGCAATTTTTTGCAGTAATAAAAAAAGTGTTATTTATAAGAGACAACATAACAGCAACACAAATCGGTTACGCTTACTTTGCGAGTGCTGAAATTTCTTATTGAATGATTTCCAAAAACTATCGAACTCCTTATTCAACGCAAAACAGTTATTCGCTGCTGCCTTCATCTTTTCTAGAGACCCTTGAAGTTTATATCTGTTTTATTTATTTTAATCCGTTTCCTTTAAAATCATAAAAAGCAGTGTTCATCAGAAATAGTTTAGCCAGACCATAACATGTATTTCAAAAAATTAATCCACGACTGTCAATTATGGGGAAATAACCATAATAACTTACTTGCAATTTCACTATCCATATCCACAATTATTTTGGGTACCACAAGCACTTCAATAATACAGTATGACACTGAATATAGTCAGTATCAGCCAGATACAAAATAAAGATTTGATGCTAACAGAACGCTCTTTCAGTTACTAAGTAATACCACAGAGAACAGACATCCAGGGTCGAACATTTTTTCCCCAATTTACTGTGTAAACTTTTAAAATCAAACCGATGGAAAAACTGCGCCACCTAGTCTAGGTTTCATCAAACTAAAATTGACAGGCTATCAAATCTCGAGGTGGGCGAGTGGCGCCATCAACATACGATGCACCAAAACTAACGGATACGAGCTGTAATTTTAAAATGGCAGTTACAGAAATTTACACACGGTGGGCACTCCAGCTTGGATGTCTGTTCTCTGTGGTAATAAGGAACAGAGATGAATGAGAAGAGATGAGATGACGAAGAATAGCGATCAGTTTGTTCAATCTTCACACAAAAACAAAATTATCGGTCATGTCACAGTTTGTTGACAAGCTTGAAGAGTAGTGCATAGTGACAATATGCTATTGTTGATATGATCATATTGTTGACATGATGGAGCAATTGAACATGATATGCTTGAAGCGCTCGCAGAAGAGATAAATCTTGTGAAGTATTCAAAAAAGGTGCAAATGGCCAAAAACCCTATCTTTTCTTTAAAAAATATCAATACTCTGCGCAAGTCTGCGCTACATAAGACTATGTCCATTTGAAAGCTAACATTTTAAACTAATATTTACAACTAACCCCAACCCGGGCGAAACCGGGCTTCAATGTTTTGTAGCATGGTTTTCACAAAAAAATCACACCATTTTCGTTTAAATTCAAATTTTACAAAACGTTTGTAGTATTCAAAAATAATAATGATGCAGATTTGTTTTGTACTCCATTTCAAGGAACTTTCTCTTTAACACCATCTTGATTCAAGTCAATGGTAGAGCTCTAGCGAATTATATAATTTTTATAATCTTATTAAAAAAATCGCAAAAAACACATAGGTGACATACTTTAAAAAATCGCACAGACCTCAAATTCTGTCCAATCACTTCAAGAATTTGGATTTAAAAATTTCAATAGTGTATTATTACAGGGAAAATATAAAAAAGATGTCAACGTGAATTTCGTATTTTGGATTAATGACCAGCGATTCCCCACTGTGCGTTCGCTTATTGGGCAAAGTGCACAGCCCAGTTAGCGGATGCTGCTCTGTTTTAAATGTAAAAAAACTTCGAGGGGGCCTTAGATCAGATTTCGGATGGGATATTTCATTGCAAAATACATAAATTAAATAATGTTTTTATGTCTTATGCGTTGTTGCGATGTAGCTTATTGTGTACCCCATTGTGCAAAATGTTTGACTTAGTTTATATAGAATTGCGACGCAATCATTGCCCAGTGAACAAGCGAACGGTACAGTTCGTTCGATCCGCTTTCCGTTGCTGTGGAAGCTTTTCACAAGTTGTTTCAAGTCTTCAGCTACAATTTTGTTTCTGAATCGCGAGTGAAATCAAGTCTTGGTTTTCTGTAGTAGAAAACGTTCGGAGAAACACGAGGATGACGCGTGTGCAGACAGCACACCAAAATGCGCTTTCTGTAAGGGAACTCCTCCTCATGCTCTCTCATCGTGTCCGGCGTAAAAACAACGCGGGGAAAAATTAGAACGCTCGCTGAAACAGCGTTCCAGGCAATCTTTTGCTGAAATGGTTAAAAAAGCCTCACCATCACCCGATGCCAATACAAATCCCTTTGCTCCTCTGTCAGATGACGAGTCTGACTTTGATTCGGCTGAAGAGGAAACATCGTTCACCTTTCTGGAAGGTGCTTCAAGGAAGCGAAGACGCATCCGCCCACGGAAAGTTGCTGAAAAGAAGCCCGAGACCAGCTTGCCCAATTCAAGGAAAGGTGGAAAAAAGGAAAATCCTAGTTCACCTGGTTTTCGTAGTACCAACTACACCCAGGACTTTCCATCTCTCCCGAGGACACCAAAACCCCTGAAGCCCCAATTTTAAGAACAGAAGCCCCCTCTAGTGGGCTGTTCTCATTTGATGACATTGCCAAAGGTATCTTTAAGTACCTCGAAATTTCTGACCATCTCAAAAGCATTGCACAGTGGGCAAAAATGGAACCAAAATCCCATTAATTTAGACGGCGCAGGGTTGGAGTCCTGAAAAATAGCTTTTCTTATGGGAAAAAATGCGGGAAATTGAATGGTGTTGGTTTCATTTAGGGTTGACCACAGTAAGTGTCCCATTTTGCCCATTTCTCCCCTCATTTTGGATGCAAATTAGGATTATTACCCAAAAACAGAACTTAATGCTATTATATTGCATCCAAATGCACTGTAAATTTGCAACAAAACCTGAAAAACTGAATGGAACAGATTTCACTTTGATCGGATGCCAGGAAGTGGTCCATATTGCCAATTTAACCCGATTCTCCCCTCATACTTGAATAAACTCATAAACCATGCGGTTCTGAAGATCGGCGCTAGTAATATTACTCTCGCTTGCACTGTTCTTATGTAAAAATGTCCGGAAAATCGAATGATGATGGTTTCGTTTAGGGTTGATCTCGGTAAAGGGTCCATTTTACCCGATCCTCCCCTCATACTTGAAGAAACTCATATACCATGCGGTTCTGAAGATCGGCGCTAGTAATATTACTCTCACTTGCACTGTTCTTATGAAAAAATGTCTGGAGAATCGAATGATGATAGTTTCGTTTAGGGTTGACCACAGTAAAGGGTCCATTTTACCCGATTTCCCCCCAAACATTGAAAAATAACTCATATACCATGCGGTTCTGAAGATCGGCGCTAGTAATATTACTCTCACTTGCACTGTTCTTATGAAAAAATGTCTGGAAAATCGAATGATGATGGTTTCGTTCAGAGTTGATCTCAGTAAAGGGTCCATTTTACCCGATTTCCCCTCATACTTGAAGAAACTCATATACCATGCGGTTCTGAAGATCGGCGCTAGTAATATTACTCTCACTTGCACTGTTCTTATGTAAAAATGTCTGGAAAATCGAATGATGATAGTTTCGTTTAGGGTTGACCTCAGTAAAGGGTACATTTTACCCGATTTCCCCTCAAACATTGAAAAATAACTCATATACCATGCGGTTCTGAAGATCGGCGCTAGTAATATTACTCTCACTTGCACTGTTCTTATGTAAAAATGTCTGGAAAATCGAATGATGATAATTTTGTTCAGAGTTGACCACAGTAAAGGGTCCATTTTACCCGATTTCCCCCCAAACATTGAAAAATAACTCATATACCATGCGGTTCTGAAGATCGGCGCTAGTAATATTACTCTCACTTGCACTGTTCTTATGTAAAAATGTCTGGATAATCGAATGATGATAGTTTCGTTTAGGGTTGACTACAGTAAAGGGTCCATTTTACCCGATTTCCCCCCAAACATTGAAAAATAACTCATATTCCATGCGGTTCTGAAGATCGGCGCTAGTAATATTACTCTCACTTGCACTGTTCTTATGAAAAAATGTCTGGAAAATCGAATGATGATAGTTTCGTTCAGGGTTGACCTCAGTAAAGGGTCCATTTTACCTGATTTCCCCCCAAACATTGAAAAATAACTCATATACCATGCGGTTCTGAAGATCGGCGCTAGTAATATTACTCTCACTTGCACTGTTCTTATGTAAAAATGTCTGGAAAATCGAATGATGATGGTTTCGTTCAGGGTTGATCTCAGTAAAGGGTCCATTTTACCCGATTTCCACTCAAACATTGAAAAATAACTCATTTACCATGTGGTTTGAAAAATTGTTACTTTAACATTAGATTTATTCTAAGATTTTCCATCTCATGAATAAGATGCAGAATGAAAAAAAAATAATCAAATTTACATCGACTACAATTGTTTGCTCTACAACGTATCATTGTCTTCGCTTCCATCAGACTCTGTATAACTGTCGTCAGCGTCATCTACGGTTGCTTTATTATTTACGTAATAATATTCCAGCTGCTTAGAAAAGTCATCCTCGGCAGATCGATTTTGGATAAGCACTTAGAGTTTCTTTCTAGATGTGACATCTTTGGATCTGACCATGCCAATGACAGCCGCATCATATCCAGAAGGTTATCTTCAGGTGAAGTTTTCCGTGCAAGAAAAGGACGAGCATGCTTGTATCTTTTATGGCACCTCTCTCCAGACTGCTCATCGATGAAATTCATTGGGTAGGGCTATAGAAAAAGTAAATATCTTTTATTAAAGGTGCTATAAAAGCATTTTAAATCAATTTCATGTCTATTACAGATAGTTTCAAAATTATATTTTAAAGGACTGAAGGTAAAATTGATAACAGGTTTTAGATATATTCTTAATAATGATAGTTTACCAGTTTGTTGATGAGATCTGGTAGATGTTTATACTTGTGTACAGATGGAGGTAGTCGTTTCACATAGTTGAATTCTGTCATGATGAGATCCTCCATTTCGTCGTACAACTGCTTGACCTTTTGAGCATCGAGCAGCTTTGAAGAAACGGCTAAGCTGCTAATCAATCTCACATTATTGGCCAGTTCTTCCGAAATACCGAGAATTTCGGCGAACTTTAAAAAAATTATTATTATGTATCTAATATATTAGTATATCTTTACAAACGCCAACGACTAAGGCAATCGACAAAAAGCTGACTAATTTTTTCAGGATTTCACAATTACAAGGTCCCATATTTTGAAGTTTATCATCCGCTAAAATTATCAACGCAATATGAAACTATTAGAGACAAACCTTTCTGAACCAAGCAACCCATGAATAAGTTTGTAGCAGATGAATTAATAAAAAATGTCATTGCTTGTTTCACCGTTACCAAGACCGCACGCGTTTCAATTATACTCTGCTCCATTAAAAACGAAAATTTAATCTTGCTTCCAATATGTTTACAAATCGTGATATTGTGAAAATTTATTTAAACTCAGAACGTAGCAAAGCTCGTCTCATTCAGCTATTTGTAGCAACCTTTAGTGAAAGTGAGAAGTTGGTTCAACGAGATGTGGACAATTGGGTCCGCGGATTTCTTCGACGTTGGAGAAAAGTGCATGGAAAGAGTAAATTCTATTCCTCTCAGAAAACATGGCTTGATACAGTTTACGTGGTGAGTAACTATGAAAATATTCAGAACATTATTGTGGTGCTGACACACATGACATTCAAAAATTATAAATGGTGACTCAAAGGTCCATGCAAACAATAATTACATGTAGGAAACCCACATAATTCCTTGTTACTGATTTTATAAATATTAATCACTAGCATTATTTTCGTTAATATGGTATATCTAAAATATCTTAACATAACCGCCAATTTATGCATCAACTCCTAACCTCACTCCACACGACTTTACAAACGCAACACCGATACCGTTTTACATAAGAACAGTGCAAGTGAGAGTAATATTACTAGCGCCGATCTTCAGAACCGCATGGTATATGAGTTTCTTCAAGTATGAAGGGAAATCGGGTAAAATGGACCCTTTACTGAGGTCAACCCTGAACGAAACCATCATCATTCGATTTTCCAGACATTTTTTCATAAGAACAGTGCAAGTGAGAGTAATATTGCTAGCGCCGATCTTCAGAACCGCATGGTATATGAGTTTCTTCAAGTATGAGAAGAAATCGGGTAAAATGGACCCTTTACTGAGATCAACCCTGAACGAAACCATCATCATTCGATTTTCCAGACATTTTTACATAAGAACAGTGCAAGTGAGAGTAATATTACTAGCGCCGATCTTCAGAACCGCATGGTATATGAGCTTCTTCAAGTATGAGGAGAAATCGGGTAAAATGGACCCTTTACTGAGATTAGCTCTGAACGAAACCATCATCATTCGATTTTCCAGACATTTTTACATAAGAACAGTGCAAGTGAGAGTAATATTACTAGCGCCGATCTTCAGAACCGCATGGTATATGAGTTATTTTTCAATGTTTGGGGGGAAATCGGGTAAAATGGACCCTTTACTGTGGTCAACCCTAAACGAAACTATCATCATTCGATTTTCCAGACATTTTTACATAAGAACAGTGCAAGTGAGAGTAATATTACTAGCGCCGATCTTCAGAACCGCATGGTATATGAGTTTCTTCAAGTATGAGGGGAAATCGGGTAAAATGGACCCTTTACTGTGGTCAACCCTAAACGAAACTATCATAATTCAATTTTCCAGACATTTTTACATAAGAACAGTGCAAGTGAGAGTAATATTACTAGCGCCGATCTTCAGAACCGCATGGTATATGAGTTTCTTCAAGTATGAGGGGAAATCGGGTAAAATGGACCCTTTACTGAGATCAACCCTGAACGAAACCATCATCATTCGATTTTCCAGACATTGTTACATAAGAATAGTGCAAGTGAGAGTAATATTACTAGCGCCGATCTTCAGAACCGCATGGTATATGAGTTTCTTCAAGTATGAGGAGAAATCGGGTAAAATGGACCCTTTACTGAGATTAACTCTGAACGAAACCATCATCATTCGATTTTCCAGACATTTTTACATAAGAACAGTGCAAGTGAGAGTAATATTACTAGCGCCGATCTTCAGAACCGCATGGTATATGAGTTTCTTCAAGTATGAGGGGAAATCGGGTAAAATGGACCCTTTACTGAGATCAACTCTGAACAAAACCATCAACATTCGATTTTCCAGACATTCTTACATAAGAACAGTGCAAGTGAGAGTAATATTACTAGCGCCGATCTTTAGAACCGCATGGTATATGAGTTATTTTTCAATGTTTGGGGGGAAATCGGGTAAAATGGACCCTTTACTGTGGTCAAACCTAAACGAAACTATCATCATTCGATTTTCCAGACATTTTTACATAAAAACAGTGCAAGTGAGAGTAATATTACTAGCGCCGATCTTCAGAACCGCATGGTATATGAGTTTCTTCAAGTATGAGGGGAAATCTGGTAAAATGGACCCTTTACTGAGGTCAACCCTAAACGAAACCATCATCATTCGATTTTCCAGACATTTTTTCATAAGAACAGTGCAAGTGAGAGTAATATTACTAGCGCCGATCTTCAGAACCGCATGGTATATGAGTTTCTTCAAGTATGAGGGGAAATCGGGTAAAATGGACCCTTTACTGAGATCAACCCTGAACGAAACCATCATCATTCGATTTTCCAGACATTTTTACATAAGAACAGTGCAAGTGAGAGTAATATTACTAGCGCCGATCTTCAGAACCGCATGGTAATTTTTCAATGTTTGGGGGGAAATCGGGTAAAATTGACCCTTTACTGTGGTCAACCCTAAACGAAACTATCATCATTCGATTTTCCAGACATTTTTACATAAGAACAGTGCAAGTGAGAGTAATATTACTAGCGCCGATCTTCAGAACCGCATGGTATATGAGTTTCTTCAAGTATGAGGGGAAATCGGGTAAAATGGACCCTTTACTGAGATCAACCCTGAACGAAACCATCATCATTCGATTTTCCAGACATTTTTACATAAGAACAGTGCAAGTGAGAGTAATATTACTAGCGCCGATCTTCAGAACCGCATGGTATATGAGTTATTTTTCAATGTTTGGGGGGAAATCGCGTAAAATGGACCCTTTACTGTGGTCAACCCTAAACGAAACTATCATCATTCGATTTTCCAGACATTTTTACATAAGAACAGTGCAAGTGAGAGTAAAATTACTAGCGCCGATCTTCAGAACCGCATGGTATATGAGTTTCTTCAAGTATGAGGGGAAATCTGGTAAAATGGACCCTTTACTGAGGTCAACCCTAAACGAAACCATCATCATTCGATTTTCCAGACATTTTTTCATAAGAACAGTGCAAGTGAGAGTAATATTACTAGCGCCGATCTTCAGAACCGCATGGTATATGAGTTTCTTCAAGTATGAGGGGAAATCGGGTAAAATGGACCCTTTACTGAGGTCAACCCTAAACGAAACCATCATCATTCGATTTTCCAGACATTTTTTCATAAGAACAGTGCAAGTGAGAGTAATATTACTAGCGCCGATCTTCAGAACCGCATGGTATATGAGTTTCTTCAAGTATGAGGGGAAATCGGGTAAAATGGACCCTTTACTGAGATCAACCCTGAACGAAACCATCATCATTCGATTTTCCAGACATTTTACATAAGAACAGTGCAAGTGAGAGTAATATTACTAGCGCCGATCTTCAGAACCGCATGGTATATGAGTTTCTTCAAGTATGAGGGGAAATCGGGTTAAATTGACCCTTTACTGAGATCAACTCTGAATGAAACCATCATCATTCGATTTTCCAGACATTTTTACATAAGAACAGTGCAAGTGAGTGTAATATTACTAGCGCCGATCTTCAGAACCGCATGGTATATGAGTTTCTTCAAGTATGAGGGGAAATCGGGTAAAATGGACCCTTTACTGTGGTCAACCCTAAACGAAACTATCATCATTCGATTTTCCAGACATTTTTACATAAGAACAGTGCAAGTGAGAGTAATATTACTAGCGCCGATCTTCAGAACCGCATGGTATATGAGTTATTTTTCAATGTTTGGGGGGAAATCGCGTAAAATGGACCCTTTACTGTGGTCAACCCTAAACGAAACTATCATCATTCGATTTTCCAGACATTTTTACATAAGAACAGTGCAAGTGAGAGTAATATTACTAGCGCCGATCTTCAGAACCGCATGGTATATGAGTTTCTTCAAGTATGAGGGGAAATCTGGTAAAATGGACCCTTTACTGAGGTCAACCCTAAACGAAACCATCATCATTCGATTTTCCAGACATTTTTTCATAAGAACAGTGCAAGTGAGAGTAATATTACTAGCGCCGATCTTCAGAACCGCATGGTATATGAGTTTCTTCAAGTATGAGGGGAAATCGGGTAAAATGGACCCTTTACTGAGATTAACTCTGAACGAAACCATCATCATTCGATTTTCCAGACATTTTTACATAAGAACAGTGCAAGTGAGAGTAATATTACTAGCGCCGATCTTCAGAACCGCATGGTATATGAGTTATTTTTCAATGTTTGGGGAAATCGGGTAAAATGGACCCTTTACTGTGGTCAACCCTAAACGAAACTATCATCATTCGATTTTCCAGACATTTTTACATAAGAACAGTGCAAGTGAGAGTAATATTACTAGCGCCGATCTTCAGAACCGCATGGTATATGAGTTTCTTCAAGTATGAGGGGAAATCTGGTAAAATGGACCCTTTACTGTGGTCAACCCTTAACGAAACTATCATCATTCGATTTTCCAGACATTTTTACATAAGAACAGTGCAAGTGAGAGTAATATTACTAGCGCCGATCTTCAGAACCGCATGGTATATGAGTTTCTTCAAGTATGAGGGGAGAATCGGGTAAAATGGACCCTTTACTGAGGTCAACCCTGAACGAAACCCTCTCCATTCAATTTTCCGGACATTTTTACATAAGAACAGTGCAAGCGAGAGTAATATTACTAGCGCCGATCTTCAGAACCGCATGGTATATGAGTTATTTTTCAATGTTTGGGGGGAAATCGGGTAAAATGGACCCTTTACTGTGGTCAACCCTAAACGAAACTATCATCATTCGATTTTCCAGACATTTTTACATAAGAACAGTGCAAGTGAGAGTAATATTACTAGCGCCGATCTTCAGAACCGCATGGTATATGAGTTTCTTCAAGTATGAGGGGAAATCGGGTAAAATGGACCCTTTACTGAGATCAACTCTGAACGAAACCATCATCATTCAATTTTCCAGACATTTTTACATAAGAACAGTGCAAGTGAGAGTAAAATTACTAGCGCCGATCTTCAGAACCGCATGGTATATGAGTTTCTTCAAGTATGAGGGGAGAATCGGGTAAAATGGACCCTTTACTGTGGTCAACCCTGGACGAAACCCTCTCCATTCAATTTTCCTCACATTTTTACATAAGAACAGTGCAAGCGAGAGTAATAAAGGGTGTCCACGATGAAATTGCCACACTATGAAATTGCTCTAACTTTTTAACCGTTGGGTAGAATTTAATGAAAATTTGGGTGGATTTAGTTCATAGTGCATTATTTACATCCTGCAAGTTTTAAAGTCCTGTGATCAAAACTCGCGGAAATGGAGTCAAAAGAACAGCTCGTGCGTGATAAAATCTTGCGCATTCATCACGAGAACAAGGATCTCTCGCATCGTTCCATCGCTAAAACGTTGGGAATCGCGAATTCCACGGTGTCGCGAGTGATTAATCGGTTCGAGGAACGGTTGACCACCGATCGGAAGCCCAGAAGTGAAGGAAAAAGTATTCCGTACAACACCAAAAATCACAACCGCGTAGTTGGGGCCTTCAACCGAAATCCGAACGCCTCCGTTTGGGATGTGGCTAAGAAGCTGCACCTAAGCCGAAGTTTTGTCCAGAAGGCCAAAACTAAGGCTGGGCTTCGAACGTTCAAGGTACAAAAGGCCCCTAATCGCGACGAGAAGCAGAACAAGTCTGCCAAAACCCGTGCAAGGAAGTTGTACCTCAACATGCTGACGAAAGTTGAATGCTGCATCATGGACGACGAAACATATGTGAAGGCCGACTTCAAACAGATCCCCGGAAACCTGTTTTTCACGGCCAAGGATAAGTTCAGCGTTCCGGAGCATGTCCGCACTCAGAAGATGTCCAAATTTGCGAAGAAATTCCTGGTTTGGCAAGCCATCTGCACGTGCCGGAAGCGGAGTGCACCTTTCGTGACCCAGGACACGATGAACGGACAGGTGTACATAAAAGAGTGCCTCCAGAAGCGGCTGCTTCCTCTCCTGAAGGCCCACAACGTCCCAACAATCTTCTAGCCGGATTTGGCCTCACGCCACTACTCCAAGGACGTGCTGAAGTGGTATGCGGACAATAAGGTCAATTTCGTGCCGAAAATGTTCAACCCTCCCAACATTCCGGAGCTCCGCCCCATCGAGAAGTACTGGGCGATTATGAAGCAGCACCTTCTTAAACGACCTAAGGTAGTGAAGACAGTCGAGGAACTGAAGAAAGTATGGGTTTGTATGCAAAAAACGGTTGATTCACAGGTTGTGCAGAATCTTTTGGCCGGGGTTAAGGCCAAGGTGCGGGCATTTGCGTATGGACTGTAAATAAAATACGATTAAAATGGTAAAATGAAGTTTAATAATTAAAAAACAATCCCTGAAAATTTGATGGCAATCGGATGAAAACTCGAATTTTGCGAATCAATTTTGTGTGTGGCAATTTCATCGTGGACACCCTTTATTACTAGCGCCGATCTTCAGAACCGCATGGTTTATGAGTTTATTCAAGTATGAGGGGAGAATCGGGTTAAATTGGCAATATGGACCACTTCCTGGCATCCGATCACAGTGAAATATGTTCCATTCAGTTTTTCAGGTTTTGCTGCAAATTTACAGTGCATTTGGATGCAATATAATAGCATTAAGTTCTGTTTTTGGGTAATAAACCTAATTTGCATCCAAAATGAGGGGTGAAATGGGCAAAATGGGACACTTACTGTGGTCAACCCTAAATAAAACCAACACCATTCAATTGCTCGCATTTTTTCCCATTAGAAAAGCTATTTTTTAGGACTCCAACCCTGCGCCGTCTAAATTAATGGGATTTTGGTTCCATTTTTACCCACTGAAGCAATTGACAATTCAGTGGCCCCTCCTTGCAGCTATCATTTCCTTCGATGGATAATTTTCCAAATGAGGTCGGGGATTTGATCACGGGGATTTGTTCTGCAGTGGAATTGTCGAAGTCTTGTTCCTAAATTGGAATCTTTTAAATTTTTAGCTCACACTACCGGTTGTGATGCATTCGCTCTTTGTGAAACATGGCTTTCTTCCGAAATCAATCTTCCGATTCATGATTTCAATATTATTCGTCTTGATCGTGAGGATTCGCGTGGAGAGGGAGTACTTTTGAGGATCAAAAAGTGCTACTCCTTCTATAGAGTGAATGTTCCTCTTATTCCAGGTGTTGAAGTTGTCGCATGTCAGGCTGCTATTAAAAATAAAAGCCTTTGTATTGCTTCTGTATATATTCCTCCTAGAGCCTCGATGAACCGAAAACAACTTTCAGACATTTGTTCGGTCCTTCCTTCTCCACGGTTGATCATGGGAGATTTTAACTCTCACGGTACAGGCTGGGGAGAACTGTACGATGACAACCGATCTTCCCTGATATATGACCTCTGTGACAACTTCAATATGACAGTTCTTAACAATGGAGAAGTAACACGTTTGGCTGGTACATCCTCAGTTGGCAGTAGATTAGACCTCATACTTTGTTCGAATTCATTATCGTTGGATTGCACATGGAATGTGATTCAAGATCCTCACAATAGTGATCACTTGCCCATACAAATTTCGGTTGCCACCGGGTTCAATCCGTCGAAATCTGTCAACGTCGCGTATGATCTTACTCGTCACATCGATTGGATAAAGTTTAGGGCAGCAGTAGATGAAGCCGTAACGACGGTAGAAAGGCTTTCACCGCTGGAAGAATATAACTTCCTCTCCAACCTGATCTTAGACAGCGCGCTTCAAGCTCAAACTCGACCAGTTCCAGGGACGTCATCTCGCAGGAAACCTCCTTCTCCATGGTGGGATCAGCAATGCACCGAGGTTTACCGTAAAAAGTCCGACGCGTTTAAAGTTTTCCGTAGACGTGGAACACCTGAGCACTTCGAAGTATACACGGCTCTCGAACGTGAACTTAAGAGCCTCATCAAGGCCAAGATACGCGGTTACTGGCGAACATTCGTGAACGCGCTATCGCGCGAAACGTCGATGAGTACTCTTTGGAACACGGCGCGAAGGTTGCGTAACCGAATTACGAACAACGAGAGCGAGGAGTACTCGGACCAATGGATCCTCAAGTTCGCGCGAAAAGTTTGTCCAGATTCTGTGCCGGCACGGATGATTCCTCGCGAAACCACGAATTCGATAGATGAGATCAGCCTACCCTTTTCAATGGTAGAGTTCTCTCTCGCACTCCTTTCGTGTGGCAATACGGCTCCAGGGGCTGATGGGATCAAGTTCAACTTGCTTAAGAACCTCCCAGACGTCGCGAAGAGGCGCATGTTGAACTTGTTTAATCAGTTTCTGGAACTCAACATTGTACCGGATGATTGGAGACGGGTGAGAGTTATTGCCGTTAAAAAACCTGGTAAACCCGCGTCCGACCACTACTCCTATCGACCCATCGCGATGTTATCTTGTATTCGAAAATTGTTGGAGAAAATGATCCTCTTCCGTCTGGACAAATGGGTTGAGACGAATAACCTGCCTTCAACGATTTTTTTCCTATTTTTCGTCAACAGTCACTCGTCAGCTGGCGGTATAAATGGAGTGAAGGAGATTTGGGGCGATGGCAACATTCTATCATCCCAAAGGTGTCGAAGAAATCTTGGTTTAGGGGGATGGATGTGGGTCGAGACTTCATTCGTGTCATGTCTCGCCTCATGTCCAATCATTATTCTTTGAATGCTAATTTACACGGGTTGGGCTGAGCGACAGCAATCTCTGTGAATGTGGACAAGGCTATCAGGACGCAGATCACGTTATTTGGTCTTGTGCTGAACATCGTGGAGTCAGATCAGGGCTTTATGATTCCCTTCGGGCTCGAGGTAGACAACCCAATGTGCCAATTCAAGATATTTTGGCTGTACGTGATTTGGAGTACATGAAACTCATTTATGTGTTTTTGACTAACATTAGTCTTAGATTGTAGTTAGTTTAACCTGTATGTTTAGTTTAAGTTTTTTTTTATCTGTGTATGTGTGTGTTTTTTTTTCTTTTTCAAAAAATGTTCAAGTCAAAAGAAAACCATAAATTGTATAGTTGTAAGTGTTTCAAAATTTAGAATTTAAATTTAATGTGTTATGTAAACCATACTTTAAATTCCCACCCTCTTTCCCATCCGTAATTTGTAATTCCTATTAACCTCGAGACGGCCGCGAGTAATCGGTTTTATCCCCCTAACTTTTAAGACAAATGATGTATAAAGACAAATGATGTATAAAAACATGAAAATTTGGCTCTGTAATGTTGATTTGATTGAGCCTGTACAAATAAATGAATAATTAAAAAAAAAAAAGAATTGCGACGCAATTTCGTACAGTTTAACCATTTTTCAATAATCTACGAAACTCATATGCCTTTTACATGCCCCTTGCTAATTTCGACAACAAAATGTCAAATGCAGTTTTTTGAAGTTTATTTGCATTTTAACAGGGCTATAGCCCAGTTAGCGAACGCCCAGTTAAAAAGCAGCCCAGTTAAACAGCACCTAGTTAGCGAACAGTTACTGTAGTTGAATTTGAGCGTAGGGTATGTTTGAAAGGCGGCATCCGATCGAGCACACAATCTCTTGCACAGCTATTCCAGTGTGGGTGAGGCAAGGGGAAGGGGACCCCTTTCAAGCACTGGGCTTACATAGGAATAAATCACTGATTTCACTAGAATTCGTTGACCCAAATTTAATGAAAATTTTTTTTGCTATGTTACCAACTATAACCAAATGCATTCACAAATAGTAATATTTTAGTATTGGTAAAATTTTCAATGTTTGAGTTCTTGATTGTATATCCGTCAAATAACTTATTTAAATAAAAACCCAAACAACAATATCTGTATAGTAGGGATTATAATTTTTTGAAGTTTGAATAATCGATTGATCATATGCGAAAAAGAATCATCATAAAGTTGTTTTGAAGATGAAATTTTGTTTTGAGTTTTGATTATATAAAAAACCTCAAATGAAGAGCCTAAAGTAACAATGAAATTAAACTTCATCTAAATTAAGATGTAAAAATTAGTTTTAACGACCAACTTAAATGATGAGACGTTTTCGTCTTTAAAACGTAATTTATTTAATTTCTCGTGATTCAGAATAGGAAACGACTTATTAAGCTTGCTAGAGACGAACCAGCCACCGGCTGAAAGTCAATTTAAAAAGACATCTAATCTTATCTACTTATTTTGTTTTGGTATTTTACCTCTTATGCTGTGTTCTTTAATACCAAGGCCAGTTATCACGATCTAAATTAGGTATTCATGTGTTATTTTCTCCCTCTCGGGTAGGAGTCTTTTTGGTAAGCACACTTTAGTGTATATTTCATTGATCCTCGAAGCAGTGATGATGAAGGATTGCGAAATCATACCTACCTTTTAGCCACAAATAGCTAAAATAAACAATATATATATGTATATACAGTAGCGGACATAAAACATGCACCAAACTGTATGCAAAGCTTGTTTTGAAAGGTTCTCACTTATTTCTGTTATCTTGAGTGATGTTATCGTACGAATTGATTAATATTAATGTAGAGTTTAATTTAGGGTTATTACTTCGAACATTTATTAAATTCCTTTTAGAGTGTACCTGAAACTGTCAACAGCTATCAAAATTAAGCCGGACAAAAAAATTGCACCTACATAATTGATTGTTTGTTTTTCGTTTTCTTAAAGTTTTATAAGATAGTGTGCGTTGTGGTAATAATCACAATTAACAATGAAGAAAAAAACGTTGAGTAACGATGCACGTTGTGCCATTGTCAAAGCTAAACAGTCGGGGAAAACCGATCGTCAAATCGCTGCGGATTTCGGAGTCAGTCATACAACAGTTGGAAGAATTTATAAGCGGTTTTTGCAGACTAAATCGCTAGACAGGAAACCTGGCAGCGGCCGCCCCCGTAAATCAACGGAACGGCAGGATAGATCCATGATTCGGATCGTTAAGAACGATCCACGGAAGACTGCAACTGATGTCAACAAATACGCTACACAGCAATTGCACCTCAACTTGAGTTCCCGAACTATTCGACGCCGTCTATGTGACGCAAAACTTTTCGGCCGTCGACCAGCAAAAAACCCCTTATATCACCAAAGAACCGACAGGCTCGTTTAAGCTTTGCCAGACGATTTCAACATTGGTCGAAGTCGGACTGGGAGAAAGTTTTGTGGTCAGATGAAAGTAAATTCAATTTGTTTTCATCGGACGGCATCAGATACGTACGAATTCCTAAAGGACAGCGATATAACCCGAGATACCAGGTTCCAACGGTGAAACATGGCGGTGGAAGTATCATGGTTTGGGGTAAACCTTCACAAATATTATTTTCATAATTGCTCTTTCATGTATTTATCATTTCAGGCTGCTTCAGTCGAAACGGCGTTGGTCCAATACGTCGTATTCAAGGAATTATGACCGCCCAGGTGTACAAAGAACTGCTGGAGAACACTATGCTTCCACATGCTACCACCCGTATGGCAAAAAGGTGGACTTTTCAACAAGATAATGATCCCAAGCACACTTCAAATCTGGTCAAATTATGGATGAAAAGGAATAAAGTGCCTATTTTAGAGTGGCCGTCGCAATCACCGGACCTCAATCCAATTGAGCATTTATGGGAAGAGCTCGAACGTCGAATTCGCGTACGTACGTACAAGAATACAGACGAACTAATGGCAGGACTGGAGCAAGAATGGTTCAAAATACCAATTGAACGTCTTATCGCTTTGGTTGATTCAATGCCAGATCGCTGTGCAGCAGTTATCGCATCAAATGGCTACGCAACTAAATATTAAACATATTTCTACTGTTTTTTGAAAAAAGTACTTAAATGAATTAAATAAATACAATCTGACTTGAATTTTGAATCCTGGTGCACTTTTTTTGACCACTCTCAATATGAATCAACTTACCTTCTTCAACTCCAACTCAATCACGGGTTTAAACTAGGTGCATATTGTTACCTAGATAAATTACTTTTGGTAACAGTAATCACCCCTCATAGGTCTTGTTGAGAATAAACCATTGGATTACTTATTTAATCATGTTTGAACACAAAACATATGCTTGGTGCAATTTTAATGTCCGCTACTGTATATATACATATATATATATATATATATATATATATATATATATATATATATATATATATATATATATATATATATATATATATATAATATATATATATATATATATATATATATATATATATATATATATATATATATAAATATATTTATATATAAATATATATATATATATATATATATATATATATATATATATATATATATATATATATATATATATATATATATATATATATATATATATATATATATATATATATATATATATATATATATATATATATATATATATATATATATATATATATATATATATATATATAAATGAAATGCTGTCCGTTCGTGACAACTCACGAACAACAGGTCTTGGTTTCCAACAGGTTTATATGAAGAAAAAGTTAAAAAAAAGTTACTGGAAAGTGAAAAAAATCATAAAAACCAAATTGTGATTTTGCATGGGAATATCATAATAAGCTAGACAGCAAGACCATCTTTCGATTTGTAAGGAGAAACCGTTGGAAACTATTATAATGGCTTCGTAATTAACATAAAAAATAGAACGAGAGAGGAGAGAATCACTTTACTTTTGTTACTCAGCACCTTTTGAAAAGATAAACAAAAAATTATAATACGCTAGAGTCGCTTATTTCGCAATTTTTTACGGGGTTGTCGGAATTTGACGTGATTTGCGAGAAAAATACGCTGTTTTCTTTATCCACCCGAGTAGATACCGTTCGCTGAAATTTGATAAAAAACGCGTCTCAAAGCTAACTTTTCTCGCAGCCGGCGTCGGTGGTGTAGTGGTAAGCGTGACTGCTACTGGCACCCCAGTGGGTCTGGGTTCAATCCCAGTCAACGTCGGTGGTTTTTCTGAGGCGAAAAAATCGTGGTCACGTCTTCCTTCGGAAGGGAAGTAAAGCCTTTGGTCCCGGTTCATAGTTATGAGTCGTTAGGTAGGGTCCAGGTGGTGGAGTCGTCTCCCTGGCGTCGGTGATTGTCACCATGTGAGGAAATAGGCCGATGGAAAATAAATAAGCAAAAAAAAAAAACTTTTCTCGCTTTTTACGAAGGTTTTGTAGATTACGGGTTTTTACGCGGATCCAGGAATGTGCTCGGTTTTTTAAGTAGTTTTTTCCATCGCACAAAGTAACTTCAGTGTAAACGATTTATAGCGTGTAGAAACTGGACGTATAAACTGGAACGTTTGTATTGATGACACTCGCAGCGAGATGTAAATTCTCGATCAACAATAGAATAGGGCCTATCAACATTTGTAAACAAATATGTCTGAGCCCGTTTTCCATTGGCGGAACTAGACAATTAGTTTGGAGGGGGCCTGGAGGGGGCATGTCCGACGGATTTTTTTTCGTTTATAGGAATATTGAAAAGAGCGACGAAAGTAGAGTAATTGGTGGAGACAGGTTATTTTAATTGATAAATCAAAACAAGTTTGATCGAATAATTAGGTGAATAATAGTCTATAAGCTCCTGCCAATTTGTCAACGCGATAACGAGTCAGCTGACTCAGCAAACGGCATGTTGTTGAACATCTTCTCCAGATGTCCTACAACATTGTCGATTACCTATAAAATAAACACACAAAAAACACAAAATATCTGAACTGCCGGTAGTCGCAAGTCAGTCCCATCTGAATTTATATCAGTTTTTAGTTAACATCATGAATAAGTTTATATTACTCATCGTTGCTATTATTCTCAAAGTGTACGCTTCACTCATCACACTTCTTCCATTGATTATGATCTCTCCATGAAGCAGGCTATTCAAGGAGTTCCAGATCAACTTCGACCTATTTGAATCCCCCATATTTTTATTGAAAAGTACCAACATGTCAATTGCAATAGAAGAATTTTCACTGTTGGGTCACGCATTGAAAGATGAACTGGTTTCGGTGTCTACTATGAATACTCATCTGCCTTTCGGAAACTTCAGGAACCTTGTTCCGTAGCAACATGCTGAGCTGGCAGCAATCAGTTTCGCATTGAGGATAATTTCCGACATGCCAATAGACCATTATTTCATCTTCTCCGATAGCCAGTTCTATTTAGGCCCTGAAGTCGATGAAACGCGCGCAGGTGGCGCCATCAAATGCTAAACAGAGGTTACTTCGGAAGCAACTAATCAACAGGCTTTCAAACTTGCAAGTGACGCATATCACCTAGTGAATGCTAGTCTGTATAAATCACATGCTATCCGTGTACAATTTTGCCTTGCGTAGAGACCCAAAAAGTTTATGGAGTTTTGTGAATTCTAAGAGGAAATGCTCTTCCATCCCGTCAAATGTATTTCTAGACGAATCAGAATCTTCTCCAGCTGAAGAATGATGCGAACGGTTTGCCAAGCATTTCACATCTGTGTTCTCCGCTGGCCTCACATCTCAACAAGAATCTGAACTGGTAACTTCTTATTTACCTGTTGATGTTTTTGACCTGGACACCTTTTCCATCACTTTGGATATGATCATTGCTGCTTCTAAAAAGCTCGTATTCAACCGAGCCTGATGGTGTACCGGCTGTTATCTTTTGTCGCTGTGCTGCTTCCTTATCCACTCCTCTTGGCCACATCTTTAACAAATCATTTGAGCAGCAGAAGTTTACCGCTGTGTAAAAACAATCTTTTATGTTCCTCGTATTCAAGAAAGGAGATAAAAGAAATGTTAAGAGCTACGGAGGAATTACCAGTCTATCTGCGAGATCAAAGGTTTTCGAAATAGTCGATAGTAATGAAATGCATGGCCGTACCAAACAATACATTTCAGACAACCAACTTGGATATATACCAGGCCGCTCCATAACAACGAACCTTCTGGACTTAACTAATACCTGTATTACACAGATTGAAGCTAAAAATCGAGTGGATCCCGTATATACGGACTTAAAGGCCACCTTTGACGTCATTGATCACAAAATACTTCTGTGCAAACTCTCCCGTCGCGGCGCATCAAAGAGACTTGTGGTATGGCTGGATAGCTACTTGATCGTTCGTGTTCTGAGCGTAAACTTGATTCAGCTGTTTCCAGTACGTTTAATAATAATTCAGGCGTTCCGCAAGGCAGTAACTAGGAGCCTTTGCTATTTGCGCTGTTCTTTAACGATGCTGCTTTGTTGCTAGGATCGAACTACGTACTGATATACGCAGACGACCAGAAAATCTACCTTGTGGTGAGGTCTATTGAAGACTGCTACCGGCTTCAGGAGCTTCTAGACATGTTTTCGGTGTAAGATGAATAAACTCGTGATAAGCATTACTAAATGTGTTGCTATCACGTTCCACCGATCCTTGTGTCCCATCACTTTTAACTACCAAATTGATGGGAATGTCCTGGAGCACGTTGATTAGGTTAGTGTTCTGGGTGTGGCACTGGACGATTGATTTACATTTAATCAGCACATCAGCACCATCATCAAGAAAGCTTTACGACAGTTGGGATTCATCACTAAAATCTTCCGTGATTTTACCGATCCTCACTGCCTCAAAGCACTCTACTGTGGTCTTGTACGACCAGTTCTTGAACATGCTGCGGTGGTTTGGACTCCGTATCAACTGTCATGTGACCTCAGAATAGAACGTGTTCAACGTAGATTCATACGCTTTGCACTCAGAAGCTTACCCTGGCGTAATCCTCAAGATCTCCCTCCGTATCCCGAACGATACCGGCTTCTAGGACTCGACACGCTGCACCGTCGCCGAAATATTCAACAAGCGACCCTTATCGCAAAGATAGTGAACGGTGAAATTGACGCACCAGCACTTCTGTCTTGCATTGACTTTCGAGTGGGAAGACAACTTAAATCGTCTTATCTACTGCTGACTTCTTGCCATCGGACTTCTTGCGGTTATAATGAGCCACTGACATCATGCGTTCGTACCTTTTCGTTGGTTGACGACCTCTTCGACTTTAGAGAATCTTCTAGATCTTTTAAAAATAGAATAACTGCATCAAGACTGCAACAATTTAGGCTACAATAGTTTTAATAAGTTCATGTAGACTACGGCCAGATGAATTAAACAAAATAAAATAAAAATCGACACACAAATCACCAAAACTAACGGAAACAAGCTGTAATTTTAAAATGGCAGTTACAGACATTTACACACGGAGGGCACTCTAGCTTGGATGTCTGTTCTCTGTGATATTACCAAGCAGAATTTTGACAATTGATTTGCATGGAACGAAATGTCACCTTCACTTACGGAATAATCGAGAGGAACGTTTTTCCGAAAACAAATGTGACAACTCCCATTAGTTTACGTGGAAACCTTACAAATTTCAGGTGGATACTGCTACCGTTTCAGTAAACGGAATTTAACATGGGTTTGGTATAGAAAAAGAAATTTTTTTTGAACACGCTATCGACCTTTTGGCAGTATTTGAACACGATCAAGCGCATACATTTTTGCCATTCAATGTGGCGGATGTGTCTGCCTTGACCTACCCAGCATGGGATGTGTGGCAAAAGTGTGTGCGTTTGCTTCGAAATACTGCTTAACAAAACCCTACGCTCAAATTCAAACTTACTTTTATTCAATTTCATAACCTGTCGAGCTCTTTTGGACCTATCGATACTTTCTCTTCACATCTTTGGCTCCAGCGAAAATTGTTGTTCACTACTGAGATCCCATGATGTTGGGAAGATATTTCTAATGTCAAAACATTTTAACAGACGCAAACTCTCGAGTGAAGTGATGTAATGTTGATATATCGGAGGTCTCATGGATCTTATTGTCGATAACAATGGTCTTCTTGATATATGTACCAACTTCTCATCCTTTAAGATACAGTGGAGTAAGTGAAAAGTGTGAAGAAGAGAGTATGCACACTTTACTCTTCTACTGAAGGAAGCAAAGTACAACAACAACTTAAATGAAGAAAAAAAACCTACAATTCCGTAGAGATTATGAATAGTGTTTCATTTCATATTAGAAATATATTACAAATATATAAGTGAAAAATCCTGGGGGGGGCCTACAGAATTCTGGAGGGGGCCTGGCCCCCTAGGCACCCCCAGTAGTTACGCCAATGCCGTTTTCTCTTAAACCATAAGCCAACCCACGCAAACCAATACCATAATCATGTAGGGAAAAGTTTCTCTACACGATGATGCTACAGATTTGCGTATGTAGCCTATGGTTGGCGAGAAACAAGGCTCAGAAGTGTATGTTTACAAATCTTGATTGGCCTTATTCTATTGTTGGTCAAGAATTGGAGTGAAGGTCAATGGAAAGTTAAGGTATTAGTTATTGTCTAATGTATTGAACTGATAAATGTGTAATTACGTTTTTGGTTACATTAGTATCGTTCGCCGTGAGATAAAAGGATATTACTAAAAATTAAAAAGAAACAAATTAAGTTGCGATTTCAGTTCATTTCAATTAGTATTGTTGTACAATGCTTCCAACTAGACAGAATAATATCGGTCGGCTGCTAGCTCAGCAAACTCTCAAATGAGACAAAGCGACGATCAGTGTGCAACTCAAAATGAATTGGATCGACAACGGATCTCACGGGCTCGAACGATGTTGAGTGAAGAAGAAAGAGCAGCTCAAAATACAAGCATTAAAGTAAGAAAGAAGCGTAATCGGCAAGTATTAGAAAGATCTGGTAGCAATCGTGCCCAACATAACCTTAAAAATCAATTACGAAGCCAAACCTACATTCCACAAAATCTTCAACCTGCTTCCTATGGTTGATGACTGTGTGTGTGTATATATATACAATCCAACGCCCACCATCCGGCAGTGGTTTTATGGAAGAAAAATGTTTGCAGTTTAACGAACTGTTGTCGACTCGACAAAAATTTTTAGCCCGGGAGTTGGAAGACGATAGATCTGTTGAGTTCCAGTCTATCACGTCCATTCCGAGGTCACTGTCACTTACAACAAGCCCCGCATAAACACAGTACAAACATCAAATGGATATAGGTACTGTGCATACACTTCCATCCTCAAATCTTATTGTTTTGAGGATGACACATATTTAGTAGTATCGTTCAAATTCAGATAGATCTCACCGGATATTATTGCTGATGTTCAGTCTTCATTTGGACGACTTCCCTGTGATGATAAAGGATGAATTTATGTCTCTACAGAAGAAGCACTCAACTATTCGGCTAATATTTTCACATCATCCTTTTCCAATTACTACTTCGCGCACAAATGCAATACAATGAAGATTACAGGTAAAAAAACACTTCCGAGAAGAAATTTTACTTGAAAAGTCATAATAATTGTGCAACGAAAGAAAAACACTTTCACAGCTCTCCATCAGTACACCACGTGGTGAGTGCATTTGAAATTATATGTATATATATATATATATATATATATATATATATATATATATATATATATATATATATATATATATATATATATATATATACAACAATTCCATGAAAAAAAGTTATACGATCTCTCAGAATTTTATAATATTCGGTAGGATTGTTCAACATCGAAAAATATTAGACCCGTATTTTTTTATTTCGTTATTAGACTGGACCTTTCTGCGTTAGACTGGTCAAGAAATCGTGATTTTTCAAAATCTTCAATTTTCAAAAATTTATAACTCCTAAACCGTTTAATCGATTTTAGTCATTTTTGGCCATTGTATTGGTATTTTTTGAATTTCCAAGCAAAAATACGAAACCTTTGAATATATCAATTTTTGTATGAAAAAATACAAAACAAATAGTTTTTCTTGAATTTGACTGCGAGGGGCCTCAACGACTCCTTGTTTTAGTATTTTTAAATGAAAGAGCATTCAATTTTACATAACATATCAAAAAATTGGAGATGTTCTGCGTGTCGTTTTGGAGATACAATTTTTAAATAATAAATCATTACTCTTCATTTTATACATCACCCGCCTGTAGAAACGATGAAGATGCATGGTAGATTACCATGCGTCTCCATCCAATCAAACCTATGACTAATGAAATCTATGAGTTACTTACAAACTTAGTATAACATTCGAATCAGTCTTTAAGGCTTTCCGTTAACCACACAGACCAATTGCTATTTTTTGACGATTACCTTTTCAAATAAATAAGGCTTTAAAATTTCAAATATTTTTGCTTAGTGTAAGTTCCAAGAAAAAAACACTTTAAAGCCGCGCGACATGATGAACATGTTAAAAAATAAGAAAAACACTTTTATACATTTATTTTTATTTATTAAGTTTTTTCATAACAATTTTATACATTTTTCTTCCGTTGAAAATGAATTTTGTTTCACAATAATATACTCTTCGTTTTGAGGCTTAAAACTATGGAATGACTGAGTCCCTGAAATTTGCTTCACACGTGTGTAACGATTTTTTAATTTTCTTTCCATTTTATTATAGTCGGATTCCGAAAAAAATTGATAGTGTATTTTCGAGTCTGGCTTAGAAATAGCCCATGAATAAAGTTCTTCGGCCGTTGTTATGTGATGATCTTGCAAACTGGCTTTCGCAGCATTTCGTTTCAATACGCCTCCCAAAGCATCACAAGGGCCCTTTCCATGACAAGTAGCGAAAAAATTCCACTCGGCATCTATGCCAAAATCTTTTGCATGTTGCACAAATTAAAAGCGGTCATTTTATTTTTGTATTGGCTTCCAGATCCATCTGAGAAGAAATAAATTTTCTCTGAACCTGATAACTTACTTTTTATGAACGCTATGCATTGAGTCAAAAAAGACGCACTGCGACATGATTATGTTTAGTGAAATCAGCAATTGCAATAAAACTGGTAAACTTCAAATCATTTGATTCTTCATCTTTAAAATAAATAGCACAAGGGTGAATAGTACATTGAGCGTTTGCCCAATGAAAGCCTTGAACTGCATCCTGCACAACGAATGAATAATTCTCCGAAAAATCACAGATTATGATACACTCAGTAGCTTTTAAATTGTTTTTCACGTGTTTTAAATAGTTTGCCTGTCGCTCAGCTGTAAAGTTATGTGGCAATAAATTGAGTAGTTTTTCTAAAAAGTATCAATAAATTCTTGTGTGTCCATTTCAACTAAGTCCAAACTGCATCTTTCTGCTTGACGCCATTGTTTAAATTGTAATGATTCAACGTGACCGTTATTAAGAATGGTCATAAGTTCTACCGCTAAAATTTGCATTCCCGGACAATTTTCGCAACATTGCTGCCAGCAATGCTCATTTGGATTTTGACAAATTATTTTTGAAAACATATCATGGTAGGACTGAACACCATCTGGAAGTAATTGTTTACTTTGAGTGTTTTAAAAATCAATTTAACGTTTTGGTGGTAAATGCAAACGCACACCGTATGCGTGCCACTTGTTCCTGCCAAAATGCAGTGTTTTGGATGGTTACTGGCGAACATCGAAAATCCAATCTTAATATCAGGATGAGTATTTTTAAATATGGAGTACGCCTCTTGCAAATTGCATAAAACTAACCTTCTTTGTATGTAGATCCTACCTTCTTCATTGTTGGATATCAAATAATCCCTTTTCCCGGGCACACGACTTATATCGTCGCTATTATAAAAATTACGAACACGCATTAGCGTTTCCTCTCTAACGAAGCTCTACTAATCCTCTTTTTAGGCACTGACATTATTCCCTCCTGTTGTTGTAATACTTTCACTTGGTTGGCCATATATTGGAAACATCAAACTCTTGCATAATCCTATATGTAGACCAACTTTTGGGCAGTGTGGTTAAAATCCTATACCGCTCATTGCTATCTTTTGTTTCCTTAAATTTATCCTTAAGCTGTGTTAGCATTTCATTATCGTCAGACAAAAACGTGTTATTGGTGGTACCGATCGATTCATAGCTGGTTGTTTCCAATGAGCCTGTAAATAAATATAACAAATTATTGATTAAAAATTGATTGATTGGAAATCATGCAAATAATTTCTATTTTATTATTTACTTTGGTAGGGAAAAGGAACAATGCCGGACGGTCCTGCAAGGGCAATCGTTTCGTGACTGGTTGCTTCGCACGATTCTAAAAGAATGTAAAAATAAAAATGTTCCAGTAACAATTGCAAGAGAAGAATTCAAATTAAAACAGAATTATATGAACTTTTATATAACATACCTGTAGTGCCTATACTGGATGGTCCTGTAATGGGTTCTTCGGTCATGGTATCAATGTGCTTATACAATTTCTTGTAGCAACTTTGACAAATGAAAGAGCTACTCTCATCAATTTTAACCTTTTTTTCCACAGCATGGTCGTACAATTTTGCGTTGATTTTTCTGGAACACGAACTCAACACCCAAACACTACAAATTGAACACTTACGTTTCATTTTACGATATTCTTTGATATAACTGTTCTGATATGATACTTTGTTTTCAACTGGTAACTTCTTACATAAATTTCCGTGTTTTATATGATGTTTATATTGTACCTACGATCAAGTGAAGTGAACTGCAGCCTAGACTACAATAGGTATTGAATTGTTTCTCGGCTGTAGCGATCAGGTCTGTTTGCAGACGGGAGCGAGTAGAGCGGAATTTCTAAAGCGAGAAAGCAACAGAATAACAGATAACGCAAGCGAGCGACAAGTATGAAATGAAAGAGATGTTGTTCACTCTGCTGCTTCTCCGCTTTAGAAATTCCACTCTACTCCCTCCCGTCAGCGAGTAGACCTGATCGCTACAGCCGAGAAACAATTCAATTCAATCTCACAGGTCGATAAACATTCTACATCTACAGTAGGTAGTCAATACGTATCAACGGTTCTTCTTTTAAATAATAATACCAATGCCCCTCTGTGTAACGAAAAGAATGTTAGGTTGTCAATATCTACCTAAAGTCTCATTAGTCTTAGTTGCTATAATATTATATAATTATGTCAAGTAAATATTATTTATTATATAATATTTACTTGACATTCTGTGACCTACTCATAGATTTCATTAGTCATAGGTTTGATTGGATGGAGACGCATGGTAATCTACCATGCATCTTCATCGTTTCTACAGGCGGGTGATGTATAAAATGAAGAGTAATGATTTATTATTTAAAAAATTGTATCTCCAAAACGACACGCAGAACATCTCCAATTTTTTGATATGTTATGTAAAATTAAATGCTCTTTCATTTGAAAATACTAAAACAAGGAGTCGTTGAGGCCCCTCGCAGTCAAATTCAAGAAAAACTATTTGTTTTGTATTTTTTTCATACAAAAATTGATATATTCAAAGGTTTCGTATTTTTGCTTGAAATTCAAAAAAATACCAATACAATGGCCAAAAATGACTAAAATCGGTTAAACGGTTTAGGAGTTATAAATTTTGAAAATTGAAGATTTTGAAAAATCACGATTTTTTGGACCAGTCTAACGCAGAAAGGTCCAGTCTAATAACGAAATAAAAAAATACGGGTCTAATATTTTTCGATGTTGAACAATCCTACCGAATATTATAAAATTCTGAGAGATCGTATAACTTTTTTCATGGAATTGCTGTATATATATATATATATATATATATATATATATATATATATATATATATATATATATATATATATATATATATATATATATATATATATATATATATATATATATATATATATATATATATATATATATATATATATATATATATATATATATATATATATATATATATATATATATATATATATATATGATATATATATATATATATATATATATATATATATATATATATATATATATATATATATATATATATATATATATATATATATATATATATATATATATATATATATATATATATATATATATATATATATATATATATATATAGTATATATACATTATTATATAAATATGTTTAAAAAAAGTCGAAGAAGGAATAAGAGAATACTTGCTTTTGACACATACCACATGTCAGTAAACTTACTTATTTAGTGAGAATGCACCAATCATTTGCTGAGCCTGATAAGGACATTCTCACAATAACCTAAAAATCTTAAAGAAACCGCCAGGAGGGGAGTTGTGGAACGTTAGAATCAGTAGAAATATAAGAAGTGAAGCTTCAAGCTTGCCCCTGCCATTGATGCTCTTATGCTCTGTTCTTATGCCAAAAAATAAACGAAAAAACAGTTATTTGAAATTTCCATTAGAATTGTGCTCAAGGTGGTTGATGCTAATCAATTTTATTAGAAATATTTATTAATTTAGAGTAGCTAAATATCAAGTTACTATCAATGATTATATAGATTGCTATGGCCTTAAGTTTGTTATGCATTAGAAGTCAATATAGGTTAATTCAAGTTTTTCATATTATTACAGCTGCTTGGTTGTATAAGATTGAGAGAAAAATCTAAAAATCACAAGGCTTCTAAAACACATAATCGTGGCGGCGTACAATCAAGCTAGTCTTAGTACCTCGGGATCCTGTAATGCACGCAAATGTGCATACAGATCGGGCCGGGGGTGGATCTTGGCGGTTACCTCCAGATGAAACCTTGCAGGTGGCGGATCCGAAGCAAAAAGAAGAACAGGTAAGCAGAATCGGACCATCAAATTTTTAGCATTCCTCTGATTGGCACGCTTGCTTTGTTTTCATTTTAATTTAAAGCTAACTAAATTTAATTTTCAAAATTTGATTAGAAACGCCACTGTTCGAGCAAAAGCACATTCAAATTAAACAAATCAAACGATTGGCACCGTATTATGTATTTGAAAAACCTTCGCGTTCAAGGCACTCAAAACATGATTCAATGAATATTACATTCATTGATTCATCATGGAAAATGAAAAAAGATTATATAAATCCCTTAATTATTGGCCATCCTTATCAAAAAGTAATTTTATATTCAGTCTTCAAAATTCAACTGTTGCAGAGCTTAGCTAAATTTATCTTGCAAGTAAATGAAATTCAAATGATCCTTATTTAGTTTAAAATCAAATCGTAACAATTAAAAAAAATTGAAACAGTTATTACCCAAATTATTTTAGGTTGTTTAAAAACGTGCATTACTATACTTCAAAACACAACAAAAATCGGTATATCGGTACCGAGTTTTGATGTGAGGCCATTACGGCTGAGTGTCATTTACCAATACACACTTTTTTTTATTTAATCAGATCTCTTATTGTACAGTGGATGCTATCAACCACCCACCCTGATTTATCGGCTGTCCTGCATCCAACGAGTTGATTGTTTGTACGTAATTAGGGACAATGATAAACTTGTTATCTACAGAAAATCTGCGTAAGTTGCTGTAAGACAGCCAAAAAATTGGGGTATGTGTCTGGTGCCATCCATCTTGCTACAGGAGACCTAACTGTTGTGTTTGGGCAAAGTGAGACATAAAAACAAAAATCATTTCACCGTATCATCTATATGCTGGTTTCACACAAAAAACACCAAGGATCATTTTATATTTTTCACCAAATTATATGACAGCACATTAATTTGTATTTGCTTAACCATGCAGATATCTTTCAGATATTTACCATCTACGTACATAGAAATTATCTCCAATTCTCGTATTATTACCGAAATCTGAAGGATCGGTAAAACTTTGACCTTACTCTTGAAGGTTATTTGGCACAAAACTGGTTCAAAAAGCGTTCAACCTTGTTGAAATATTCAAAACTGATTGTCGTAATAGGTAAACCTTGAGCATTATGTAAGAAACAAATAATCTGAATGCACTTCACTTAAAAAAAAACTTAAAAAACACTTACGAGCGTATAGTAGGCTGAATGTTATTGGAAAACTTGAAAAATTTAAACTAATACTTCACTTGAATACTTTTAATTATTAAAAAATAAAAAACTGAAACACTTTTTCAAACCATCACTAGTGAACGCGAGCCCCAATTGCAAAGCCTGTAAGTCGCAAACGAAAAAGGCCCTCGCGCAAACGAAAAATGTGCTCGTGTTTACTACAGGGTGCGGCAGAAAATAATGCGAGCATTTGTTCTATTTCTTTCAAATCCCATTTTAAACTAATTCAAGCAATAATATCAACATTTTTGAGTGCAGTTATCTTTATAAAGTCCTTTTCTACAAATTTATCCAACGTGTCCTCTATTTTTATTAATAACATCCTCGAGCTGACACCGGAAGCCAGAGCATGCCTTTCGGACGTAGTCCTCCGACACTGACTGCCATGTGCGTGTTATGGTTGACTTCATGGTTTTCACACTAGGGTGTGATGTTTTGCAGGCTCGTGCTTCAACGTATGCCCAAATCGAATTATCCAACGAATTAAGATCTGGACTGCTAGGGGGGGCCACAAATCCTTCGGCCAAAACTTCATGTTATCGTTCAACCATTGTTGGGTTCGATTGGACGTGTGACACGGCACTCCATCCTGCTGTAGGACAACGTTTTGGTCCTTGAAGAAGTTGGCATTCACCCAGGGAAGCACTTGGTCCTTTAAAATACCGATATACACTTCGGTAATGATTTTAACTCCAGTATCAATGAAAACAGGCAGCATTTTCAAACCGTTGGACGCCACCAAGCCAAACATCATGACACCAGCCGAATGTTTGGTTTGAAAATTGAATTTCACTTTTTTTGGAACGTTCTCCATTTTCTGCGGTGAAATGAACCGGTCCGTGCGGCTGTTGGCCACAGCATCGATGCTGAAAAGCTTTTCGTCGGAGAACAGGATTATCATTTTTTCCTTCTTGAACATGGAAAGCAATCTCTTGGAAAGAGTCACTCGTAGTTCCTTGACCCGGTCCGTAATCTAGTGGCGTTTCACTCTGGCTCTGGAAGATGCATGCAGGTCTTCTTTGATGATTCTCCGCATGGATTTCTCCGAAATATTGGCTTCTTTAGCAAGTTTTCTTATGGAACGCACCGGGTTGCGAGCAATTTTAGCACGGACCGATTTGATCACGTTCGGCGTGCGTGCAAAGCGCGGACGTCCGCTTCCCGGCTTCCGCTGCTTAGGACCATGCAGTGACGTTTTTGTGCGGTAAACTGTTGCCAAATGGCACCCTACCACCTTGGCAATCTCTTTCGGCTTTTACTGGGTGTGCAACAAACTGATGATCACTTCTTTCGCGAAATTTTTGACGAATTTGCAATAAAACAAATAGAATGTTTGGATGCAGCACTTGAAAGTAAACATAAAAAAATACACTTTCGACAGAAATACACGAATTAACGCAATACTCAAGTTTGAAAATTTTCGCATTATTTTCTGCCGCACCCTGTACTGATGGTTTGAAAAAGTTTTTCAGTTTTCTATTTCAAAAAGTACACAAGTGCAGCAGATCAGATTTTGGGAAAAATTTACCGAATACTATAACAAACTATACCTTCTTCTGTACAGTTTATTCACCATCAAGATGTGCTCAAAAGATGTCAATAGTGTTTTCGCAACGATGTGTCACTTTGTGAAATGTCAATATGTTACGTCTGTGTGTTTATGTTGAAACTGTTCATTTCGTCACACACATTCACGTATAAAATTATTTTTCGATTCCGCCAAGCTGATAGGCTGAGAATCTTGTACCCACTACTGCGTATTTTATAGTTGTTGTCCCTCGCATTCCGCCAGCAACTATACACATTGTCGAGTAAAACTAGGTTATTTTTTTATCCATTAAAGAATAATAAACTTGAGTAGTTTTTCTGGAAAATGAGTAGAATATTCAGTAGACTGAGAGAAACAATACCTATGAAATCTCCATTAATTGGCGAAAGATGCTCTGTAAGGGAACAGCGACATTTACAGTTCACACTATGAGATTTGAATAAGCGTTCCCGACCAGAAGGGTATAACATAAAGAGAAAAAAAAAATAACAAACCTGGTTACGACTAACGGATTTATGATGCAAATTTGTGTAAGACGTTTCATCTAGATAATTGTATATCATACTTTTTACGAATTAAGATGTAATGCCATGCGAGGCATAATCTGCGAAAAGAATTAAATTTATTCTAACACAAGCTGATGTGATTTTGGTTCATTGTTTGCGATCTAAATTCTAACAAATCTGCTATCAAAACAGCGTAACTGTATAACAAAACTTGAAATAATTTTGTTGAAAAGTAACCATTTATCATTCGTGGGTTTTGGGATTACACTTATAATAGAATTATACTAATTGTACTAATATAATATCCCATTAAGTTTAAACTACGTCCGAGCTGAGTGAGAACATTCCTGTTTTAGTGGGATCATGTTGTCATTACATGATATAAGCATTTTGACTATCGTTGAAAAATTCTAATTGTGTTCATTGTGATATTTTTTTCATTTAATAACAATCACCTTTGTGCATCTGTAGCAAGTTTTGCCCTGAATTATTCTAATATCGAAATATCCACCAAACATCAGTTTTTGATGCTAACGCTATCTAGTCGATAGTAGTAAACTGTTTCTTGCTTTCTATGTAGAAGTACGCATATTACACTTTAGAAAAAGAGCTCCGATTGGTTTACACCGGTTGATAAAATTATTTTAAGTATTTATGCATGGGATGAAGCCTGCAAGTGGCATTTGATTGATATTAGTTCACTGACCTGCAATTAGATCTAGAACCATGTAGTTCACAGCCTCTTGTAATTTGAGCTCATCGATAAGAAACTGAAAATGTACACGCCATTTTAAGTTACCATGCAAATTACTATGGACAAAATAAAAATTTTCAATCTCATATTTACTAGCATTTTTCCAACTTCCTCTTACAAAAGCTACCATATTTGTTTCAAAAGCATTTGTTTTTTATGCTGAAATTTTCTAAGCTGCAATTTTTCACAGAGACACATTCAAAAAACTGTAAGTTTTTGAATATTTCAGCCATGAGTAAAATATTTCGCTCAAGCAGCGTTGGGTGTCTCAGGAGCTCTGCGTCGCTGTCAACCACATATAGATGAACCATAGTTCACATGATTTCGACAACTTGGGCATCTGACAACTGAAATCAAAGATTTTTCATTAGGGCCTAACTGACAAATGTAAACAATAACTTCTTCCTTGGATTTGTCGACCTTGGAAACTTGCCTCAATAATCTACCACAACCATTTCGAATATCGAGTCCTTCTATTCGATAGAATTGGAAGCTTACATGGGTAGATTTTGTGTTAAGAAAAATGTACGGAAGAAGCGATTTGTCAGTTAGGGCCTAATGCGAAATCTTTGTCGAAATATAGCCCATCAAAACAAATCATTCAATACCAAGGCACGACAGACATGACAGAACAAATCTATTAACTATTTCACACTCGCTTCGTATCCTATAGTGACATGACGATGCGCACATATGAAAATGTTGAATGTTAGAATGTTAGCTTGATGCATTCATCTTAACCATATATTCATCAGATTGATAGTGAAATTCCTTTGAGCTACACCAAAATCCTTAATGATTGCCTCCCTGAGGTGTCTAGCTTAAAAATAACTATGATCGGTTTTGACATGTGATTAGCAGTGTTCAAAATGGTGAAGAATGAAAAAGAAAAACTACGTGCGCGAACGGATCTTATACAGACGTATTGAAAATCCTGACCTTACGAAACGTCAACCTCGCAAAAAGTTGGATTTGGAACGGTTGTTTCTTGAAAGAGAGATCGAGAAGTGCCAAAAATATAGGCCGTGCGGTTCGATTTAAGGACAGAAAGGTGAAGACGATGCTGGAAAGGAATCCAAACCTCTCTATGCGAACTGTGGCTCGAAAAAGGAAATGTCGCCACGCTTCGTTCAAAAGTCAAAGCTACGTTCCCAATAGAAGTCGTATTATGCCAAAAAAAGCCCCCAAACGCAATAAGTGACAGAATTTGATGCTGTATCACATGCTCGAAACCGACAACATATTCATGTATCCTTATAGACGATGAAACTTACATGTTGGAAGATTTTATACAACTTCCACGATTTACATTCTCTAGTGCTATGAACAGAAACACCTTATTATCAGGGCAAAAAAGCTGTCAGAATTTTCAACAAGTAAATATACCAGAAACAACGCCTGCAAAAACGATTTCTGCCTTTCACTAGAATCCATGACGTCTTTGTTTGGCCATACTAACTACGATGAAGTGGTATGAAGCCAATGATATTAATATCGGCCTACAACCTACCAATCCTTCCAATAATCCTGAGTTACGCCCAATTAATGAGGGCGCTTTCTGGAAAGAAGCAGAAAAGTTTAAAATGCCAACATTTCCTACAAATCTGAACCAGGGCCGCCAGCAAGGTCACTAAGGAGTCTGTACAAACGTTTATGGCTGAAGTGAAGTGCAAAGTTCGAGTATTGGTCGTGAAAATGTGTAAACCATATGCCAAACAAATTAAACAAATATTTACATAAGAAATAAAAAGCTTGTAAAGCACTCACAACACATTTCGTGTGTCCTGATTTTTGCGGATACAGAACATATAGGGACCACCAATGTTGCCTGCTGAGCCTTTGATTTACAGTATGTAAAATAAGTATATCCACCCCTGCTTCAAATTTACAATTTTCCTGTTATCGATTCAAATATTAGTTGATGAAATGAGTGTTGTTATGCGTTTGTTCCATTATATAGTACCTATCATTAAACCATTAAATATACTTGAATTAATCTTCCTCTTGAAAATCTATGCCAAGATCAACAGAAAAGGGAAGTAAAACATGCAAAAAAAGTTTATCCACCCAAACATGCTTAGTACCATTTTGCCGTGTATTGAGCGGTTCCTGTCACTTTTTCGAATGTAAACATTGCATACAGTTATCCTTTCGTAGTGTAGAAGCTTTCGTGATTCAAATTTGAGTTCTCGTGTTTCGAAATGCCTAAAAACGCACAAATTTCGCTGAGTATCCGAAAACTTATCATAGAGCATCACAAGTGCGGTAAAAGCTACCGTCAAATTGCTAATATCGTTCATATACGTAAAAATACGGTTGCCAAAATTGTTCAGAAGTACAAAAAGAGTGGTTCTTTCATCAGACCATTTCATGTGATACCATCAGACCCAAATAGCATTATTTTAGTCTCGTCTGACCAAATGACCGTTCTCCAATCATCGACTGTCCATGTATTATGATCTCGAGCCCACTTCAATCGTTTTGTAATGTTTTTCGCTGACAACCATGATTTCTTAATTGCCACTCTACCCTTCAGACCTAGTAGATGCAATCGATTTCGAATTGTTTGAGGTTTCACATGGATAGAAAATTCACTCTCAACTTGCTTTGCAATTTTTGGAGCTGACAAACCTCGATCTTGTTCCGCCTTTCTGATCCGGGAACTTGTCTTCGCCGGTCGCCCTGATCACTTTTCTGGTGTGAAAGAACCACTCTTTTTGTACTTCTGAACAATTTTGGCAACCGTATTTTTACGTATATGAACGATATTAGCAATTTGACGGTAGCTTTTACCGCACTTGTGATGCTCTATGATAAGTTTTCGGATACTCAGCGAAATTTGTGTGTTTTTAGGCATTTCGAAACACGAGAACTCAAATTTGAATCACGAAAGCTTCTACACTACGAAAGGATAACTGTATGCAATGTTTACATTCGAAAAAGTGACAGGAACCGCTCAATACACGGCAAAATGGTACTAAGCATGTTTTACTTCCCTTTTCTGTTGATCTTGGCATAGATTTTCAAGAGCAAGATTAATTCATGTATATTTAATGGTATAATGATAGGTACTATATAATGGACCAAATGAAATGTTCTGACTTGGAATGTGGTATCACCATGGAAGAATGAACGACGTTCTCGGTTTGAAGGTAGAAACACAAGTCTCCGTTTATTTCGTTCTTATTTTGTCATTACATATTCCTACTGGAGGAACTTGGAGTCAATTATGTATTTTCTATTTACTCGATCACCAATCAGTGATCGATGTAAAGAGAGAGTGATTGAAGAGAAAGAGAGAGATTACGGAGAAGGCCATTATTCGAGTGCGCTTGTCAACGACACTTTGAATGCGTCGTTCTGTGAATGTAATACGAGCAGGACACTTTTGTGCCATGTCGTAATTTATAGAAAACTTCTGAGGGTCTTCGAACTGCTTTATGCACTCATTTGCATTTGTTGCATAAGCATTTCGAAGGCTTGATATTTATTGGTTTTACGCGGCATAGTGCCGGTTGTATGAATGCTTTTATGTTACTAGGTGGGTTTTGACAACATGTGCGTTCCGTATGCCACACCATCCCCCTACAGAAATTGTTTGGAAAACAAGGATAATTATGTAGCATGACTCCAAGGACCTCTCACAGCGTTTTGTTCGTATATGTGTATTTTCCTTTTGATTTTAGTTGCTATTAGTTAAAAGATACAATAAAAGTTTGAATTGATTCTTTGTTTCTATTGTTTTTGTAATATGTGCTTACCTTTCTTCGTACTCCTACCCCCTAAGGAAAATTTAGTTTTTAAATTTCAAAAGTCTAGATTTATGAACTTTAATGCATTTGTTTTGATTGTTTATAATTGTTGCGTTGGATATATCTGTATTTATGACTCTTATCTAGCTTGGTTCTGTTTTCCATTGCTAGGTATACAATGTCTCCTATGTTAATATCTGTGGGTTGAACATTTTGATTTAATTTACTGGTTCTTTTCTCTTTGATTTTTGTAATTGCATCTAAAACTTGTGTATGGGCTGTTTGTAATCTGTATTTCATCTCGTTTTTATATGATTCATGATTGTATAAGGCACTTATTTCTAATGGTATCGATTTGAAAACATTAGACTTGCGGGCATATACCAGTTCGAATGGGGTGTAATTGTGGTCGAGATTAGGAGTTGTATTATAACAGAAACTATAATACGGCATCCATTTGTCCCAATCGTTTATTCTGTCATTACAGAAAATTCGCAAGTACTCGTTTAAGCACTTGTGATTCCTCTCTAATGCGCCTATTGTTTGAGGGTGATAGGCGGCGGAAGTTGTGTGGGTAATTTGTAGCATTTTGCATACTTCGTCAAAGACGGCTTTAAATTCTGTACCTTGATCTGTTTTAATTTTTGTCATGGGTCCAAATATTAAAATGCATTTTTCAACCACGGCTTTTGCCATAGTTGTAGCTGTTTTGTCTGGTAGAGGTACCATAATGACAAATTTAGTAAAGTCGCATTGCATTGACACTGCGTACCTGTTTCCATTTTCTGATAATGGGAAAGGTCCGACAGTATCAATAGATACAACTTCGAACGGTTTTATCGGTGTAGTTGTAATTACAGCTGGGGTTTGTACCTGCGTATAATGTTTGCTTACTTTACATGCGTGACAGTTTTTTACGTAGTTTGTAATAATTTTTTTCATGTTTTTCCAGAAATATATAGGTCTTTATTTCTTATAAAGACGATTAATTCCTAGGTGTCCTCCGATTGGAGTGTTATGATATTGATGGAGAATATTTTCAATATCATTATCATTTTCTATAATTTTCGGTCTTTCGTAAATTAGTATGGTAACATTCCTAAGAATTTTGTTACCTAATGCCTTAAATAAATTTATGTCAATGTATTTGAATATTATGTCGCTGATTGCAATCGCTATTTGTTTGGCCGTTTTTGGGTTCAATTTAAAAATATTTCTCATATTCGCTTGTATTTTAGGGTACCCTTTTTCAATTACCTCAAATGCATTCTGTAGCATTGGTTCTATGTTTCTAATATTATTCAGTTCGATATCTCGCACTTATGCAAGACTCGTTTTGTAATTTTTGTTAAATAAATGTAAATCTATTTTATTCGTATTTTGATTGTATAAAGGGTGTCCACGATGAAATTGCTACACACAAAATTGATTCGCAAAATTCGAGTTTTCATCCGATTGCCATCAAATTTTAAGGGATTGAGAAATAACTATTAAACTTCATTTTACCATTTAACTCGTATTTTATTTACAGTCCATACGCAAATGCCCGCACCTTGGCCTTAACCCCGGCCATAAGATTCTGCACAACCTGTGAATCAACCGTTTTTTGCATGTAAACCCATACTTTCTTCAGTTCCTCGACTGTCTTCACTACCTTAGGTCGTTTAAGAAGGTGCTGCTTCATAATCGCCCAGTACTTCTCGATGGGGCGGAGCTCCGGAGTGTTGGGAGGGTTGAACATTTTCGGCACGAAATTGACCTTATTGTCCGCATACCACTTCAGCACGTCCTTGGAGTAGTGGCATGAGGCCAAATCCGGCCAGAAGATTGTTGAGACGTTGTGGGCCTTCAGGAGAGGAAGCAGCCGCTTCTGGAGGCACTCTTTTATGTACACCTGTCCGTTCATCGTGTCCTGGGTCACGAAAGGTGCACTCCGCTTCCCGCACGTGCAGATGGCTTGCCAAACCAGGAAATTCTTCGCAAATTTGGACATCTTCTGAGTGCGGACATGCTCCGGAACGCTGAACTCATCCTTGGCCGTGAAAAACAGGTTGCCGGGGATCTGTTTGAAGTCGGCCTTCACATATGTTTCGTCGTCCATGATGCAGCATTCAACTTTCATCAGCATGTTGAGGTACAACTTCCTGGCACGGGTTTTGGCGGACTTGTTCTGCTTCTCGTCGCGATTAGGGGCCTTTTGTAGCTTGAACGTTCGAAGCCCAGCCTTAGTTTTGGCCTTCTGGACAAAACTTCGGCTTAGGTGCAGCTTCTTAGCCACATCCCGAACGGAGGCGTTCGGATTTCGGTTGAAGGCCCCAACTACGCGGATGTGATTTTTGGTGTTGTACGGAATACTTTTTCCTTCACTTCTGGGCTTCCGATCGGTGGTCAACCGTTCCTCGAACCGCTTAATCACTCGCGACACCGTGGAGTTCGCGATTCCCAACGTTTTAGCGATGGAACGATGCGAGAGATCCTTGTTCTCGTGATGAATGCGCAAGATTTTATCACGCACGAGCTGTTCTTTCGACTCCATTTCCGCGAGTTTTGATCACAGGACTTTAAAACTTGCAGGATGTAAATAATGCACTATGAACTAAATCCACCCAAATTTTCATTAAATTCTACCCAACGGTTAAAAAGTTAGAGCAATTTCATAGTGTGGCAATTTCATCGTGGACACCCTTTAAAAAACTTAATTTAGGTAATTCAAATATATCTGAACCGCTGATAGCATCAAACACTCGGAATTGATCGGGTTCCGGTGAGGCTGGACGAACGGTTGATATATTTGTCTTATATTTGGTCATTGACCTAGTTATAGCATACATATTTTTCAGTTCTTGTATATCGAGATTTACTCTAGAGAGAGCATCTGATACAACGTTACTTTTACCTTTTATGTATTGCACTGTAAAATCGTACTCTTCCAAATCTAATCGCATCTGCGTTAATTTGGATGATGGATCTTTCATAGTGAATAAATAAATAAGTGGTCGGTGGTTCGTTTTAATGATGAATTTTCTTCCATACACATATCGAAAATATTTGATTGCCCAGTGGATTGCGGCAAGTTCACGCTCTATAGTAGATTTATTGGATTCACCTTTTTTGAGCATTCTACTAGCGAAAGCCACGGGTAACTCTATATTATCGTACTCCTGAGCTAGAACGGCTCCGCAAGCCACCTTTGAGGCGTCAGTCGTGATAATGAAATCCTTTTTGAAATTTGGAAATTTCAAAATTCTAGGTGACAATAGTTGTTGCTTTAGGGTGAGAAATGCTTCTTGGCATGTTTCATCCCAGCTGAATTTAACGTCTTTTTTAGTTAGATGATTTAATGGGTGTGAAATTTCCGAAAAAATTGGAATGAATCGTCTGTAGTAGTTACAGAACGCAACGAACCTACGCGTTTCATCCGAATTTTTCGGAATTGGGTAATTTCTGATGATTGAATACTTTGATTTATCGGGTTGTACCCCTTCTTGAGAAACATGATGACCGAGAAATGTTACTTCGGTTTTGAAAAAACAACATTTTGCCGGGTTTAGTATTAAATTGCATTTTTTATGCGTTCGAAAACTTTAGATAAATTTGTAAGATGGTGTTTAATTGAACATCCGATCACTATTACATCATCTACGTATAAAAAGGCACATTCGGGTGGTAAGCCACTCAATGCCAGCGTCATCATACGCTGGAAGCTATTGGGGCTGATATTCAGCCCGAAAGGAAGCCTATTAAATTCGTAGTGACCATTTCCGGCTGTGGATGACGTGTATTTTTTACAATGTTCCTCTAATTGGATTTGATGAAATCCAGACATTAGGTCTAGTGTGGAAAAATACTTTGCTCTTCCTAATTGATCGAGAATTTCATCTATCCTAGGTAACGGGAATTTATCTGGTACAATTCTCTTATTTAGTTGTCGAAAATCGACAACCAATCTCCATTTTTTGTCTCCAGTATAATTTTTCTTTGGGACTAATTAAATGGGAGAATTGTACGGAGAAGTGGTGGAATTTTGGATAATTTTCTGATCTAACATGTTCTTAATTTGTTGATCGATTTCAATTTTTTGAGACTCTGGGGTCCTGTAGTTTTTTATATAAATAGGAGATTTGTCATTTAATATGATTTCTTGTTTGTAGAAATTGTTGGTAGTTAGGTTATCATCTTGTAGTGCGAATATATCATTATATTGCATGCATAGATGTTCCAGTTCCAATTTAATTTTTGGATCAATATGATTTATATTCAATTCTTGTAATAGTTTTTGGTTTCTAGTGTTTAAGGGTGCTTGTTTATTGGATTGATTCTGGATATAAAATTTTTGTAAAGGTACCATTTTTGGCACAAAGTTCTTTGGAATTAGTATGTTTTCTGTAGTGGTATTAATAAATTTTATGAATTTATTTTCATAATTTATAATGCAGTTTGCGTACATAAATCCTGGTTTGATTTCGTTTGCTATTGTAACCATGTCTTCGGTTATGTTTGGTAGTTGTAATTTTTTAATTATTTCACATCTCGGCGGAATAATCCGTTCCGTCGATGTTTTTTCGTTAATTGGTATTGAAATGTAAGTATTTTCAAAATTAATTGTTAAAATCCATGAGCTGTAGTCTACGGTACATCTGTAGGCTGCTAAAAAATCTCTTCCCAGAATTCCGTCGGTAGGAATTGGGAAGTTATCGTTGACAACATGAAATTTATGTCGTATGAAGAAATTTTCTGTTTGTAAGTTTGTGATTAAACTGCCGTAAGAATTTATGGTACCATTGCCAATTCCTGCAATAGTACAAAAGTCGTTTGGATTATATATTTCCTGTCGTTTCAATGTCGATGCTTTAAGCACTGAGATATCCGAGCCACAATCTACTATGAAGCTACATTGCTGTTCGGAGCACTCAATGTTTAGCAATACAAAATTCGTTGCGGACAGATTTACTGCGAAAACTGTCCGTGTGGTGAATCTAAAAAAAAATTGTTGTGGTTCAGGAATAATGACTGGATTTTGTGGATACCCTTGTACATTTTGTTGGATTTGTGGTATCTGTTGTGGAAATTGTTGTTGTGCCATCAAGAACATTCCCTGATGGTTAGGGTGTCCCCGATGTGAAAAGGATCCTCGACTCTGGTAGTATCCTCTTCCATTCCTGTAACCTCTATTGTGAAAATTTCCACGATTGTTGTTGTAATTTCCACGGGAGTAATTATTTCGAGAGAAATTATTTTGGTGTCCTCTATTTGTTTGTGAATGTCCGCGACCGTTTCCACGGTAGCCGCTTGACATTCTTCCGCGATTTTGTTGGTTAACCCGACTTGCGGTAAGTATTTGATTAATTGGTGAGCTGTTCTCCACGAGTTTTTGAATAGCATCGCTCAACTTGTCAAAAGATCCTGCTTTCAGGATAATTTTAGCGTCATTGTTATAAGCTCCTCTAATGAGTGCTTCTATTCCACATTTAGTGGACATTTTGGTTGCAGTTACTTGTGAAATTTCATCTCTCAAATACACTGACTTGAGTTGACTGTTTGCTGTTGCTGTTTGCTGATATTTTAGACTCACAGTGTGCTCGTATTGCCGCGAGCATCTCGTCCAGATTTTGATTTTCGTTTATCGTTTGTCTCGCTTTGTTGGTCAGACGTGTACGTACGAAACGAACAACTGTTTGTGCCGCTGCAGCTTTCTGCGCTGGTGTGCCATCGGCAAATGTTTGGTTTACGGTGTCTTCAAAAAGACGAACCGCGTCAATAAATGCGTCCAAATTTTCTGGTTTCCCATCATAGATTGAAATTAGGGATGTTCCCAGTTTGACGTCTACTTTTGGTACAGCTGCCATTTTAATGGTTTTCCGCTTTAGTTTTATGTAAAAAAGAAAAATAATGCCTATTGTCCTAAAACTTGTTATTTCATCATTTGCGAACACAAGTTTTTCGTTTGCAATTAACAAGATGTCATTAAGTTTTTGACGAACTGCTTTTATAAGAAAATTCAGCTCTGCTTTTGGGAACTTTCCTTCGTTTTCTGCTAATGTGTCATTTATAATATAGAGCGATTCCACGAACAAGTGGGAAATTTTTCCAGTTTTTATTTTTTGTATTTTTTGATTTGCATGAAACCTTGCATACACGTTTTTGGGGAAGAAAAACGCCTTTTTGCATACTTGGTTCGCCATTTTGAATCTAGCCTTACTTATGAGAAGGGCCTATGAAAAATGCACATGATATCTTCAAAAAATTGTATCTCGGAAACGGTTTGTCCGATTGGTTTGGTGTCTTCGGCGAAATTTTAGACAATTGTTGGTGCTATATGGAGAAAATATGCACGGTAAAAAAAAAGTTTGGTTTTTGTGTTTTGAACTAAAATATAGATTTTCCCTTAAAAATGACCTGTCAATAATTTTTTAATTATTCTTATGTTATAGCTGACTTAAAATGCTATGTTGTGCACAGTGACTTGTTCTGGAAAAAAATAGATTACAATGAAAAAAAAAATTTTTTAAAAAATTATAATTTTCAAAAAAGCTATTAAAAAAAATTAAAAAAAGTTTGTCACCCTAATTTTATAAAAGGACATCAAATTTGCAAGCAAAAAGTACTGCGGTAACATTTTTCTAAGATGCACCGTTTAGAAGATATTACTGATTCAATATTGATTTTTTTGATAACTTAATAAGATTTGGCCCTTTTCGGATGTACTCCGTGTTGTTTCAGTTTCAAAAGTATTTTTTTCGGAAAGATTGAAAAATTTTGAGTTAAAATGACACTGACAGCTTAGAGATTCGAGTGAAATTCTCTGCCTTAAAAGTATTTTGAAAAACAAGTTACAAAATGCCACTATCAGGAACAATGATTTCTTCAAGTGATTTTTGGTGCGTTGTGCTGAAAACGTGCTAACAAGTATTAGATACAGGTAATTAGATACCAGTTAGCTGTCCTACGTATAGTTGGTGATTGTAAACATGGTCTTTGTTGGAACTAGTCCACCATGGCCACCCTGGCCATAACGAGGCTAGCTCCGTCGATGACCGTTTCTTAATAATAAACAAAAAGAACGCAGTCTTAGTCACCTTCCATCAAACTAGACGGCTGCCGACTGATACCTCAATCAACAACCGCCGCACTCTTTATTCATTCCAGGTATATACAATTTACAATCTTCTTCAATAACAATATACCTATGCCAGCAAATCTACCTCGCTCCAACTCTCCAAACTCGTACCTGAAGGTTCGACGATACCTGAGTGTTCAACTCCACCTATCTTCCAACAGTCTTTACCCAGTATTCTATGATTTCTACCCGTGAGCTGTATAATAATGTCTGACTCGGTTCTGAATTAATCCAGTATCTACCAAACAGTAAATGCAGAAAGGTTGCTAGTAGCATAGTGATTATAGTAATTTCAGCTCATAATCCTGTGTTTTTGAACGAGATCTAGTGTTGTTTGATAACATAATAATTGTAAAGGAAAGTGTAACACGTTTTGGTGCAAAGGTAAGTTTTAAATACACATTTTAATTATATGTTTTGTGATATTTTCGTACAAAACTAACAATTGGAAAATATTGTCTATGTTACAGATTACAAAATGAGTAAAATAAAATGTATTCGCCCATTCAAAGACATTCAGTGTTCGAAAGAGCTGCGATATCTCACGGATGGTATCATCCAAAAACTAAAATCAATTGGATTTTCCAAGGTATCCACACTCAACACCAAGGATTTTCGTATTTGTTCGTCTTGCCGTCTACATATTGATTCAAGAGCTCACCTCACCCAAAACGAAGAACAAAGCGTAGCCGGCGGCTCAAGGATGCCAACTGTTCAGACCATACCTGATGTACCTGATTCTCAAAGCTATGAAAGTTTGGTCACGATACCATCAGCGTCAACGCTAAGCACAATTCAATCAAATGAAGACTTCACGATGCCTGTAGACGTCGAAATATTCAACCGAGGAATAGCAGCTATTCGTGTTTCGCCTATAGATTTAGGTAAGGTTAAAAATGTTCACTATCCTGAAAAAAAGTGCGCTGAAATCGTCGAAGGTGTACGAAGAAATCTTTTTAAATTAGACGCTAAAACAGAAAAAGCAAACGAGTTTGATGAAGTCATAGAAAATATGAAAATGAAATTTTTAAATTCAGCCACAAGGCAAGAAAAACTATTAATTTTATCATTGTTACCAAAATCATGGTCAGTACAAAAAATTGTAGACGAATTTGAAACGAGTAGATATATGGCATCAGATGCAAGAAAGGAAAGAGATAATGTATTTGATTCATCTCAAGGTTCAAGCTCTGGAAAAGCTTTGAGTAATGAAACAAAAGAACTGGTTTTGAATTTTTTTGAGGACGATGATATAAGCCGTGCAATGCCAGACCAAAGAGATTTTGTTAGCGTAAAGACAGGAAATAAGAGATTAGCTGTTCAGAAAAGATTGTCAATGATGACATTGAGAGAAGCTTTTAATCGCTCTAATGAAATGTACGTCAATGTAAAAATAGGGTTTTCATCATTTGCAAGCCTCCGGCCAAGGCAATGTAAACTATTGACTATCACAGGAACACATAATGTTCCTTAAAAAAATACAATGTCTTGAATGATCTAGAAACATTAACGAATAGATTACTTTGCGAAAATAAGACAACTCATTGCCATCAACTGAGATGTAAAAACTGCCCAGATACCTCAGTTTTAGAAGACAGTTTATTGAAACAACTGGAAGAAAACTTTGTTGAAAAGCTTTCATTCGAACAATGGGTTACCACTGACAGATGTGATTTAGAAACTATTGTAAAGCAAACCGATGAGTTTGTTTCATTTTTCAGCTCAAAATTAGAAAGTTTGATTCCGCATGATTTTGTAAAAACCGAACAATCCAATTTTTTGAAAACTACAAAACAAAACTTGCAAGATGGTGAATTTTTAGCTATTTGTGACTTTTCTGAAAATTACAGCTTCATTTTGCAGGATGAAGTTCATTCACACCATTGGAACGTGCAACACGCCACAATCCATCCTTTCGTAATATATGATACTGAAAATATGCAAATTAAACATTTTAGCTTCATTATAATTTCTGAAGAACTAAGACATGATTCAGTCGCTGTTAATTTGTTTATTGATAAAATGATAAACTTTTTACAAATTGATCAAAATAAAAACATAAAAAAAAATTATTTTATGTCAGATGGTGCTGCTTCACAGTATAAAAACCGAAAAAGCTTTTCTAGCCTTTGTAAATTTAAGTCAAAGTATGGTATTGACGCTGAATGGCATTTCTTCGCAACATCGCACGGAAAAGGTCCATGCGATGCTATTGGAGGTACGATAAAACGCATGGCTACCAGAGCAAGTTTAGCCAAAGAACGCGAACACCCGATAAAGACTGCAAGAGAGTTGTTTAATTGGGCAAACAAACGAAAAGAAGAAGAACTTACAAAGTTGTCATTTTGTTATTCTAATCAATATAATAATGCAAAAACAATTCAAGGAACTCAAAAATTCCACTCATTTCTTCCTCTATCAGAAAATACAATAAAGGCAAAGCTTTATTCAAACTGTCCTGACAATGATGCCAAAATATTCGATATTGTTAAGAAAGTTGTGTAAACAATAATTTTATAAAAATACAGGAATAAAAATAAACTGATGATATCCAACATATAATGTTATTTTTTATTGCGCACAATCACCATCCCTGAAAAATAAGCTTAATTCGCTCTTTTGAATCTTGCTAATTGAGGAGCTTGCATTTGCAGTTCTCAAAAAGGTGTATCTCGAAATCGAGTTGTCTCATCGGTTTGATGTCTGGGGCGATGTTCGGCAATAGAGAGAAAATATGCACAGTATAAACACGTCCAGTTTAAATGGATTAAACTGTTAGGCGATATGCAAGAGTTGAATGCACATTTTCAACACAATACACCAAAAATAACTGGAAGAAATCATTGTTCCTGATAGTGGGATTTTGTAACTTGTTTTTCAAAATACTTTTAAGGCAGAGAATTTCACTCGAATCTTTAAGCTGTCAGTGTCATTTTAACTCAAAATTTTTCAATATTTCCGAAAAAAATACTTTTGAAACTGAAAAAACACGGAGTACATCCGAAAAGGGCCAAAACTTATAAAGTTATCAAAAAATCAATATTGAATCAGTAATATCTTCTAAACGGTGCATCTTAGAAAAATGTTACCGCAGTACTTTTTGCTTGCAAATTTGATGTCCTTTTATAAAATTAGGGTGACAAACTTTTTTGACTTTTTTTAATAGCTTTTTTGAAAATTGTAATTTAAAAAAAAAATTTTTTTTTCATTGTAACCTATTTTTCTCCAGAACAACTCACTGTGCACTAGATAGCATTTTAAGTCAGCTATAACAAAAGAATAATTAAAAAATTATTGACAGGTCATTTTTAAGAAAAAATCTATATTTTAGTTCAAAACACAAAAACCAAACTTTTTTTTTATCGTGCATATTTTCTCCATATAGCACCAACAATTGTCTAAAATTTCGCCGAAGACACCAAACCAATCGGACAAACCGTTTCCGAGATACAATTTTTTGAAGATATCATGTGCATTTTTCATAGGCCCTTCTCATAAGTAAGGCTAGATTCAAAATGGCGAACCAAGTATGCAAAACGGCGTTTTTCTTCCCCAAAAACGTGTATGCAAGGTTTCATGCAAATCAAAAAATATGAAAATTACTCGTTGCTGAAATGATATGGAACCGCTCTATTGTAAAATTTACGAGCTTGTTTTTTTTTTCTTAATTAAGAATCTTTTACTATAGGCCCTATTTGGGGCTTTTTGGAAATTCACTAATATGGAATTTAATTTGGCTAGTGGTTCATCAATTAAACATCGTAGATCTTCTATATCCATTAAGCCAAATTATGTATATTAAAAGTACTTATCTATTCATTGCTGCACCACTGCTGCTGTTGTTGCTGACGATGTTGTTCGTCAGATGTCGGAGGCGCTCTCCTCTATGTACATCATTACTCTGCTGCTGCTGCTGCTACTTGAACGGGGAAGTTGTTAAACTATCGTTGTGACGCTCTGCGTCCGTCGTATTTCATTGTTGATCTCGTTTTGAATCATTCGCCAAATAACTCGAATGGCAAATGCAACTACGATGATCACAAAACAGGTAGCAATAAGATGAACTGGCCCAAATCCTTCGGTTGGAAATTGCTGTTGTTGTGACGTCGACGTCTGCTGTTGTTGGGTGATGATGATTTCTTCGTCAGGCTTTGATTCCTTTCCGCCCATTTTGCTACACTCAATGTCCAATGTCAGATGAAATCACTTCACTAAGTTTACTTGTTCTTCACAAACTTTTACACGTCAACTTAAGTTTTGTTTCGTTGGAGTTTTTCGCGGTTTCATATAGAGGAAATATTCTGATTTGCATATCAATTTAGGCTGTTTTTCGTTGCTATTCATTCGCGTTTTCATGTACACATCCAGCTATGACTCATCATGCGTGGTTTCACTTTGTCCGGGAAAACGAAAAAATCACTGTGCTGCTCTTCACTTATCACAAAAACGTTCGATTTAAGAAACATCTAAGTTCAGCAAATTTGCAGGAGAAGCTGTCAATCGGTTAGCCATGAAATGTTCTGACTTGGAATGTGGTATCACCATGGAAGAATGAACGACGTTCTCGGTTTGAAGGAAGAAACCATAGAAACACAAGTCTCCGTTTATTTCGTTCTTATTTTGACATTACATATTCCTACTGGAGGAACTTGGAGTCAATTATGTATTTTCTATTTACTCGATCACCAATCAGTGATCGATGTAAAGAGAGAGTGATTGAAGAGAAAGAGAGAGATTACGGAGAAGGCCATTAGCATCGAGTGCGCTTGTCAACGACACTTTGAATGCGTCGTTCTGTGAATGTAATACGAGCAGGACACTTTTGTGCCATGTCGTAATTTATAGAAAACTTCTGAGGGTCTTCGAACTGCTTTATGCACTCATTTGCATTTGTTGCATAAGCATTTCGAAGGCTTGATATTTATTGGTTTGACGCAGCATGGTGCCGGTTGTATGAATGCTTTTATGTTACTAGGTGGGTTTTGACAACATGTGCGTTCCGTATGCCACACAAACGCATAACAACACTCATTTCATCAACTAATATTTGAATAGATATCAGGAAAATTGTTAATTTGAAGCAGAGGTGGATATACTTATTTTACATACTGTATATGAGCAAGATGAGCAGCATTTCACATTGCAAAGAGAACCGGCAAAATAACAGGGTTTGGATCACTTTAGATTTGAACTATTTCCTAGATGGTGTAACAGTGGGATCTTGTGTTTCAGTCCAGAGACTGAATCGCAGCCTGCCAAACCCATTGGGTAGAATGGTAAGTCACCAACAGATGTATTCTCAGCCACGTGCATATGCAAATTTTTTCCATCTCTATTTCCTCGCCATATATCCGATCCGTTTTGGACCGGAATATCCAACAGGATAGCATATGCTCTTAGAAGGTGGTTTGATGAACTTTTATAAAGAAATATTAACTGATTATGGACATCCTTTATTTTATTATATGATAATATTAGTTTAATCTACCCAAACTTAGATGGATAATTTAGTAAGCGAAAATTCAATATTACGTTTAATTGAATTGGTAAACAATGACTGTCATTTGAATTGGATCAACTTATTTGACTTTTTTTTTGCTTACATTAGAATATTCAATTAACTAAAACAAAGCCTTTCTAATTTCTTTAGGATCTTTTCCCACCTGAAGGTCATAATTGGAGGAGTATAGTATTTTCTCTATTAGTGATCGGATTTGTTATATCTGGGATTGTTACAGCTATATATCTCTTAGGGTAAGTATAACGTATTTTCATTATGGGAAGATAAGTTTGTTCATGTTAATAGTTAATCCATTAATTATTTTGAACATTTCAGATACGTTGATGAATTACTGTATTGGTCTGGCAAGCGAATGAAACTAGACGATTTTCTTCAGAAAGACATAATACCGCAGAGGCTTCCTTCTATGTGGATAAATAGTAAAAAAATCGTCTTTCAATCTGATGATGGAGGGCTCGCTGTACTAGACACTGCCACAAATACTGTGTCAACATTGGTAACCAACCATACCATAGTAAGAGAACAAGTTGTTAATGCTTGTGGATTGTTTATAAATGTGATTCATTTAATTTATTTGACAGCGCCAAATTAACGTGAAGGGTTATCAATGTTCACACGACTTGCGATATGTACTGTTCAAGCATAACGTGAAAAAGGTAAGATTATATGAATAATATCTATTGAAAATAAGTTATTCAGATAATACCTCGTTAATAAGCAATAGGGTTGCGAGTATTTATTGTCCGACCGATTTCATGTTAATGTGAAATACAATGTACATAAATAACTTACATACATTAATTGTTATGTTATGTATTCTCCGTACGTGGAGTAACGATTATGATGTAGAAGGAGATGTTCGCTCATCACCATGAGGCACCAAGAGTGAACATTAATGTTTTTGGCTAGAATGAAAGATGTGAAGAGAAAGTGTTGAAAGTTCCGTCAGTGTGCGGCAGGCTGGAAATAGAACAGATGTTTTTTATTTTAGGAAAATTGAGCGAAAGGGTATGTATCCAGTGGTACTCGAACCATGGACGTCAATCTTTGCCTCACATCCCACTGCGGGGTAGGTTGTAGGACGGACCAAGTCCGCCACTGCAACGGGCAAAAATTGACGCATGGAAAGACGCTCATGTACCACTGTGGCTTGTATAGTTATTCTAGCGATCTATTGTGTGCACTCTGTTTATTGATGCGCACATGGGAGAGGAACTCTCTCCTTTTTTGGGTTTGTTTTGATTCGCGTCAGTCGCTGCGACAAAAAATCAAACGATTTTGGAATATTTTTCGCAAAGACAGGTCAGCTAGATATCATTCAAGAATAAATTGTCTTTGTTTTGTTATTATGATTTTCAACACCTTTTTGGTATGGTGGTTAACATGCCTAAGGCTGAAAGCTACATTGATACAGAAAGAAGATGATTTCTAAATTTTTTGAAACAATCGATTGGACATTTTTCAGAATTTACAGTGGTGGTCATAAAAATAAGGCCATGTGCGTTTTGGCGAAAATTTACTATTTTTTAACGAAATTTTTGAATGTGCTAGATTTTATTACTGAAGAAGTTGTTCCTGATTTCTCCCAGTGCAAAAAAAGATGCAATTGTACCATATTAATTGATAATTTGCATTTATTCTTGAAAAAATAAAAGTATGACAATAAATTCCCTGGTCATGAAAATAAGGCCATTTGTTAAAATAACTTTATTTTGCAGTATTTTTTTGTCGTTTAATTTCTTTTTTGATCCACTTTGCTAGTACTTCGTTGCACAGCCGTTACTCTTCACAACAGCGCTGCATCGCCTCAACATAGACTCGACAAGCCTCTGACATCGCTCTACGGGGATCGAAGCCCACTCCTTTTGAATCGCTTCCCATAATTCCTGCTTATTTTTAGTTTTGTATGCAGATACTGCCGTTTTGAGGTCTTTCCAGAGGTTTTCAATTGGATTTAAGTCAGGTGATTGCGATGGCCAAGGAAGAACATCGATGGAATTGCTTGCAAAAAATAGTTTAGCTCTGCGAGAAGTGTGTTTGGGGTCATTATCTTGTTGGAATACCCATTTTAAAGGCATATTTACCTCTGCGTATGGATGCATTATAGTTTCGAAAATATTAGTATACACATGTTGATCCATCATCTGCTTAATCCAGTAGATAGGACCTACACCGTACCAAGAAAAACATCCCCATAGCATAATGCAACCGCCTCCATGTTTGACCGTCTTCTTACTTAGCGTACGCTGGTGAAAATTCCCGACCCGGTGGTCGTCTAACGTACGTTCTGCCATCCGATCCAAATAAATTCATTTTTGTTTCGTCACTCCATAGTACGTTGCGCCATTTTTTGATGCCATCGGGACCAGACCAATTAAAATGTTGTTTCGCAAAATTTAGCCTGTTTCGAATATTCTTTTTGCTGAGTAGAGGAACCTTCCTAGCCACCCGACCATGTAAATTATGCTCTTGAAGTCTTCTGCGAATAGTCCGTGCACTAATTTCAAGCTGAAGCTCTTGCTTTATTCCTGTGGCTGATTTGAAGGGATCACATTTGGAGACATAACAGATTCGACGGTCGGTATGACTTGATGTTTTACGTTTAGGTCCGCGGTTTTCAATATTGCTTTGTACTTTCAGTGCATTTTGCACCATGCAACGAGATGCCCCAACCATTCTAGCGATTTCTCTTTGAGATTTACCTTCACTATGCCATTTCCGAATCAATTGCCTCTCCGAGTGTGAACAATGAATTGCACGTCCCATTTTTGCTGTATATCAAACATAAATAGAACGAATATATTGTTTATCAAGTGTTATTTTATTATTTACCAGTTCAACACAGCCCACAACGACGAATTTTGTACAAGATTTCGAATTTGAGCGGTTCCGGTTATGCGGCCTTTTTTTCGTGTCCAACCGAATTTGACAGCTGCTGGATAAATAAGTTTGCTGTATATCAAACATAAATAGAACGAATATATTGTTTATCAAGTGTTATTTTATTATTTACCAGTTCAACACAGCCCACAACGACGAATTTTGTACAAGATTTCGAATTTGAGCGGTTCCGGTTATGCGGCCTTTTTTTCGTGTCCAACCGAATTTGACAGCTGCTGGATAAATAAGTCTTTCTACATGCACGAGAGACACCTGGCAGATTTATTTTCAACTTAATTTGTTACTAACATAGTTCCTCTAATGACAGATAGAGTGAGCTCTTCTTGTGATGTTTTTCATTGTGAATTTTATCGATATTGTAGTTCGAGTGAAGGGATGGCCTTATTTCCGTGACCACCACTGTAAGTTGAACTAACTTGTTAACTACTGAAAACTTACCAGAAAGAATTTGTTTGGTTATAATAATACAATTCTAGTGTTCACTACTACATCTGAAGAAAGAAATAATATTGTTTTATGAAGGCAACCCGGCGTAGTGGTAAACATCTATACCTCTCACGCCAAAGGTAAGAATTAAAATCTCACCCCCGGACAAGTTGCAAAAATACCTAAAAGGTATTTGAGTGACTACGGCGGGAGATGAACCAGCCCACGGCTGAAAATCTCGATAATAAAGGAATAAAAAAACACTCAAAATCAAATTTACTCAAAGGCTTAAAATTGGTTTTAATGGTATTATAATACTTTATTATGTCAGTATTAGGAGATGGCTTTCTCTTAGATTCAAGACTTACTCGTTTCAATAATATAATAAACGCAAGCGTGGTTTTTATAGACCCTTTTTGGGACACTTTGAAAAACTTAATGCTAGCCCGTTTTACGGTTGTGAGAGTATTGTTGATGAGAGCCTTGAATTATTATAATAAGTCCTGAGACAGTTGATTTCATGGGTTAGTTGATAGACTAATTTTTATTGAACCTTTTGTTTGGTTAATAATTGATATTCTGGTCAAACTACCAGAGTTTTTTTTTTTTCAATTAATTTGGTTTTCGGGGTTGTCTGGGCTGTTGAGCATTATTTTTGAACCAGTTGTTTTCTTGAATGTTATTGATAAAAATAAAAATTTGTTATTTCACAATTGAAAGACGTTGAGAACGGTATCGACCTTTTCATATAGCATTAAATACTTGACACTTTCACAGTAATGCTGGAAAGAATCCACAATTGACCACTATCTTGGCCACTATCCCCCTGCGATATTTTGATAACACGAGTCTATAACACATGCTGAAACATAGAACAAACTGTTGCTGCACTGCAGCACTCAGCTGTCACCTTAACTATAATAATAAATTCTAGAAAAAGAGGACGATGGGAGGATCCTTTCCTTTACCTTTTTGTTATTTTTAACTGTTTTATTATGATAAAAGTTGAAATAAAATCATGTACGGTAAAAAAAGCCACCCTAAGAGATAAGACGGGTCAATAAGTCCGAGTCTTATTTTATGATATTCAGTTTTTTTAATTGAAAAAAAAAAACATTTTACTTTTCAACATAGTCTCCTTTGTGTTCTATATACTTTACCCAACGTAACTCCAAACTTTACATCCCTTCCGAAAAATATGATTTGTCGAGGTCATCAAAGTAGTTACTAACGAAGAGAACGAGTCAAAATAGTAATTTGTTTGTGAGATGACTTCAACGTTGGAGTCAAATCTCTTTCCACCGAGCCATTTCTTCAGGTTTGGGAATAAGAAATAGTTACTTGGGGTTAAATCCACAGAATAGGGCAGATGAGGGAGCAATTCGTAGTGCAATTCCTGGATTATTGCTATGGAACCTGCCCTAGTGTACCCCCTTAAATTTTCTTGAGGTAATTTTTTTTTGTCGAATGCGTTCCATTTTTTAAACTCTCATACCGCACGCATCCCCGAACACGATGGCACGGTTACGAAACGGTGCAAAAATTCTACCACATAGCGGTTGTGTTATTTTGCGAAAAGCTTCTCATACCCAAGTGATCATTACAAATTGAACCATGTGAGATGCCAACAGCTTTCACAATCTTTCTCACTTTCAATCTCTGATCGGCCGATCGTAAAATTTTGCTGTTGTTTCAGATGTAAGTATAAACTTGGCGTTCAGAAAATTCGGCATCTTCCGTGCATACACGGCTACGAAATTCATTAAACCACTTTTTTTACCAATGAAGTTGAAGGATTCTGCCCCATAGTATTAATCAAACTTAATTAGAGTGGTATTTTTTTGGAAATTTTTTTGATTAATGAGCACACGAAGTTCACTTCTTTCAGTTTGTTCTCAAAACACAGGATAGTCTGCTACAAATGACTTTCAAACACAAACTAAGAGCTCTAAGACATACAGGTAGTTCAAATTTTTAAAAGAGTAAACTGACAGTCGCCTGTTTACAGGAGCACTGCCACCCTTTCTGTTATAAGGGGGAAATTAAAAAAGTCACTTATTGATCCACCCTCGTATTTCTCAATGTTTGACAAAGGTTTAGAAACGTACGTTCCAACCCTCCCTTCCACATTCTCACGTATTTTGTATGCACTGTAAAAATACTTGAAAGGATCGTCACATATGTAACCTAACGAGGTGAAATTCGAACATGTCAAAAGTATGGAGTGCAGAGCAAAAGTCTCAAGAAATGCAATAAAAATTGCTAAGCACTCTCCACTGGCTGGGTCAATCTACTGCATAACCAATGGCTGCAAATTTCCTTACCACCGCTAGCAACTAATTTAATCTACTATCTGCAACTAATCCACTATGCATAACTAGTAAGTACCACGAGCCGTGTTGCAGATCGGCTCGAGGTAACTGTTAATCCCGACAAAAGACATTTTCAGCGATTTGAAGTACATAGCGCACTCGAAGCTCCCAGAGAAGGTGTTGCTGTGGCTTACAATCAGTGAAAAGGGGATGTCTCGTCCCCTGTTATTTTTGTCAGGGCTGGTAGTGAACAGCGAGCTAAGCCCCACAAGTAGTACGAATTGCCTCCCAGAAGTTGTCAGCTTCATCAACAAATACCACAACGACGTGGTGTTTTGGCCGGATCTAGTGTCGGCCCACTACTCGAAGCGACCGTTGTAGGAAATGGAGCGGTTGGGCATTCCGGCGATGCCCAAGCATGCCAACCCTCCCAACGTGCCTCAGCTACGCCTAATTGAGAAGTTTTTTGCCAATTTGAAGAGGAGAGTATATTCAAATTATTTCGTGGCCAAAACGACGGATGATTTAATAAAAAAAACCCGCATTAATCCACCGATGGTGAGACTGAACCCTTCTTACATTTCACCAGAATTACAAACTCAAATGTGGGCAATATTGTACTGGATACATATTTTCATCAGAAATTCCAAGAAGATTCAGAAATATTCAATATGCCATACATTCAGTTGATAACATTAACTTTTTTGTCAATCCTGAACGTATTTTTCAGGATTGAACAAAAATTAAAATATTTCCAATTAATTGTTTAGTCTTAATTTAGTCTTTAATGACCTCTGTATGTTAGTTATATAAAAGGGGAAATTACATAAATATTAGAAATATCATATAATCAGTCCATAGAATGAATTATTAGACAATCCTAAGCGTCAATTTTGATTATCGACATGGATTCAAGATGCTTAATAAGTACATGTTCGTTGAAAATAGTAAATGGAGACTTTGTTTAATTTTCGAATATACTCGTTGCAGTTCAAAACCAGACCACTCGAGCCAATCGATGCTGCTCTAATTCTATACAGTTGCATAGTGTGGTTAGTCCGCTGTATGTGCTATACAACGCAGCAGATGCGACACAATAGAATGCAAGTGACATCGATTGGTGTGATTGGTCTTGTTTGGTTTTGCACTGCAACGAGTATATTGTCATCTCACAATTTTGTGCTCTCAGGTATTATTTTGGTCATATCTCCATGAAGGATTATCCAATCATAATTAAATTTTGACCAGTTATTTGGAGATATCATAGCTTTGATTTAAACAAAACTAAAATCGGTACACAAATAGCTCAGTATGTAATCGGAGACTAAACTGTTTGATTACTATTATAATAGGCCTTCAAGTACTGTTTCGTTCATATCTTCGTAACGAAATGTCCGAATGAAAAAAAAATCAATAGCGTTCTATGGAAATGTTGTAGCTTCCATTTGCCGTCAACAGAACTGAAATCGGTTCACAGATGGCTGAGAAACCGATGTGACATTATTTGTAACGCACACACACACACACACACACACACACACACACACACACACACACACACACACACACACACACACACACACTCACACTCACACACATACACACACATACATACACACACACACACACACACACACACACACACACACACACACATACATACATACACACAGACATGTGCTCAGTTCGTCGAGCTGAGTCGAATGGTATATGACACTCGGCCCTGTGGGCCTCGGATAAAATGTCGAGTTTTCAAGCGATCTTAATACCCTTCTATTGATGTAAGAAGGGTTAAAAAGGCGACCAACGAGCTGAAGAATATGCATACAAGCTTCATTTTTTCGTCTATAGCTAACTGCGGCAGGGAGTAGAAATAATTTTGTAAAGTTTTAAATTTCACAATGCAATTTGGTTTGTTAAAATAACTTTTTCCATCCGTCGCATTAATCTTGAAAATAGTTAAGCCATTATCCAAACCTGCGAGAACAATAATGATTATAACTTTCGATTCATGAAAACATTTTAATGATTTTTTATCAAGTAGAAGAAAAAACTAGAAACTCATCATATTTTTTTTGAGTCAGTACAAATTGAAGAGCACTGTTGCTGAGTAAATCAACACAATTTAATAGTTTGCACTTAAATTTTGTTCTATTTTTCAGGTTTACCGAATATCGTTTACTGCACTATATACTGTGTATGATGTCGCTAATGAGTGAGTATAGATAATATTTAGTAGATTTAATTAAGAATGGATGTGAACTTATTTCAAAGATTCACAAAAAAATATTGAAATGACTTAAGGACGCCCTTAGAAACCCCTTCTTGAACTAAGATGGTTCACATTATCTATATATTTATCTAAGTTGAATAAAGTTGGGACTTTTGTACTTGGGAAAATCTGAAAATGATTTAAAATGATACCTATATATAAATTTTAGGTTGAATATCAGTTTTTTTTTAACTCACTATCAATATTTTTGATTAAAAACTATGATAAGTACACCCTGTTTGAAAAATATTAATTTATACCTGGACGTAGATAAATTTTCTTTTCATTAAAATAAATATAAGATAACTAGAGACTTTCCTAGAAGAAAATAATGAAGCTTAAGAACAAATCTCTTGGTAGAAATATTAATTTGCATAGATCAGAGCCTAGACAAAAGAAGTAATAGTTTTTCACATATTTTGAATAAGCTCGTATTGTTTTAGAATTAACAGAAATTTATAAAGGTTTTCACAAGGTTTTCATAAATTGCTGTTGTACTACCTATGTGACTTCTCAATCACATGGGGTCACTGTTTTCATATTTGAGCGTTTCCAGATGAAATCAGCCGGAAAAAGTCAAAATCTTGTACGACCCTCTCCGATTTGGATGAAACTTTGCACATGTCTTCGGAATTCTCCTTTGTAGGGGTAAGGGCGGGACCATCATCATCAATTGGTGATGATGGATTTTCCGCGGGTTAAGGGAATTTTTTGACTCGAGACATTTTTTTCAAAAGGGCGTATGTGTTTTGTCATGCGTATTTTTCAAAATATCATAACTCCAAAACCGTTGGTTGAAATAAAATTGCGTCTGAAAAGAAGTTGTAGTAAATTAATTTGACTTTATGAAAAAAAAATATGTACACTGTAAAAACATAGTATTTTTCCTTAAAAAAAAAATCAAAAATTAAACTTAAAAAACAATTAGCAAATCTGTACAACTTACGATTTTAATAAAAAAAATTCCAAAAAAGCTTCGAGTCATAAGAACAAGAATAGAAGTTGTTCTACGATGGAGCAACTTAAGATAAAAAAGTTCTTATAAGTAAGAAAAATTCAAGTTTTTTCCAGATTGTTGTTTTTGCATTAATAACCATGTTTTAATAATATAATACTATTTTTTTAAGAATTTGAAACAAAAATGCTTCTTGTGAGCAACATTCTATATGTACCCGTTTTCGAGATAATTTAAAAGTTATGTCGAAAAAATGCCTTTTTCCATGAAAATATCCCTTTTTCAAAAGTTAGTCGTGATTGTCCATCTTCAAAAGTATTCTTTTCAAATTATACATAAAATTGAACCAAGAAGATTGAACATCTTCTTAATTAACGAAATTAACGAATCTTAATTACCAAATAAAAATTTTGAGTTTTTGTTTGTTCATACATGATTTATTTATTTTTTCTACTATTTAAAAAAAAAATTGTATTTACATTTTTACAAACACTATTTCCTAACATTCCTATAAATATTATGAAAACTCAGTATTTCGTCAGTTGAAAATATTTTCGCAGCGATTTTGTTATCTGCAACTGGAATGAAGGAGTGATATTTCTGTGTACCAGGAATCATTTTTGTTTGCTGATAACTACCACTCCATTCTGCAGCTCCCTCTTCATATTCTTCTTGTAAACATAGTAAAATTATATTTTTGTGAAATTTTCTTGATTTCTCTTAATAGCCCAATCATACAAAGTTTTCGCAATTGTTATTGGATGTTCATGTTGTTTGGCCAAGCTTGTTTCGTTTTCCGTTTTAATGTGCTGCCAATGGTCATGGTCCCTTACCATGTGAAGTTGCGAAAAAATGCCACTCAGAATCAGTGTTGGAAAAATAATTTTCAAAAATCTTTACTCAGTGCAATGATATATCGCCGAGAAACTTCGCACTCGAAGTTCGCGAACGAACTTCAATCTAAAGTTCATGAAAGTGCAGAGTGAGGAAACGTTTCAGTTCTCATCGCGAAAGATCTTTTGTTCCTCCATCTCACAACGTTTCACTCGTATTCGAGATCCGATCCAACCAAATATCTCCTCGCCTTTGTTCTTTTTCTCTAGTGAGTATGTGTAGGCAATGTTCACGTGAGTTGTGATGTTTGTTTTTTTAAGTATTGTGCCTCCGCAAAAGTCGAGTGGTAGGAAACTTCTGCTGGAATGGCGTGACGCATTGAGGACAAATTCAACCCAACCTCCCCGGCTACACAGTCATCATGCGGGATGTCATTTAAGGGAGATATCTTCCTGTCTAGATTTCATGTCCAAGAAATGCGCAGTGTGATTTTCAAGAACGAATGTGGTGTAAAGATAAAGAGTAAAAAAAAGATCTGATTTTATTTGTATCCTCGCGTCGGTGATTCGAGTAGAAAAAGTTCGCGATGTTTCATTCTCTCATCCCAGAGAGACAGACTCATCCCAGAAAGACAGACATAAAAATGGCCTTTTTTATATTCATTAGTTGATTTAATTACGTTAGTAATTTAGAAATAAATACTAGTACCGCAATTGTATCATGTCTTAGAACTTCTGATATTACAACAAAACTTAGATTTTTAAGCATTACTGACTCTAAAAATAAATAACAAACGGATGAATTATAGCCTGATCATTGTTCCTTTGAACAGCATCCTGAAGTACAAATGAATAATTCTCTGCAAAATCGCAAATAATAACTACTTCTCCTTCTTTTAATGAAGACTTTGTATCTCTTAAAAATTTAGATTGCATTTAGAAAAAATATTTTCTTAATGCACGTATCGTTCAAGTAATTTCAAATGCATGCAAGTAGGCAAACTTTCGATCATAACTAGTTTCGATTAACTAAGATTCGAAAATCGATTCTTAAACGTCATTCTAACTTTATCCACCAATGGCACGAAATGATCATTAACTGGGGAAAGAGTTCTTCATTTTCTTTTTTTAGAAATTATGATCTTCGAGCACACTCTCACTTTAAATGCGCAGTAAAAATCAATTTTTAAACTTTGTGAAGATGCTTAAAAATGCCCGTTTAATTATTGAGATAGCCAGAAAATAAGCATTCTTGCGGCCTTGTGTTACGTCTTATGTTGTATCATTCACAATCGAGTGTCGGGCAGTGATGAAAAATTTAGTTTGTTTTACTTTTTTTAGCGATGTGGCCACGAAGGAATTTCTAAGTCTCGATGCACTTGAAATAATAAACTTATCAAGACACCATTCCGGATAAACTTATCACCACGTATGAAATGAACTTTGAGAACTGCACAACGCTAATGCTGAAATCGACGATATTGACTTGAAGGGTACATAGATACAAGTCTGTTATTAGATCTTTCAAATGACAATTCAAGATAACATCCAAATGAACGTAAAATGGAAACATTTGTAATTAAAGTTTCAAAATATTTACAAGGTTCGAAGGATTACGTCACACGTAATATTCATTACAGTATTCATGAATCCAGTATCTTAAGTGGAGAAAGCAGAGGAACCAGCTTTTATTACAACCAACGGTTTTGGAGTTATGATTTTTTGAAAAATACGCATGACAAAACGCATACGCCCTTTTGAAAAATTTGTCTTGAGTCAAAAAATTCCCTTAACCGGCGGAAAATCCATCGTCACCATTTCCGAAGACATGTGCAAAGTTCCATCCAAATCGGAGAGGGTTGAGTTCAGTCATTTGCTCATTTGGCAGAGAAATGCTCAACGGATTAGACGAAAATCACAGCGCTCTGTTGCTAAAATGGCCGCAGATCCGAATGTTTCGAGATCATCAATGCACAATATACTGCAAATAACCTCGGATCTCAAGCTGGTGCCGAGAAAATTTGACCGAAAATTTGGACAAGAATGAATGGCCTCCCAGTTCACCAGATCTGAATCCCTTGGATTATTTCGTATGATCATACATGCTGACGAAGGTAAATGACCACAGGGCGTCTAATATGAACCAATTCAAAAGCGTAATCAAACGAATTTGGGACGAAATGCCGATGGAAGTCATGCGTGCCGCCTGTGACGGTTTCGAAAAACGTCTGGAGCTGGTCAAGAAGGTTAAAGGCGGTGTTATTCCCAAACACATGCTGTGGTTGATCAGTATTATATCGCAATATTATGGGTAAAGTTATCAATAGTAACTGGATAATCGATTTAAAATAAAAATAGTTTTATTTTGTATGAGAATATATTGGACACGGTGTATACTGAAACAAGAGATTCGAGGAAAAAATATTATTCTCATTTCTTTTAAATGTTTGCTAACGTTTAACAAATTCAAACATAACAAACGCACCCACTCGCACGACAAGTCTTTGATTTCCAGTAGAATGAAATGCGATATGATAATATTAATATATGAACATCCTATATTATGAGTTGTAAATGTTGAGTTGTAAAAATGGAAAAATACACATTCAATCAATTGTTTAAGGTAGGGGAAATGTGGGTAACCCCGTCAGGGTGGGTAAGCCCGTCACCCCAACGGCTTTATTAGAAAACCATTTTGCAGTATGTTTTTAACTAAACCTATTATTAGTATTTATCATTTTAACCATTTTGAGACACATCATACCCACTGGGAACTGTCAAACTCGAGGAAAATAAACAAAACAAACGCAAACGTCCTCGCAGCAATACCGGATGTAATTTTTCGATTGTAGATTTTAACGTCTTGACAAATAATTAAGTACAGAAATTCAATTCCATCGATCGCGTACTTTCATTTACACTGTATCTTAGTGCTGAGATTCATTGAAAGGTAAGTTTAATCAGTTATTCAAGATTTACGGTGTAATTAAGACCATTATCAGCAATGACCATTAGAATTCATCTGGTTCACGTAAATCCGGGTTGCCGGGGCTGTGGTCCGGTACGGAGGCACTATTTGGAAACAACTATTAATTTTCCGGAAATGGATGCCAAAATCTATGGAATAATTCCAAGAAACCATTTCTTTTCCATTGTGGGCAATATGCCGACTTGTTCCTGCAACGGCCATTCTGTAACAGGTTCCCGTGGGGCCTCGAGTGACCATGAACATATTTAAAAAGAAATCCTGGCAATATAGGTATCAAAATTCATGAAATTTCTCCAGTAGGATATTTCTCAACATTTTGTAGCTATGTGATGATTTGTCCTTGGACCGGTCAATCCGGAACAGGTTTCTGTGGGGCCCCGAGTGGCCATGAAAATTTTCAGTAAAAACCCCTGGCAATATGGGTATCAAAATTCATGAAATTTCTCCAGTAGGATATTTCTTAACGTTTAGTGGCAATCTGATGATTTGTCCTCGGACCTGTTTTACCGAAACAGGTTTTCGTTTGGCTTCAACTGACAATGTTCATGTTTAGAAGGAAACCTTGAAAATATGGGTATCAAAATTCATGAAATTTTACCAGAAAGCTATTTCTCAACGTTTTTTGGCATCTGATGATTTGTCCACGGAACATTCATTTCGAAACAAATTCCCGTGCGGCCTCGAGTGGCCATGAACAAACCTGGCCACAACACGTCGAGAAACGTTGGAATTTTGATAACCACATTGTCAAGGTTTCCTTCTTAAAATGTTCATAACCACTCGAGACCTGACGGAAACCTGTTCCGGATTGACAGGTCTTAAGATAAATCATCAGATAGTCACAAAAAACGTTGAGAAATATGCTACAGGCGAAATTTCATGAATTTTGACCGGGTTTTTACTGAAAATGTTCATGGCCCCTCGAGGCCCTACGGGAACCTGTTCCGAAAAAAACCGGTCCGAGAACAAATCATCATTTGGTTGAGAAATATCCTACTGGTGAAATTTCATGAGTTTTGATACCCATATTGCCAGGGGTTTCTACTGAAAATGTTCATGGCCACTCGAGGCCCCACGGGAACCTGTTCCGGATTGACCGGACCGAGAACAAATCATCAAATGGCCATAAACGTTGAGAGATACCCATATTGCCAGAGGTTTCTACTGAAAATGTTCATGGCCACTCGAGGCCCCACAGGAACCTGTTACAGAATGGCCGTTCCAGGAACAAGTTGGCATATGTCCCAAAATAGGATAGAAATAATTTCTAGGAGTTATTCCTTACATTCTGACATCCATTCTTGCACATTCAATAGATGTTCCGATATTGTGTCTCCGTACAGGAACACAGCCCCGGCAACCCGGATTTACGGGAACCAGATGAATTCAAATGGTCATTGTATATAATGCCCATAAAGCCGATGAGCTTTGGAATCTAACGGTGCCAAAAGAATAATAATCGGTCAATAAAAGCCAGAGTTATGATCATATGAATTTGGTGGGTACCCGGGTACCCTGTCGATCACTTAAGGGGTAAAAAAAATCGAGGTCCCCCACCCCCCCCTTTGGCACCCCTTGCTACTATACGAAATGTTTTTACGTAAAAAGTTGCCTTCCAACTATAATTAGGATGTCACTAAATATCAGCTTCCTAATTTAAAATAAACTATGAAATTTATTAATGTAAAACATGAAAAGCTACCCGGGTACCCTCCGGAATCTGTTCCATATAAAGGGTAATCCATATACTACGTGCTAATCATGAGGGCTCAAGAATCAGAAAAAAAAGATTACTCGTACACATAAAAACAGATTTCAAATAAAATTATGGCACATGGATATGTATGAATCTGAAACACTCTAAAATATGTCCCTGTGCTATATGGATGGGCCCTTGTGAAATGGCCAATGGAGATGGTTGATAAACCATCACAAGAGATCAAAAATATCTACATGTTCAAAATTAAATTTCGTTTGCAGAAATCTTCAAAACTATTTTAATAAAAATAAATGCCGGTCTTACCCCGTTGGGTGACGGACTTACCCCATGGGGGTGACGGTCTTACCCGCACTGATTGAAAAACTTCAATATTTACCATGTTTGTTTTGCGTATGTAGTTTGACCGACAACACATATTTTGACACTTCCAACGCACTAATCGCATAAAGTAATACTCCATCAAAGATTATGCTAGGGGTACCTGTCATTTAAAGTATTACATTAATTTTAAAAAATCGCAATGCTTAAGGTGAGGGGGTTACCCCTTCCTCCCCTATATCTTAATACGTTCTCAACCCATTATCCACCAGTCCATAAGATCGAAGGAACCTTACCAAGCAATGCGATACCCCTTTATCGACATTGTGAATGCTCAAACATCTTCAATCTTGACATTTCAAGCTTATTGCTCAGAACAAATAAAATTACTACCGGCTCACAACTTCTTAATATTCAAATGCATCTGCACTAAGAATAGTGATTGCTTGATAGCTTTCTTATAGGCAAGGTTGTGTGACAAGAACATTCTAAATTTTGCACCTGAGTGTTGAGAAATTTTCCTTCACAAAAAAATCCTAGGCCTGACATTTTTTTTGATTTATTGTGATATATTCTCCATAAAAACGTAAGTCAGGATGACGTCATACTATTGTTAAAATAATCATCTTTACTTCACTCAAAGCATTGACCAAACACGGAAGAACACCTCGAATGAATTTCTCTACCGTATTGGAATTTATTCTAGAAATCTCAAAGGGTTCTAGTCCTTTGTTGAATGACAATTGTATCTTATAGAAAATTGCCGGATAATGGCATAACAAATGTTCCGAGACCATGTTACAAAAGCGATATGAATCATCTTAAAGTTCTTCAGTTAGCTTCTAGTGACACTGGCCAATATAGGGTATGTGTCCCTTGACTCAGCCTATTATGCAACCAGCGATCACATTTTTCATCATAACTCATAAAGTTTTTAAGCTGTAAGCGAGATTCAACTAGTTATACACTTGCAATTATAAGTTTGATAAGACATTTACTAGCATGTATCACTAAAAGTTACACAACTATTTTTATAAAGCCAGAAACTTTCGAGGGATGTGGATTTATTGTTGGTCTATAAGCACCAAATTGGGTCTATTCGTGGATGCAACTTCGTCCCATTCGATGGATTTATTACTAAATGCAGTCTTTGTACGTTTTTTTTTTCTAATTTTATGAATTAAGGCATTGTAAGCTGTACTGGATTTACTTAATACAACATTTCACAACACAAACTAAAGTAAAACTTCCTCGAAACACTTAAGTGATGTTCATATATGATTTATCAGCCATTCAATAATGAAAACATTATAATTCACTGTATAATAATTTTGTCTCTTCGATTTGTATTTAGATGAGCCACTTGAATATAAACAACCGCAAATTCATGCATTTCCACTTGAAAGTTTACCAATAACAACCTTTTTACTACGTTATTGATACAACAGGCCATAGTTGGGAACATACAAAAAAAAATATGTACCAACATTGGGTCTACGATTATCTTATTTGTTTATTTATTTATTTGTTATTATTATTATCAACAGACACAATGTGGTCCTAATGATAGTTCCTAAGAATATCTAAAAACTTAATTCTAATTCTTTGGCGAGGCAGGTGAAAGTCAAATCCAGTTGACACTCGATTGAATGCACGTTGTAAACCGACAAGAGCTCCGTTGGCGCCATAGTTTGTTCGACGAAATGGTGTTCGAAGAAAAATGTTGTTGCGAAGTGCACGAGAACGCACATGGATGTTGATTTGATTAAGGAGCATCGGACAGTCAATTTTTGCCATGAAAAGATCGGCAACCAACATGACGCGCGATAGATCTCTCCTCACTGCTAGTGTGTCAAGGCCAATGAGTTGCATGCGGTGTATATATCTTGGCAGCTCGCGTGGATTATTCCATGGTAAGCGACGGAGAGCAAATCGCACAAACCTTCGCTGCACTGCCTCGATTCTTTCAACGCCATTAAGATAGTGCGGGTTCCATACTGCTGAACAATACTCCACCGTCGATCGCACCAGCGAACAGTAGAGACTCTTTAAGCAATATACATTCGTAAAGTCCTTTGCCATTCTCATGATGAATCCCAAACTGCGGTTTGCTTTGGAAACAATGTAGCTAATATGCTCCTTGTACGTAAGTCCCGCATCGAGAAAAACTCCTAGATCCTTCACGCACGATTCACGTTTAATAATGCTGCCGTCAAGGTGGTAGTCGAACATTATCGGTTTCTTCTTCCTTGTGAAAGAAACAACGGAGCACTTGGTTGGATTTAACACCATCCTGTTTGTGTTGCACCACGAAGCGAAACTGTCAAGTTGTCGTTGAAGAAACCATGCGTCTTCGATGGACTTTACCTGATTATAAATTTTCATGTCATCAGCAAAAGATAACCTCGGGCCTTCCATGCAAAGATTCACGTCGTTGAAGTACAACAAGAAGACAAGGGCCCAAGATGACTTCCTGGGGAATACCGGATGTGACAAGGAATTCACCAGATGTGCAGTCATCAATCCTAACGCATAGATGTCGTTCTGTTAGGTACGAATGGAACCAACGTAAAACACTGCCTCCAAAGCCCAGTCGCTCAAGTTTCGCTAATGCAATGCGATGGTTGATCTTATCGAAAGCTGAAGATAAGTCAGTATAAATTGTATCCGTTTGGAAGCCCTTACACATAACATCTGTCGCATATGTTGTGAACGTCAAAAGGTTTGTTGTCGTAGATCGCTTAGGCATGAACCCGTGCTGTGTATCGGCTATATATTGCTTGCAATGATTGAAGACTGGGTCTAGAACTACCAACTCAAAAAGCTTCGCTACAGCATTCAATGCAGATATTCCTCTGTAGTTGTCGGCGTTGTGCTTGTCGCCTTTTTTGAAAACTGGAAACATGTAGGCCGATTTCCAGAGCGAGGGAAATGTTCCAGTTGCTAGAGAGAGTTCGAACAAGTGACGCAGAGGTGCTAGTATGCCAGCACAGCACTTTTTGTAAATAACTGCAGGGATACCATCTGGACCAACCGATGTTGATGATTTCATTTTAGAGATAGCAGAACGGATCATTGAATCATCAATATTGATGGTGTTTGACGGATCACAAGATAGCGGCACATTACTCGCTGCTAGCGAAATTTGACCCTGTGTCAATATCTCGGAGCAGAACGCGCCCTCGAATTTTGCTTTAAAAAGTTCGCAAATATCATCGGAATTCGATGCTGTGCTTTCTCCGTATGTTAACGTTGACGGTAGTCCAGATTCTTTCCTTTGATCGTTGACATGTTTCCAGAAAGACTTAGGAGCTAATTTCAGCCTATCCTGCACATTTCGTAAATAGTTGGCACGATTCTGGCGAGACATCCATTTGTATTCGCTGTTGATTCGCAAGTATCGGAATCGCAGTGAAACTCCCCATGCTTAGAATACCGTCTGAATGCTGCTCTTTTTGATGATTTGAGCTTTCGTAGTGCAGCAGACTGCCACGGTGGATTTTTGGTCTTTGGAGGAACCCGCTTCGAACATGACGATCGATAGCATAGCTCACGATATTGGAGAAGGTCTGAACTGCAATGTTGATATCGTCGGTATCAAGAGTAAGATTCCAGTCGATGCTCAACAAAATGCCGAGAATGCTGTCATAATCAGCTCTTTTGAAGTCGTAGCTGACGGGATCCGCAACATTAGGAGCATTCGTCGGATGCGCAACCTCGAGCGTGAGATGCAACGCAGGATGCAGGGAAACCGTTTTAACTAAAACGGAAGGAGCAACGGATATCTTTGGTGCCTGTTCGAAGTTGCTGACAAAACATAGATCGAGAAGCTTGCCATTTTCGTTGGTGACGTAATTAATTTGCCGCAGAAGATTTGAGTTATAGCTATCGAGCAATCTGAGATTTCCTGCGTGGAATCGAGATGCATTCGGGTCCGGGTACCAAAATCCATTGCCCGAGGAGCACCATTTCAGGTCTGGGAAATTGAGATCGCCTATCACTATAATCTCGTCCACAGCATCTGCTTGTGACGATATTGCATATAGAGATTCTGCATGTTTTTTTATCAACGCAACATCACGCGTTTTGTCCGGTGGAAGATATAACACACAAAGGAATAACGAGTATCCATCTAGCTTGATTTGCACCCAGACTTGTTCGATACTGGCCCAGGATGTATCCTCAATTAGCTGTGCCTTAAAACGCCGATGAACAGCAATAAGGACTCCTCCTCCAGATAACTTGGAACTGTTGCTAGGGTTACGGTCAGTTCGGAAAACGTCGTAATAGGTACCGAAAATTTGGCTCGATAGGGTCCGTTCATCGAGCCAAGTCTCGGATAACATGATCACGTCATAGCATTCATCTGAGCAGGCGAGCAGGTATTCGTCAATACAGGTGTTCATTCCGCAAGCATTCTGGTAGTAGACCTGTAGATTTGAGGTTACAGGCTGGAAGCCCACTTCCAAATCCCCGAGTTCAGGTCCAGGGCGAATGGGATGACTGGAAATATTATAGTCATCATGGACAGGTCCCGGTTGGCTTGACGATGACGCTTGTTGATCATCATGACAAATGTCAGGGTGCTAATATAATTTGGAGGCGCATCAGGAAAAGATCGATTGTCAAAACGCACATACTTGCCTGGAGGTGCAGGCTGGAAGACCCCTTCCAAACCTTCGTAAACAGGGCCGGGACGACTGCGACGGCAGGAAACAGAACCAGTGACGGTAGCGGCAATTGATGGCTCGACTGTTACGGGGCCAGAAGGGGCTTCCAAAGGGCTTCGGTGCGTGCGTCCCGGTTGACTTGCCGATGCTGCCGGTTGACGTAGACCATAACCAGAAACAATGAGGGGCTGACTTATAGAAGGTGCTTGTTGAGCTTCAGGACTCGTCCTGAAGTCGGAGGTGGAGCTGGAATTTTGAAGGGCATCAGGAACAGATCGATTGATATAACACGCATACTTGCCTAGAGATGTAGGCCGGAAGACCCCTTCCAAACCTTCGTTAACAGGGCCGGGACGACTGCGACGGCAGGAAACTGAACTGGTGATAGAGGCGGCGAATGATGGCTCGACTGTAACGGGGCCAGAAGGGGCTTCCAAAGGACTTCGGTGCGTGCGTCCCGGTCGACTTGCTGAAGGACTGGTTACGACTAGACGTCCATAATAGACTCCGTTGCATCCATTTCCGATGACAATTGGTTCCCTGGAGGAACAGTTGGCAGCAGGCTGATTATCCTCGGACCGTTTTTTGAGCGATTATCTTCAAACTCCCGAAAACTAATGTTCTCAGGCCATGAGTCACTGGAGAGTGCCTTTTCTCTGAATTGTTCGCTAACACCGACCTTAAAGGCCACGAACCGCAACGAATTGAGGTCTCTTCCTTTCGGTACAAGCTTCACCACCTTGGGCTGGGCGCCGCCGGTCAGATATAGGCACTCGCAAACGAGCGAAGCAATCTGGCTCTCATGTGTTCTTGGGTGAAATGCGGAAAGGTAGATCCAAAACAAATCGTCGTCGTCACGCTGGTCAAGCTGCACGGTTTTGATAAAGCCAATTGCTTTGGTGCCTAAGTTGCCTTTCACTTGAGGGATGCTTAACGAGTCACCCCCGTCATTCACTCTGCGACGCTTGAATGAACTGATGGGAGTGATTGCACGGTTCTTGTTGGGCCACAAAGTCGGAGTAGCAAAAGGTGTCGGCGTGCTTAATTTTTCCTCAGTTTTTGCAGCTAAGGCATTCACAGCTGATTGTAGTTTTTTTATTTCAGCTTGCATAGTCAGAAATTCTGCAGACACAGCAGATGATCGTTCGTCAAATTTGGCCATCATCGAACGAAAATGCGTGTTGACAAAAAGACCAGCACATTCGTCGCACATCCAAAAAAGGTTTTTTCCGGGTGACGCCAATTCCTCCTGGAGGGGCCCGTCGACGTTGACGCATACCGCATGGAATACCGCTCCGCAGTAGCCCTGACAAACCACTTGTTCCTTTATGGAGACCTTTTTGGTGCAACGCAGACAAACCATAGCTGAGTTAATTTATTGACTTTATCCCAATATGCAATCCAGACGAAGCAGTTCACCACGAATCAATGTATACTAGCAATAATTTTATGACGCCTTCCAATATGCAATCCGGAAGAAGCAGTTCACCGTGAATCGATGTATATCTACAACGCAATATTGCACACAACTGTACTTCGGAGTAAATCCGCGAGATGTCGCAGCGCTTGAAAAAAATTGCGCGGGGAGGTGGTAGGGGCAATGTTTTTATCACTACTTCGCCAGAAATCACAACACTAATTCCACACTAATTATGCCGTAATGAAATTAAACTCCACTCGCGACGTACACAATGACATCCAAACACGCACTTGATGTAAAAGTCACAGATTGAATCGGGTAGTAAAATGAATAAAAAGAACATAAAAGTCACACTCGATGTAGCATATAATTGAAAACAGTCAGTGATGCCAATTGAGCTCTTGTATCTTGTAAAATCATTGTTATTTTAGCTATGTGAACTGTTAGTTTGTAACGTGTAACTATGTCCTGCTGCAGACTGCATTACTTGCTTTATCGATTCAATTAAGCCAATTTTAGATCATTTGAAATGTGTAGATCATCTGTTCAGCATTACCAGTGAAATCATGATGCCCCAAAAGTTCAAGAAACCGAAAATTACGAGGCAGTGAACAACTATAAAATGATTAATATTGTCTGAATTGCTTCGGATTACATCTATCATGCTAATGGCAACATGATTTTGTTGATTATTGTTAAATTAATGACACATTTAGTACATAGGCCGAATGAAGGAGCTAGGCTAACATTACATCCCCTTACCCTATATGCTAAAATATTTTTAGAGAGATCAAGTACATATTTTGCGAGTCATAGAAATGTTCGAATTTATGAACCGCTTTGAAAATTTTATTCCAGTTTTATACCAGATTCGCAAGCTCTCAGTACTATTCTAAAAGAAGAAACAGATAAACCACAAAGGGCTAAGATCCTATAAACTGATAAACCGCCCCGAGTCTCATTGTTCCAATCAATTCCACAATGGCCTGGAACAAAGTATAAATTTACTTGATTACAACAAGACAACTTTTGAAGTGATTGAACACAATCCTAAACATGTTTGAACGTGCATATTGAAAACTTAAAAGCTGTTCGAACAGCTTGACTATTTGGCATAATCCAAATATTCTAATGTCTATAGTATCTACGCAAGCATAAAGAAGAGTATTCCAGAAATGCTTGAATAAAGATCAGCTTGGAATACAGTTTGCCACCTGCCCATAAGAATCGAAACGTCTATCTCTGAAGCAGTTAGTCCTGCTCCACTTGATTATTTAGTTTTGAAACAACTGTATGGAAAACAATCAATCCTGGACGCACATCTAGACCCTTTCTTTTTTATGAATCACGTCCACGATCAAACACAGGTAACCAATAAGCGTTAGCATATGCAGTATATCAACCCTCAATCTGCATTTCAGAGGCTATAAGCATTATATTAGCATTATATCAGCATCTTGAATGCTATTTGCTGTAAAGTTGGATTTAAACTGCTTTTTAAATGCTTGTATCCTTTAATAAGCATTTCGAATGCAAAATAGCATTAATGAAGCATTATCGTAGCATTGCAGTAAAGCAGCCGCATATTGGGCCAAAAGCCGCATTTATGTTGCATTTAAGATGATTTAATTGCTTGATAAGCTGCAATACACACGCTTTGAAACTGTTTATGGTTTACCTGGGAATATTTGAAGTAAACGGTCAACATTGTATTTTTCATTTCTCCATCCAATCTTTGCTGTTCACATCTATAGAATTTATTTTAACGGTTTTCAAAATAATATATGTTCTATAAGGTCACCTTCGAAGAAGTTTCCAGATCTTGTGATCCTTAGAGAACTCTTTTCAGCTTCTAATTGATGCAAAGGAAGTAAGCAAAGCAATGCATGCAATGTCTTTGTTGGTGTACTTTTGTATTGCACCAGATAGTGAAATATTTTCTAGCCTTTGAAGATTTTCTGACGTTCTCTGAATATCTGTTTGGCCACCCAACCAATGAAGCCTTGGCATTCCTGATTCTAATAAATCATTGATTGTAGATTGCCTGCTCTACGTATAGTTTCAGTTGAGTTTGCTATCAATAAATACTGCAAGGTATTTTACTGTACCTAAAAGCTTCCTAATCGTCCCTTTCTATCTATACAGCGATTCCACGGGAAAAGAATAGAGTTGAAAAAAATAGCTGTTCGATTTTGCTCAAAATCGCTTGGTATGTTCTTCATCGAAAATAATAAGACCAGTATATTTTTATTTTTTTATTTGGGTGACCATGCTCGATATAGGGTTACCAGAAAAATCGACATTTTTCGAATTTTTTTTTTTGAAAAATCATAACTTCTGAACCGCTGAATCGATTTTAAATATTTTTTTTATACATAGAAAGATTATTACTTCTTGTTTTCATTAAAAATATTTGTTAAAATAATTAATGTACTCAAATTTGCTAAAATGGTCAATATATTTGTTTTTTATGATTTTCAAAATGTTGGACCACAATGACTATTTAATTTTATATTTTTTTATTAAAATTCAAACATTTTTACATAACATATCAAAAAATCTCAAATGTTCATTGAGCCGTTTTTGAGTTAAATTTTTTAAAAATTTCAAGTTTTTTGCCTATACACACATGGAATGAGCATCATTTTCCATCACTTCAAAATAACTGCGGGAATCATTTCATTGAAGTTATCAAACTTATTCCTAATAAATTCATGATAACCATGTTTACAAATCTAGTTTCATTTGTGAAGTATTGTACCCATCAAAAGTAGGGGAGGCTGGTCCAATTCTGACCCCATTAAATGTAAGAACTATAAATCAGCCTCAAATTGTTTAAAAGCAGAGACCAACATTGCTAGGGTTTACTCAGCCATGGTTTACGCTATAACTGGAGCCACAATGGTCCGTTAGCGTCCAAATTCAGCATGAGTGCTCATAAGGATTGCAGGGGCACTCATGCCGAATTTGAGTTGTAGCGTAAACCACGAATGAGTAAAGTTTTGAATTTTGAATTATTCCACATTAGGGTCATTTTGAGTGAACCGAACCGAAACTAGAATACAAATTTTTTTAGGGTGTAGAACATTTTTTCTCAAATTTAGTCAATTTTGAAGTCCAACAAACACAATTTCTCCGACCAATGCATTCTACGTTGAAATTCTTTGTGTAATGAAAGCTTTCCATTGGTATTATTAAAAATTCGGCTACCAGCGCTGTCTCAGAGAATCTTGGGAGGTCGGAATTGGCCACAGGGTCAGGATTGGACCAGGCTTCGCTATATTGAGGAATTGGAGCTCAAATCTTAAAGCTTTAGACTACAATCAAGGGTTTTTTCAGATTACCTTCAATTAAAACTTAAATTAAAACATTTAATTTGATTATTTAATTAATTTTATTTTTCATAATTCATCAAAAAAATAATTACAAAGCAAAATTCTTACAATTTAACGCACTTTTCTTCATCTGAAAACGAAAACCGTTTCACGATAATGTAATTTTCATTTTGTGGCTTAAAGTAATGAAACGATTGTGTCCCAGAGATTTGTTTTACAGGAGTACAACGGTTCTTTATTTTCTTTTTCATTGCATTGTAATCTTTTTCCGAGAAAAACAAGTAATATATTTTGTTTAACAAGTAATCTACTTTAGAAACAGCCCAAGAGTAAAGTTCGTATGCAGTTGTAATATGATGGCCTTGTAAACTTGCTTTTGAAGCGTTTCGCTTTAGAACGCCGCTTAAAGCGTCACAAGGCCCTTTTCCATGGCAAGTGGCAAAAAAGTTCCACTCTGCATTAAGACCGAAGTCCTTGTACATGTGGCACAAATTGAAAGCAGTCATCTTATTTCTGTATTGACTGCCTACATTAGAAAAAAATGGATATTTTTCAGGTGAGGTAGCTTTTTTTAATGAAATTCACATAATTTGTTACAAACAGCCGAACGGCAACATGGTTATGTTTAGTAAATTCTGCGATTGCTATGAGGCTAGTAAACTTTAAATTTTGTGCTTCATCCTTATAATATATGGCAAAAGTATGGATTGTGCATTGAGCGTTTGCCCAATGAAAACCTTGTATTACGTCCAGTATAACAAAAGAGTAATTTTCAGAGAAGTTAGCAATTACAATGCAGTCAGTTGCTTCCAAATTAGTTTTAAGTTGTTTCAAGTAGTTACCTTGTTGCTTTGCAATAAAATTATGCGGAGATAATTCGCTTAATTTTTCTAAAAATGTTTCCACAAACTCTTCTGCATCCATTCGCATTGAATTTAGATGACAACGATCTGTTTGCTTCTATTGTTTAAATTCTAAAGAATCGATGTTTTCAAGAAAATTCATCAGGTTATTCTCCAGTGTCTGCATACCCGAGCAATGATCACAGGTTTTCAACCAACATTTCTCTGTAGGATTTCATGGTACGTTTTAAAATGGTCAGGAATAAGTTTCTTAACCTTTAACATTAATTTAACATTCTGATGATAAATGCATACGCAGACAGTATGCGTTGCACTTGAACCAGCCAGAATACAATTTTTTGGGCGGCTACTGAAAAACATTGAAAATCCAATTTAAAAAGTAGGATATTGCACTTTGAATATTAAACACGGTTCAGAAACGGTGAGTTCTTGAGTTTAACATTCTAGATTAACTGCACTTGGAGTTGCTGGCTCGTTTTCTTTCTTGATAAAGCGATAAAGTCTGTAATAGCAGGTATTACAAAAGAAGGAATAGCTTTTATCCAACTTTGTTCTCCTTTCCACTGCATAACCATATAGTTTAGGAGTAGGTTTCCTGTAACTATTAATCTAAACATGGCAATTTGAGCAGTCGTGCTTCATTGTATTAAACGTTTCTTTAGTAAGGTTTCAGTTCGGTTCACTCAATGTGGATTAATTCAAAATATGAGTTAAGTTTACTCAGTCGTGGTTTACGCTACAACTCAAATTCGGCATGAGTGCCCCTGCAATCCTTATGAGCACTCATGCTGAATTTGGACGCTAACGGACCATTGTGGCTCCAGTTATAGCGTAAACCATGGCTGAGTAAACCCTAGCAATGTTGGTCTCTGCTTTTAAACAATTTGAGGCTGATTTATAGTTCTTACATTTAATGGGGTCAGAATTGGACCAGCCTCCCCTACTTTTGATGGGTACAATACTTCACAAATGAAACTAGATTTGTAAACATGGTTATCATGAATTTGTTAGGAATAAGTTTGATAACTTCAATGAAATGATTCCCGCAGTTATTTTGAAGTGATGGAAAATGATGCTCATTCCATGTGTGTATAGGCAAAAAACTTGAAATTTTTAAAAAATTTAACTCAAAAACGGCTCAATGAACATTTGAGATTTTTTGATATGTTATGCAAAAATGTTTGAATTTTAATTAAAAAATATAAAAATAAATAGTCGTTGTGGTCCAATATTTTGAAAATCATAAACAACAAATATATTGACCATTTTAGCAAATTTGAGTACATCAATTATTTTAACAAATATTTTTATTCTGAGCAAAATCGGACAACTTTTTTTTTGAACTCTATTCTTTTCCCGTGGACAACATGCGCTTGGTTATGCAAATATTTTTCATGAAATCTCAATGAAATTTCAGTTTCAACTGAAATTATATTAAAATAAGCTCAATGAATGTTCATTCCAACTTTTAACAGTAGTTTTTTTTTAAATAAATTTTACGGGGTATTCAAATCATTGCTAACAGTATTTAAATACATGCATCTGAATAATGTTAAGTTATTTCACAGATAATCAATTGAAATTTTGAGCAAATACAAGCAAATTAAGTTTAATTTATATTTGAAAGGCATATAAAATACACTTTAGCATGTCTCACTAACATTAGAGATATTTATAAATGTCAACTTGTTCTTACTTTGAAATATTGAACCATGGTTATTTTAATATTTTATTAATTATTTTTTTCTCTGTTTTCAGTCATCATATGCCCATAAGACTTAAAAGCTCTCCAAAACTGCAGACCGCTCGCTTGCAGTATGTGTCTTGGATTGGTAATACTACCGCTATAGCAATAGTAGCCGCTAACGACATATATATAAGACAATCACCATCGGATGAGGAGGATCATAGGCTAACATTTACAGGAGAAGAAAATACTATATACAACGGTGTACCTGATTGGTTGTATGAAGGTAATTGTTTTTATACGATGGATTTGAAAGTAATCATTGTAGTCAATTGTAATCAAGTAACCAGTTACCGCTGTTACTCAGCCGTATTCAAACCATATGACTTTAGAAGGAACATTCTTCCAAAAAAATCACTGTGAAATCACTATTACGAGCGATGGACGCTTTGAGCAAATTTGGTTAGTACCTTACCTCAAGACCAACCTTTGTTGAAAAATATCAAGTTTCTAAAATACGTGGTTTAAAAGAAACACAATAGAACCTCCGACTTATTAGTCCACTGAACATAAACTGTACAATCACATTATATACCTAGCTGATTAACTTCGTCGAAGGCATACAAACGCTATGACGTCATCCCGCGGAGTTATCAATTTCGTCCAGTAAGATTGATATTCTGGCTCACAGTGTAATATGGTTTCATCAGGCATTTTATTGTGTTTTCTGCTAAGGGAAGGTCCATTAATTATGTCACGCAGTAAGGGGGGAGGGGGGTTTTGGGAAAACGTGACGATCCATACAAAAAAATTTGAAGGTCCATACAAAAAACGTGACAAGAGGGGGGGGGGGGGTTATAAAAAGTCATTTTTTGCGTGACGTAATTAATGGACGTTCCCTAAACGAATTCATTAGACCAAACTATTAAATAATAAAGAGTGTTCAAAAATGGATAAAATGTTGGTAATGTTTTTGAAAATATTAATGAAGGAGGTTGATAACCAGTTGATATTGAATTTTGTTGGAAAAAAAAGTCATTGGTAACTGCTTTTGTTCCACCTGACAGCTTGATTGTTTGATGTATGATATAGGCTACCGCTCATTGTAGCATGGAAGCTAGGTCCGACAGCAATGAGCTTTTCTCTCTGTTGGACTTGAGCAAGCTTTAATAACCACTGATTATCCACAACAGGCCATTGTATGAAGGGTCAAAAACGGGTTGGGTGGATCCATAAGCAACATCACTTATACGTATCCACAGGGATGTATAGAGAATCTCTGAACAATTGGTCAAAACAGCGAGCTATCTAACATCAGGATGCCCTATTAGGCGGAGAGAAGAGTTCCCCGTCTATTCACAAACTGTTAGCAATGGGAAGTTGGCATTCCCACTCTCCCCATCCAGTCCCTCCCATTTTTCTGTGTTAGCATTGAATGTTTACATAATAATGTTTATATTTATATAAGAGAAAAGTACTACGGCATCCGTAACAAAAACACATTTACATGTATATAACAGATGAAATTATCATTCATGAAAATGTTATATGATTATAAATAATCATTAATGATGATATGATGAAATTAATAAGATGTTTTAATGACATACTAAATAAGATACACAGTATAATAAAATGTGACTATTTGTGTTTTCAGCTCATGTGATGATTTAAACTCTGAAATGGCAAAAATTTCTAAAGACTATTATTGGTTGCTGGACCAAAACATATAAAAAAAGAAAATTAATCACCTGGCAGTCTTACAAAACTGCAAAAAAAAAGTTTAAAATAACAATAACGCGAAATAAATTTCATATGAGTATGATTAATGACAGAAACGGACAGTTAATAATTCTATCATACTAATACAAAATCACACTTGACAAGCGATTTCGTATATTCATTCTTTCTTGCAAAATTGACAGCTTACAGCTTGCAAATTTAAAAGAAGTTGACTGGAGTAACCCAATATGATCTAAAAAACGTTTCTCCAACTCCGTCCACGAATTTCTCGAAACAAATTTTACCAACAAATTTAGTCATTCCATTTGAATGGTGCCACTGCTCATCCAGGCTGTTTTTTCATCATTAATTGTGGCGAAAAAAATATTCTGTTTCCAATCAAATAAGTATTCGACTCTCGAATGATTGATTTTTAACGGTTCCAATTCTGATTCAATACAGTGTTGTTGTGTTTCACGCTAAAGGTCCTTAGCTCAACAATTTACTTTATTTCAGATGACCTGCAACCATAATTCCTACAAATCCGTCACTACTAAGCAAGCATAAATTCTAATTGTATTGGTTTTCTTTCCAGAGGAAATTTTTACATCATTTGAAGCAATGTGGTTTTCGCCAGATGGATCTCATTTATTGTATGCAACGTTTAACGATTCGCGCGTTGGGCAAATGACGTATCCGTGGTTTACATCGACTACAACATTATCCGCTGGCAGAGATGATAACAGAACACTTTTTCCTATTTCTAAGCAGATGCGATATCCTACACCGGGTTCGATTAACCCGGATGTAACTTTATGGGTTGTGGATATACGAAACCTTAGCAATATAGCAACTTTGGAATTAAGTCGTCCAGTGGCATTAGAAGGACAGTAAGTATTGCATTCTAGTAATCTATATCAATAAAAATGAGTTGAGGTTTCCTTTGTCACGATTTAAGTCGCGAGCGGAAGAACCGTTTGGCAAGATTTTTGTTTTGTTGGATTCGTCTTGGACACTGGAAGGTTCTTATGATGATTTGAAACCCCTCCCTTCTCTGGAAAGGGGGGCTCCCATACAAGTGAAGTAAAAATTTCAGCATAACTCGAGAACTGATCAAGCAAAGGAACCCAAATTTAGCATGCGGAAGTTTTGGAGGCAAGCAATGTTTCTATGGTAGTCAGAGACCCCTCCCCTCTCTAGAAAGGGAGGCTCTCGTACAAATAAAACAGAAGTTTCTGCATATCTCAAGAACTAATCAAGCAAATGGAACCAAATTTGGCATGTGGAGTTTTCTGGAAGAGAAAAATATTTTTATGGTGGTTTGTGACCCCTCACCTCTCCTAGAAGGGGTGCTGTCATACAAATGAAACTGTAATTTCTTCATAACTCTAAATCTAATTGTATTGTTTATTAAAGTCAACAGGTAAAATTTTTGCCCCAATGACCGTTATCTTAAAACTAAAATCATAAAATTAAACAAACTGACAAAAAACACGACTAAAGCTACACTTATTTGTTTCTCTACGTACATTAAAATCAAATACTAGGTAACAACTATTAAAAAGACGACTCATACTGCGCATTGGCTCATGGAGTCCATAGTTGGTTCTTGCCGCTGGAAGGCTCAGGAACGAATGTGCGCGAAGATTACGGCGGCGTATGTTGATGTCTAACATGCTGAGCAGTGAAGAACAATCATTGTTCCCTTGCAGGAGATCGCCAATAAAACAGGCTTCTGCCACGTTACGCCTTCCATCAAGTAGATGCAGGTTGATGAGCTGGCACCGACTGCTATAGCTGGGTAGATTGTACGGGTCTCTCCACCTGAGATGACGCAGGGCAAATCGAATGAATTTCCGCTGGATGGCCTCAACACGCTGGATTCCATTCTGGTAATATCCCTACCCAGACAACAGAACAATATTCCAGAATAGGGCGGACGATTGCGCAGTAAAGCGATTTCAAGCAGTAAACATCCTTAATTTTTTTGGCAAAACGGAACAGGAAGCCTAACTGCGATGACGCCTTAGACACGACGTATGCTACGTGGTCTCTGAAAGTCACTTTGGAATCGATGAAAATCCCCAAGTCCTTAACCGTCGTTTCGCGCTGCAGCTCAAGCCCTGCCAAAGCATAACTGAATTGGTAGAGTTCACGTTTACGGCCAAATGAAATCACCGAGCACTTGGACCCATTCAATGTCATCCGGTTGATGCGACACCATTCAGCGAACGAACCCAGCTGTTGTTGCAGAAAAACGGCGTCTAGTGGATGCTTTATCGCGTAGAACAGCTTCAAATCATCAGCGTATGAATGTTTTAGGCATTTGAGGATGAGATTGACATCGTTCATGTAAAGCAGGAACAAAAACGGCCCAAGGTGGCTGCCTTGGGGCACGCCTTACAAAACTGGAAATGGTGACGAAACGTGATCACCGATACTGACGGACATACTACGATTGGTCAGGTAGGATCGCAGCCAGATAAGCAAGTTGTTGCTCATGCCTAATTTCTCAAACTTGGCTATTGCTATCTGGTGGTTCATTTTATCGAACGCAGCGGAAAGATCCGTGTAAATAGCATCTACTTGATTACCGTTTTCAAGCTGCTTGACCAAGAAAGAGGTGAAGCACGTCAAATTAGTGGATGTCGAACGTTTGGGAATAAATCCATGCTGATCCGGTGAAATATAGTGCGCGTAGCTCTGCACTAGCTTCCGAAGAATTATTATCTCAAACAATTTGGATACTGCACTTAATGCAGCTATGCCCCGGTAATTTGAGACCAGTCTCTTGCAACCTTTCTTTAACACTGGGAAAACATATTACTGTTTCCAACAGTTCGGAAATATGCCAGTGGACAAAGAAAGATTGAAAACCTTTGCAAACGGAGACGCAAGCAAATCCACGCACCGTTTCAGTACAAGCGATGGAATACCGTCCGGACCACATCCCGTTGAGGACTTCAATTCCTTGCCAGCTGCAATAACCATGTCATTGGTGATGGCGTAATGCATTCCGGAGGCAGGAAGACGGGGCACATTACTGGTGGCGAGCGCGATATCCTGCGGGTCGAGCAGCTCGTCGGAGAAAACGTTGCTGAATTGGGAACGGAAAATATCGGCAATACCGGCGACGCAATCAGCTTCAAGCACACCATCCGTCATCGTGGAGGGCAAACCGACTTCCTTTCGCTGATCATTGACGTGACGCCAAAAATTTTTCGGGTTGGACTTAAAGTTGTTTTGTAGACGGTCTTGATAAGTCTTATAGAGATGATCGTTCAATTGCTTGTACTCAGCGTTCGCTTTCACGTAACACGATTTTGTAGAATCGGTGCGATATTTGCTGTGTCGTCTAAGAGCTGCCTGCTTCACTCTTTTGAGGCGCTTGAGAGCGGAATTCGACCAAGCTGGTTTAGGTGATTGATGTTTCATCCTCACAGGAACAAACTGATTGATGGCATATAGCAGTACACCAGACATTGTCGATGCAGCGAGGTTGACGTCAGAAGCATCGAGGATCTCATCCCAGTCAACAAGTCCCAATAAATTGTTCATTCCGCTGAAATCAGCCTTACTGAAATCGTAAAAAAACACTTTCAGAGGAATCACGGAAGCAACACAATGGATTTACTGCAAATTTCATAACTAAAGGTGGATGATGCCGACAGATTTTAACTAGCGGTGCTGGTGCTTCAATAACTGTGCAATCCTCACACAGATCGTCACTAACAAAGCACAGATCAAGCATGCGATTATTCTCGTTTTGAACGCCAGTCAGTTGCCTGAGCTGAGCGGTGCTATACGCATCAAGCAGTTCTCGTGATGTCATGCCAATCGTAGATCGAGAAACAATAGGAAAGTAGTGCCCAAGGGAATTTTGCTGCCAGTATATCGTACCCAGGTTGAAATCGCCGAGAATGATCACTTTGTCCCTTGGATTCAACTGCGAAACGACCCAGTTCAGCGAGTCAAGATGCTTTTCGATCAGAATCGCGTCATTTACTCGGTCGGGAGGAAAGTAAACCACGCAAACGTAGAGCGATGCATCGTCGGTAGCCAATGCAGCCCATATTTGCTCTGCCGATGAGCTATTGGGAGGATCGACCGAACGGGATTTGAATCTCGAATGAACAGCTAGCAGAACACCGCCACCGATACTCTTGTTGTTGTTAGAAGGTGACCGATCTTGTCGATAAACGGTGTAGGAATCGTCAAAGAGTTGATTCGTCGTAGTATTTCCGTTAAGCCAGGTCTCGGTGAAAGCGTAAATGTCATAGCAACCATCACTAAGGGCCAATTGATACTCGGCTAGAGAACTATTTATCCCGCCAACATTTTGGTAGTACACCAGAACACTCGAAGTAGCAGCTTGTCTTGGTCCTCGGGTGGCAGTCATGGGAGCTGCAGCTCCCTGCGTAACGGTTTGTCTCGTTATCTCAGATGGATGAGCGCCTGATTGATCGGCTGAAGAGCGAAGCTGATGGTAGTTGCTAGAATGAGTGGTTTCGATCAGACTCTGGACATCTGTAGAAATAAAAGAATACTCGCCGGGTAGAGGTTGCTGGAAGACCCTTTCACCACATTCGACCACAGGACCAGGACGACTATGTAGAACGACGGCAGCGTGTGGCAGAACTGGGTCAAAGGGCTCAAGGGCTTCCAAAGGGCTTCCTACGGCGCGTCCTGGTGTCCGGAGCGGCTGACAGTCTGATCTGGGTGTCTCGTAGCGATTAATCGAAGCTACATCATTACTGCCCATTTGTTTATCTAGTTGGGGTGCACTCGAGCTGTGATTGGCAGCATCAAAGACCGTATCGCTAGCACAGGAACGTCTGAATTGCGACGGCTCGACTGAGCTAGGCGTCCGGCGTTCCGGGTCCAATGACGGTGAGCTCGGTTGATAAGTGAAATTGCGCGAACATGACGTTTGGTTCGAAGCACTGAAAGCCAAAGAAGCATCACGAAACGAATCGTTCGGAAAAGCAGCGTACTTGCCTGCGGTAGGGGTTCGGAAGATCCCATCTCCCAACTCAAACACAAAACTCTAAATCTAATAAAGCAAATGGAATCAAATTTGGCATGCGGGGATTTTAAAGGCAATAAATGTTTCTACGATAGTTTAAGACCCCTCCTCTCTCTCTGTTAGGTTGTGGGGCGGTGCTCCCATACAAATGAAACAAAAGCTTCTACATAACTCGAGAGCTAATCAAGTAAATGGAGCCAAATTTGGCAGGTAGATGCTTTGAAGGCAAGAATTTTTTCTAAGATGAATCGAGACCCCTCCGCCTTCTGTAAGAGGGGGGTTCTTATACAAATGAAACACAAATTTGTGCATAACTCGAGAACTAATCAAGCATATGGAACCCATCTCCGCCATCTGGAAGGGGGCGGAAGGGGGGTTTCCAAACAAATGAAACACAAATTTCTGAATAACTCGAGAACTTATCAGGTTAATGGAACCAAATTTGGCATGTGCAGGTTTTCGAAGGCAAGCAATATTTCTAAGTTGACTCAAACCCCTGCCTTCTCTGAAAAGAGGGCTCATATACAGATGAAACACAAATTTCTGAATAACTCGAGAACTTATTAAGATAATGGAACTAAATTTGGCATGTGGAGGTTTTTGAAGGCAAGAAATGTTTCTATTGTGGTTTGAAATTCCTCCGCTCACTGAAAGAGGGGTCTCCTATACAAATAAAACACGAATTTCAGCATAACTCGAGAACAAATCAAGCAAATGGAACCAAATTTGGCATGTGGAGGTTTTTGGAGGGTAGACAGGGAGTGCCTGTCAGACCCTTATAGACTCGCAAATTTCTGAACCGACCAACGTGGAAATTTATATGAAGGGGTTTTTGGGGCTGAGGAAGGTTCTTATGATTGTTTGAGACCCCTACTCTCTCAGGAAAGGGGGCCCTGATACATATGAGACACAAATTTCTTCATAACTCGAGAACTAATCAAGCAAATCGAATCAAATTTGGCATGTGGGGGGTTTGAAGGCAAGAATGTTTCTATGGTGGTTCAAGACCCCTCCCTTTTTTGAAAGAGCGAGGGGTTCAAACAAATTAAACTCAAATTTTTATTATAATCAAAGAGCCCCGTATGATGGTTCGAGAACTAATCAAGCAAATGGAACCAAATTTGGCATGTGGGGGGTTTTGAAGGCAATCATTGCATGGTGGTTTGAGAAACCACCCCCTCTGGAAGGGAGGGCTCCCATACAAATGAAACACAAATTTCTACCAAAAATGAGAATTATCCAGGATACTTAAACACATAACGTGTATTTCTCGGGTAAGAAGCATGTTTTGATAGAAGTTTGAACCCCTGCTTATTAAAGAAAAAAAAACTCACTCCGAAAAAAAACCATAAAAGTGCCAGTTACATTCAATTTTCCTTCGTTTAGTTGCAAGCGTAGCAGCGCACGCACTGAGTTCAGCTAGTTTAATTAAATAATAATGTTTTTTTTGGGATATTTTTCATTTTTCGAAAATTGATTGAGTAGGATAAATAAGCTTCTAATAATTCCTTTTTAAGGAACTCTACACTGAAAAATCAAGACATGCAGCGTTTGCATATTCTTCTGCTATAAATTGTATACATATTGAACTGTTTACCCATTGCAATAAATAAACCTATCGAATTGCAAAAAAATGATTAAAATGTACTACAGAGGGAAAATTGACAGTTAAGCATGTTTGGATATATTTGTAGCTATGGTTATCATCACTTAAAGTTTTCAAAAAACACGTTTTTAGTTTTCACGAAACAAATAATGTTCAACCTACTAGCTCTAGAAAGCTGCTGTCTCAATTCTATTTCAAGCAACATTACATGCGTTATAGAGGATTACCGACAATGCGAAAAACAGTAGCTATTTATCGACGGTTCCGTTTTATTGAGATCACTAGCCAACATTTTTTAAACGCTTTTTAAGTGCTTTTTTCAAAAATCTATTGAAATCCAATTTTCTTCGAACTTACAGATAACTAAGAACAACATTATGGTTATGTTTCTAAAAGATCAGGTTATTGAAGATTGTTTTTACATATTCAAATGCCTATACCATTGCCGCTATACTGCACATTAGATTTTGGGCAGGGGTGGATCAACTTGTTGCGACACTAGATCCTACACACTTAGAAAATTTTCGTATTCGGTAATTTTTACCGAACTTTCAACAGCTGAACAGTAGCCTGGGACACGGACATATGAAAGAAAAAAATATTCGCTCCCCAATGATTTTTGGAAGCCTTTTGGGTCCCATAATAACTGTGCAGAATTTCAGCTCGATCGGTCAAACTATATTTTTGCTCTCGAGTTTTACATAGGATTTTATATGGGAAAACTTACTTTTACATTGAATAATCTGGCGAGGTGACCCGTTGCCATCTAAAAATAAGTGAACCAAATTTTCTTCTTGGAAATTTTCCAAAGAAACTTTTCTTTGAAGACTGCAAAGCGATCCGACGATTGTAGAAAAAGTTATTGAGCTAAAACTGATTACAATCCAAACGAACGGCTCACTGAACTGTTTTTCCTAACAACACTGCCACCTGCAGCATGGCCTGTAGCCTGCTGCTGTCGGCGCGAAGCAACCACGTTGTTGTGAGGCGTTTACTCAGCATGGAGGAAAGCCGATGTCATGCGCATAGTATCTTTGGTTTGGATGATACTGTGCACACGCTTCCGGTATAGTGGATTATTTTTAACGGGGTCATATATTCGCAATTTTTTACATGTTTTTGCACAAAATTTATCCCAACAATTAAACATTTCAACGAATAACATCGAGAGTAGAGTAAGACCTCCTAAAAGAGAAATATAAAGTGAACCTGAAGCTCTGCAAAATAAGATGCTCGGAAAAACGAATATATATCTTTTTCAGACAATTTATTCTAAATTTTAGCATTCAAAATATTGGTACAATTTACAAAACTGGTACATCTGGACTTTGCAAAAAAATCGTATTTTAGTCAATGTGCCGCTACTAAGACTTCAATACTTCATTTAACTTCAAACCCATTTTAACTTTCATTTTAACTTTACAACCATTTGAGCCACTTCTTCGATGCACTCTGGGATGGCATAATGCTTCAAATAATTATAATAAAACATCACTTGAAGCGCATCCCTTTTTGTTGGTATTATTTTGGGTTTGAACTAGTTTAAAACTAGGCCAACAAAAGGAATCGACACTGTTCCATTTTCTTCAAGCAACAGATTATAATTCGAACTCGCAACGGAAGCTTTGTATAACTTCGTTCAAACGGAGTCAACTGTCAAACTGTTCTATGTGCATGATAACGGCTTTTCTCCATGCCGAGTGAACGCCCCACAACAACGTGGTTGCTTCGCGCCAACAGCAGCAGGCTACAGGCCATGCTGCAGGTGGCAGTGTTGTTAGGTAAAACAGTTCAATGAGCCGTTCGTTTGGATTGTAATCAGTTTTAGCTCAATAACTTTTTCCACAATCGTCGGATCGCTTTGCAGTCTTCAAAGAAAAGTGGGCTCTTTCCATATTGTCATCCTGTTGATCAAATTCAATTTTTTGCTTCTTAAGGTGAATGGCTGCTCCATGTATTTTTTCATATCTTTTATCTCGCTCTCGCAAACTCACCTTGCTATTTCAAATTGAAAAATCTCGATTGTTAGTGAATGAACATCGAATCGAACTCTATCATATTGCACACAGCAAGTAAGCATACAAACAGATGTGATTAAATTTTCAATATCTAGTACCGACTCTGAGTTATATCAATTCTAAATGTTGAGGTAATGACTGTCATCAAGAATGATTCAGCATAAGCCCTTAAGCAACAGCTTGATTTTTCTCATTTTGGCCAGGTTTTGTGCGTAGTCGGAGGCTGCAATCGCTCAATGACGTATTGTAATGCAGTAATGTTTCGAAACTATGTATAGCATAAAATGCTATGACGATAATTTTTGACCATGACTCTATCGTCAGAGGAAAAACATATTTTCAGACATTCTTTTCTTTTCAGAGAGCGAGTACCCAAGCTGCACGCTATGGTCATAGTTAGTTATAGTAACTTGAATATGACTTAGCAAGTCATATTTATGTTGTCTCAACCGAATAGCAACATGTGTGCTACTAGGGTAACTGCGCAATAACCATCAGTCATATGGGGCTAAGGCTATAGTTAATGCTTAAGTCCCAACCGTTTGAAGAGAAATGGATTATCACTATACCCTCATAAACTAGATGCTCCCAACGATCATTTTTTTTAAATAATTACTATTGGTTTCCCCGTGTCTTCTTGAGGTAGATAGCAAATTTTCCCTATCTCCAACGGTTGCATAGACGTGGCCAGGTGAGCGATCGAGGATGGAGATTATTGAGTGAAGAAACGTATCAGTAACTGGTTCCTTTTTGTGATGACATGCAATGTCTTCAACGTAGCTCCATCCACGAAGAATTAACTAATGGTGAGATCAACATGTTTCGACAATTTATGTGCATTAGATAAAACAGATAATTACATGTTTCTTTCAAGCTATGTATAACAATTGTTCTTAATATTTAAATGAATATTCGTTTATAACAAAATCTACCCTTAGGCAATTATTCAGGTGAACATTTTCAGAATAGATTGAGCTGGTGAATTGATATAGTGTTGCAAACGCGAAATTTCCGTTTCCTGTACTAATACCCATACTAACTTCAAATAGGTTGTATGAAGTCAATTTCAAATATAGGAACCTCAATTTAGACGCACTCTGATTAGGCAACATCTACTAGCACGTTAAAATATCTTGTCGACGTTTGCCTTATGCCAGCAAATCAATGGGCGTCTTATCTAAAGCTTCTAACATACCATGGCTACAGTAATGTGTTCAATTCATAAACCATTCATACACTTTCAAATGGGCAGTGCCTGATATTTCGTTTCCATAAATAAGTTTCCCTACACACTTAGATTTTTTACATATATCTGTAAAGTTTTACCGAATTCTCAACAGCTGAACGTTCGGTAATCCGATTTTACGGATTTCGGTGAAATTTTACAGATATCTGTAAAAAATGTACCGGATTTCGGTAAAATTTTACCGAAACCCGTTAAATCGGATTACCGAACGTTCAGCTGTTGAGAATTCGGTAAAATTTTACAGATTTCTGTAAAATAATCTGAGTGTGTACGCTGTAGACAATTAACTCATTCCAAATATTTTTTTTAGGGATCACTATTTTTTATCTGCAAACTGGATGAGTGCTCCATACATGCATATATCGACAGTATGGATATCTCGACCTCAAAATTTATCGTTGGTGGCATCATGCCAAAGTCCACATTGGCAATGTGAAGAGGTAAGAAATAAAAACTATCAGTAGGGTAGGTTGAGTTGGTAGGTACAGTCTCTCGAAAAGTAATCATTTTAGGTCTTCACATTTTTTTATGTTGTTAAACCATCACTTAAGTAAGCATACTGTTGTTTCGTTGAGCAAGTTAAGAGACACATAAAAGTAAATAGCTAGCTGATGTTTTTTGCTTGCAGTTTTAATGTGTTGGGATGGGGATTGAAATTAGAAAGTTAAATTATTAACTTTCTTCCAAATACGAATGTTCACCTGGTGCGACATAGACATGAACATCGAACCATTATGTTAACCATATGAAAGATCTGAGAATACTATTCAGTGGTTTTGAGTTCGAACTTATTGCAGATAGGAAAGGTTAGCTCATTAATAAAATGGTAAAAATATTTATGAAGTGCGTCGTAGAAAATATACTCTAAGAAAAAATGCAAGGGTCCATGACAATGTTAAGATGACGCATTTACAAGGATGTACACTAGGCTGGGTCAAAATTCAAATTCTAGTTCCCTAATAATTTTTGGAAGCCTTTTGGGTTCCATAATAATTGTGCAAAATTTCAGCTCGATCGGTGAAACTATATTTTTGCTCTCGAGGTTTTAATTTTACATAGGATTTTATATGGGAAAACTTACTTTTACATTGAATAATCTGGCGAGGTGACCCGTTGCCATCTAAAAATAAGTGAACCAAATTTTCTTCTTGGAAATTTTCCAAAGAAGACTGCAAAGCGATCCGACGATTGTGGAAAAAGTTATTGAGCTAAAACTGATTACAATCCAAACGAACGGCTCATTGAACTGTTTTACCTAACAACACTGCCACCTGCAGCATGGCCTGTAGCCTGCTGCTGTTGGCGCGAAGCAACCACGTTGTTGTGGGGCGTTCACTCGGCATGGAGAAAAGCCGTTATCATGCACATAGAACAGTTTGACAGTTGACTCCGTTTGAACGAAGTTATACAAAGCTTCCGTTGCGAGTTCGAATTATAATCTGTTGCTTGAAGAAAATGGAACAGTGTCGATTCCTTTTGTTGGCCTAGTTTTAAACTAGTTCAAACCCAAAATAATACCAACAAAAAGGGATGCGCTTCAAGTGATGTTTTATTATAATTATTTGAAGCATTATGCCATCCCAGAGTGCATCGAAGAAGTGGCTCAAATGGTTGTAAAGTTAAAATGAAAGTTAAAATGGGTTTGAAGTTAAATGAAGTATTGAAGTCTTAGTAGCAGCACATTGACTAAAATACGATTTTTTTGCAAAGTCCAGATGTACCAGTTTTGTAAATTGTACCAATACTTTGAATGCTAAAATTAAGAATAAATTGTCTGAAAAAGATATATATTCGTTTTTCCGAGCATCTTATTTTGCAGAGCTTCAGGTTCACTTTATATTTCTCTTTTAGGAGGTCTTACTCTACTCTCGATGTTATTCGTTGAAATGTTTAATTGTTGGGATAAATTTTGTGCAAAAACATGTAAAAAATTGCGAATATATGACCCCGTTAAAAATAATCCACTATACCGGAAGCGTGTGCACAGTATCATCCAAACCAAAGATACTATGCGCATGACATCGGCTTTCCTCCATGCTGAGTAAACGCCTCACAACAACGTGGTTGCTTCGCGCCGACAGCAGCAGGCTACAGGCCATGCTGCAGGTGGCAGTGTTGTTAGGAAAAACAGTTCAGTGAGCCGTTCGTTTGGATTGTAATCAGTTTTAGCTCAATAACTTTTTCTACAATCGTTGGATCGCTTTGCAGTCTTGAAAGAAAAGTTTCTTTGGAAAATTTCCAAGAAGAAAATTTGGTTCACTTATTTTTAGATGGCAACGGGTCACCTCGCCAGATTATTCAATGTAAAAGTAAGTTTTCCCATATAAAATCCTATGTAAAATTAAAACCTCGAGAGCAAAAATATAGTTTGACCGATCGAGCTGAAATTTTGCACAGTTATTATGGGACCCAAAAGGCTTCCAAAATTCATTGGGGAGCGAATATTTTTTTTTTTTCATATGTCTGTGTCCCAGGCTAATGTACACCCCAATGTTTCCAAAAAACAAAACTTATTCGAAATTTTGCTACAGTCTTTAAGAAAATATGTATCAGATCTCCCTCGTTTTTTCTTTTCATCACAGCATCATTCCGAGCGAGCCCCCGAGAACGAATGGCTAGATATATTACCTCATCCTGTTTTTGCTCCAGATGGTGACAGCTTTCTAATGATGGCTAGTGTTCAGGAAACGGGAACTGAACATTTTACTCATATAAAACATGTAACAATAACACAACAACGAATAGCTGTGATATCGCACGGACGTTATGAGGTTTGTTGTAAACAATAATAGTACGAGTCATATTTATTGTGGATGTGCTTTTCTGTTTTTCTTTTTTCTATTATTCACAGTACAAAAATTGATTATTCTTCTATCCTTATTATTTCTAATATATAGGTTCTACGTATACTGGCATGGGATACATATAATCATCTGGTCTATTATCTCGGAACGCATGGAAAACGTCCTGGGCAGCAACATCTATACGTTGTTAAAGATCCAGTTAACGAAGAACTGAAAAGGTAACTACATCAAAAGCATCACATGTTAATGATTGGAAAGTATGAACAATATTAAACAATTATGGAAAATCGTATAGTTTCAACAAAATCAAGACTGTAGGTATAAACATAACCAAAAATTGGGTGGAAAATTGATTCTGCCCCCCGAAACACTTTTTTAAGTAAGAAGTTCCTTTAACGAAATTAACCAGTTTCTAAACAAATATTAAGTTTGGCCAATCGCATACTCAACTAAAGATCCACATGTTAACTATCCAAAGATTCACAATACCTCCACTTAGCATAAAAAAAAAACCATCTCCACTTACAGCTTTCCTTATTTGCTGCCACTCACGAGGACCGTATCATTGCTACCTGTATGCCACCGTATGCCTTCCACGACCCGATTGTCATCGATTTCTCCCCGCAATGCTGCGCCTTAGTACGTTACACCTCATCTGCTGTTGTGATCTTGACCAGATTTCTGCACTCGATCACTGTTTTCTGACTAAAGCCCTGACTCCAGTATCCCTTGTTATCATCACACTCTTCTTTATCTCCTACAGTTCAGAGTCAGCGATCACTTTGTGGAGGAGATCAGCGCACGACGTTCAACCCTTCAACTCGATGATCAAAGCGTCACCCTTTTTCCTTTCCCGGGGTTTGGGTTGCACCCTTACCTTTCTTCTTCTTATCTTCTTTCGTTTTCTCTCTTTTTGCTTCGATCTTATTCTCCGTTTCACACTGAACGGTCCGCCATACACTGCCTTCACGTTCGTCGTTATTGTTCTACTTCAGCTCTTTTTTTATCTTCTGGCGTTTCTCTTTTCTTTTTATCCAACCAAGGTTTCGGAGTTTACTTTGCTGTCTGTTGCGATTCAGCGGCTGCCTTTCGCTAGACCTTACTTTGTGTCTTTTTCGGCAGTTTTACTCACCCCCATGCTTTGTATTCACGTTCGACAGCAGACAGGGCGAATTTGATACCTGGCACTAGGTTCTTGATCCTAGTGTTAACGTTATTCATGCTCTTTACGAATTCGTAGAGCTCGTTAACCTTCTTCTTAGCATGTTAGACCTTCCATGTTGCAGTCCTGTTAAAGGCGTGATGCTGCTGGATCACTGTGTAAACACCTGAGTCAGAAACCCTTCCCCAAAACTCCTAAACTTCTGGCTGCTCTCCTTGGAATTTGCTGCTACTGGTACTCTCTGTGGTCTCCTGATTCGGCACTGGTGATCTAAGCACTTTCCTACTTTTACTAACACGTTCGCACCTGCGTTTATATTATGGAGCGGTTTGCCGTCTCCGTCTATATTTGTTTCTCCATTGTTCGCCATTTTATTTGGTCTCTGATCCGGGCCGCTATCTCCACTCGTGGTACATAGTGACCTATCGTGGTTGCCATGATGCAAAAACAGCATACAAAGACAGGGAGGCTATTCTCGGGTTGACACGATCATTCATGGGGACCAAGTTCAGCGTCGGATCGGCGTAAGTTAGAAATAATACATCTAACTACCCGTATGACGGAAATGAAGATCTATTTTCAAAAACGACTCTGCCCTAACAATAAAACAATTGATGATGGATACGCGGAGAAAAAACTGTTTCGTTTGAAATAACAAACATGGTTGTTGATTCAACCTCTCGTTTTAATATTATTATTTTTTATTCCAACTCTTTTTTGTTCGAAACACACAGACCTGTTTGTTTTAAACAAAAAATGTTTGAAGCAAAAAAATTGACCACATAAAAACAAAATGTGGGTGTGAAACATCACATTTTATTAAATTTTCACCCCTTAAAGGTTAAGCTTATGCTAGTTCGACACGGGAAAAATAGCTATATCATAGCTTCCCTTCAAAGTTTGGATAAAAACACTGAAAAAATTGATTGGTACAAGCTACTTTTTGGGTGGTTCTATTTTTGACATATCGATCGCAGCCAACTCGGTTGCAATAACGCAATAAAATCCAATCCCCGTTAAGGAAAATTCAAGAGTGTTAAATCGAAAAAAAAATTTTAGTTTGCAACTTACAGACTTCTTCAGTGCCGAGTGGTGGGAAATACTTTTCTAGAGAAAATTAAAAGGAATTGCTCACGTTTACTAGAAATAATTTGAAAAAGTTTTTCTGATTTTTTATTTTCTTTAAAGGAACACGTCAAGTGTTAGTTTAACTGAGCATAACTGTTGAATCCCTTAAACAATTACACACAATTTTATTTTGTGTAGTTTGACCACCGTCGGTATTCGAAACAAACTGATAATGGATTATTCATAAGCCATGTAGAATTCTCTAGGGGGAGCGACCAACGGCTACGCTCCCAACAAAGCAAAAAAAATTATGACGAAAAGTTTATGAGGGGAGAGGGGGGGGGGGGGGCGGTGAGTTATGAACAGGCCTTATGTAGTTTGTGCAAAAGACAATGTGAAAGTATGACACAATCAAACGTAAATTTGTGTTTCCCAATTTTATTTCTTCGTGTAACAAAAATCAGAAGTCTTTTTTATAAAATGAATATTTTTGTTTCAAATATCAGCTTTTCAAATTTCAAAGATTAAACTTTTGTAACAAACATTTATTTTATTGAACCATTTTATTCACAGGTCTGAGCCAACGTGTGTCACCTGCGATCTGAGTGAAGTATTGTGGAGTAGCCGATATTATTATAGTAATTGCACACACTTCAACGCTTATATAAGCCCTCCATCTTATGCAGCTACGAATTCGGGGATTACTCATTACATTTTAGAATGTAAAGGACCAGGATTACCATTAGCAGGTATGACATGCTTGTTTCTGGACTAATGGGATTTGGGTGCTAAATATATTGCAGGGAGGGAAATCTTATAACATTTTTTTTTACTTTCATTTGCCTCTTAATTTTTTAATTAACAATTTTTTATAAAGTAATGTTGTATACACTGAGTTCACTACAATTGTTGTTAACAACTCTAATTTATAAGAGGCGAAGTCGACACTGTTTCACTCAAATAATTTTAAGAAACACTAATACATTTTATAGGCGTGATTTAGGAATGGTTATTATCTCAAATGTACACTGAAAATTAATTTTCGTAGATTAGCTTTCACTCGTTTCTTAAACATGGATTGTGTACATAGAACAAATATCTCGTAAATTGTATGATACATTCATATGGCTTGTCATCTAACAAAAAGCTATCATTACAAAATATTTGTACAATGCACAACATGAATTTCGTGAAGACCAGCCAATCGCTGCTTCTCTTCGAGCGTACTCATAAGTGTTGATGCTCCTGCTGGGATGGCGGGAATCATTAATTTATCCCAAGATAGAAATGAAAGCGCTGTCGAGAGTGAGAACCTCATGCACAATAATCAATTAACTTCCCACGAGTCAACATGGTTTAGTAAGATGTACCACGGACTCAATAATAGCTTTTCCTAAAAATATAGGATCGAAACCCATGTCAGAAACATTAAAGAACCCTCGTGGTGCGCTTTTTTTTTCAATTACATTTTCAGCCGATTAAGTAGATCTGTCAGTCGTTCATGCACCACCAGAGAGACGTTTCTTTCTTTTATTGGTAACAAATTACTCGTAGTTCTTTGTATTGTTTTCGTAAAATGAACGAATGTTCTTTCTGTGTAAACTAATGCTTAGTGCTTTTGACAGTTGCTCGTGTGGCATTATATACGAAGGCAGCGAATAGATTTGTTGGTTATACTTTCGATTTCGTAATATAAAAGAAAATTAATTTTCAGTGTACGCTTTTAACTAATTCTACTTTTAAGCATTGATAGACGATTCGTCAAATCACGGGACCAGTAATCTCAAAGTTCAATGTTCGTTTCCTTGTTGCTTAAATTTTTTATTCTCATTTCTAGTTAAATATTTGGTTTTGCTAAGTAAATAGCATTATTGCATATCACAAGGCAAATTAAGTATATTCATAATGATTCTTTCTGGCATAAGTACATACTGCAATCTTATGATTAAACATTGAAGTTTATTTCACTGAGTGAAATTAGCTTTGCTGAAACCACCTCTTAAGGTGAAAGATTATGGATTTTTGTTAGAAAAAGTGTTATTGATTCTGTTGTATTAAAAGTTGAGTAGCCCAAATGTGGAATATGCATCTTTAGTACATTTTTGAAAATGCAGCATGTTTAAAAATGAGTAATACATATTTGAGAATAAATATTTATCTATTAAAAAAAAATATAACTTAATTTGTTGCGTAATATGCACGTGACCGAATTCTGATACAACGTTGCCTTATTTTTTCTTAATTCGTAGAAACAAACTTAAGATTGTACAATCCATATTTAGCTTAATTTTTCACGCAGTGTAGGTTGGTAGAATTAAGGGGAGAGATTACCTAGCTATTTTTATATTTTCGCAGTGGACAAAAGAAGTCAGGTTTGTCGTACTGACTTGGTTGAAGAAAAACATAAACCATTGCACAGTGATCTAAAACTTAGAAAACCCCTAATTAATGTACCGATGGTCACGAGATATTTCATATATTCACTTCATGAAACGAACTATTGAACAATCCTAACCGTCAATTTTGATTATCGGTATGCATTTAAGATACTAAATAAGTACATGTTTGTTGAAAATTGTGCAGTTATAGTAAATGGAAACTTTGTGTAGTTTTTGAACATACTCGTTGCAGTTCAAAATCGAATAAATCCACTCGCGCCAATCGATCCTGCTCCAATTTCATTGAGCCACGTCTAGGGCGCTGTATGGCGCATCAGATGTGCCATACAACCCACCAAATGCGACACTATAGAATGCAAGCAGGATCGATTGGCAGGCGTGGTCTTGTCCGGTTTTGAACTGAAAAAAAAGATACTAATTTTTGACATTATAAAGTTGATGATTAAGTTCTTTGAAAGTTACATGTTTAAGACCAATGTGCATTGTGTGTTGCATTTGAGAGAAAACAAATGTTAAAGGAAAATATTGAGCTAAGGGCTTAGAGTTAGTAACATACATAATTATTAATGAGTAAAAGAATTAAATCTTAATGCTTTCGGAATACAACTAGGAATTAATCGTTCCATTTTTTTTTTTGCAGTGGTTCATACTGCTCTGAATCACCGGCTGGTACGTGTTTTGTATGATACTAGGCCTGCATTTACAAGGAAATTACAAGAACTTGCGCTTCCAACCCAACGGTCCTTTGAGATTCCATTGCCGCATGGGACACGTGCAGCTGTGCAACTGTTGCTTCCACCAAGCTGGAGAGAAGAACTTCGAGATGCGGCCTTTCCTGTGCTAGTTGAAGTGTGAGTAGAACAAATGTGAATAATGTTTTATGACGGTTAAAAATACGTTTATATGACTAGATATGGTTATATAGAAGCTTACTCAATATAAAATCATGAATATTTGTTACTCGGGTGTATACCATGGCTCCTTATTAATTTAAAAATGTATCGTTGCCCACAATTTTGGTTTTTATTATGCATCCTGCGCATTACAGAGCTATTTATTACTTGCCACCCCAAGCATATTTTCCAAATTTGAGCCACTTCGATCAACATTTACCAATTTCCAAAGCAGGGTGACATGGGTGCAGCCATCTGGGCGTCTATTCTCTAGGTCAGGTGAAGCTCAAAACACCGTTTATTCAACATGTTAGTAGCGATCATCTTCCTCTTGCTAGCGTGGGACTCTAAAAAGTTCTGTGCACGATGTGCATCACCCTTAAAAAACACACGTTGTAAATAATACAAGTAAATATGGCCCGATGACATAGGCGAAATAACGACTTCGATTAAAAACTCTGTACATGGAACTGCAAGCCACTCTGCCTCAGTCTTTCCAGGCTGGGATAATCTGCATCGAGCTTAACCACGTCACTTCAAAGTTGTTGCGCTACAGGAACTTTGCTGGAACGGAAAATAGGTATGGAAAAGTGAGTATCGTGTGGCTACATCTACCAGAATTATAGCACCACCAATAGGAACCGGCTTTATAGTAATGGGTAAAATATTCCAACGCGTGTTTGGATGGTTTCCGATCAGTGCAAGAATGTGGAAGCTGTTTTTTTTCAACTATAGTATAATCAATATGCACAAGTTTACGACGGCTGGATGTACAACGGGACGTTCAAATCGTTCTTGGTTGTCATGAACGCATAGGTAGCAAGGGAGGCAAAGTAGATATCGGTGATCAGGCCAAATACCCTACATACTGCATCGAACGACAAAGGCCAACGTTGTCTGAACTTTGCAGCCTCCCGCAGTTTACCAGTCCAAAGTATCTTTTTCAACAAGGTCTTTTGTAGATAGTATCTTTATCCACAAGGTCTTTTGTAGATGACCTGATCACTGAACAGATAACTAAATCGACCACAAATGATACTCACTGACAGCAGAGTCAGCTGAATATGGATGTGGTTGACAATGGAATTTAACTCTATAATGAGTGAGCAGAGTTGTTTTGTCACAATTGCCGGGTTTGGTCGATACTTAGCAGCTCTGAAATGTCATTAGAACATTAAATTTGGTACAACACATGCCAATGCCGGGAGTCCAAACATTGAGCAATTACGAAGTGTCTGAAATGGCTGTGAATACACGCATCAACTGGAAGAAATCGTACCATTGGAATATCAATTTTGCGCAGTCATACTTCAAGATGGCTGGGTAAGGATACAACCCATAATAGTTAGTGTTACTCTAGTGGCATAAGAAACGTCTACCCCGAATCGAAAAATCAGTGGGGTTGTGTACAAGACACGACCGGTTGACGTAGACTACGTTAAACCAAGTGATGCATTATAATGTCAGGGAAATTCTGTGTGGCTATTATTAGCGTTAAAAGGGTTTCAATTATTCGTGCCGGTTGCTTACCCTTACCGATAGAAGCAGTTTAAGTTACAATATGACGGGTGCGGCTCTTATGGGACATTAGACCAGCGTTTTGAAGCCAGTATGTAAGAAAATTCTATTGTACGCTCTTGAGATATTATTTGGTGGCCCTGAAAAGGGCCGTTTGGTTTTATGAAGTCAGTATGTGGGAAAATTCTCTTGTACACTCTTTATAACTTTTTGGTGGCCCCTCTTTATAACTCTTTGGTGGTCAAACATATATTTTGACTGATAGCTTGTCTCCTCTTCAACATTCACCATTTAAATACCATATCATTCGGATCATTTGTATACAATCTGAGTTGTAGTATGCCTTTGCATAATTCAACTTCAAAGAACCAAAGATTTTCAATTTTAGCAATTCTGGATTTCAAGGGTAATAATGAACATTGAAATACTCAAGAATTCAAATAACGATAAAATTCGTTATCAGAAGATATCCGACAGGTTTAGTGATTGCTATGAAAACACTATAATCAATTGCAACATTTTCAGATGTGCAAGCGTCTCTAAAAATGTTCAAAGTTCAGACAATTTTATTAAACAGAAAATAACAAAAATTATCTTGCAGTTGTTGTAAGGTTATATACAAGTATAAAGGGTACATGTCCCTTGACTCAGTCGATTATGTAGCGCACGATTACAATTTTAACTATAACTCATACAATAATTTAGCTAGAAACGATATTCAACTAGTTATACCTTTGCTAAGGCATGCTTAACAAGGCGTTTGCTGTACTGGACCATGAAAAGTCACCAACTAACATTATTGAGTCGAAAACTTTCGATGGATATGGATATCAATAAGGATTCTTGTTCGAACGAATTTCAGTAAAGTTTATTTATTTCATTGCTCCTAAATGCCTCTATATTATCGCATTGGGCATTCAGCTATATTCGGTATACTATACGGAATATAAAGCTACTTTATAACATCTAAATGACTTTCTCATGTGATCAATCGGCCATTCCATTTCAAAAAATTAAAATTCCCACTATATTCATTTAGTTATATAGGTGTTGGTATGAATATGCCCTTCGGAAAAATACACAACCGCTCACTCCTACTTTTCCATTGAAAAAATTTATATTCTACATTTTACTATGCGATGAATACATTAGGCCATAGTTGGAAATATAACGTGAAATGCATACCTTAAATATGGTCTATGGTTTTCTTGTTAAATTATTATTAATGTTTCTATGTGAATATCAGGTAAATAAGTGAATTCAATATGGCTAAAACATTAAGGAAATCGAAATATATATATATATATATATATATATATATATATATATATATATATATATATATATATATATATATATATATATCTATATATATATATATATATATATATATATATATATATATATATATATATATATATATATATATATATATATATATATATATATATATCTATATATATATATATATATAAACATATTAGATCCTGCAGAAGAAAGAGAGTGAGTTTTATAAAATATTATTATTCTTTGCAATGGGTATGGGAAAAAAGGTTGGTTAATATATGATAAATTCTTATAAATTTAAAATAATCACCTGAGAAAATAATTACGCATTAAAACATGTTCAGCGCATTAGTTGTATCGATATCATGTGTAGGTTCATATGCAGTAAAAGCATGCTGCGCATGTCATCACCAGAATACAATTAACACTATGTTGAAATTTATTAGGACAGGGAGCCCACTACATGCACTTTGTCAAGTTGATTTTATTTTAATACACTGAAAATTTATTTTCGTAAAGTAGCTTTCACGCGTTTCGTAAACATGGATTTTGTACATAGAACAAATGTCTCGTATATTGTATGAAACATTCATAATGCTTTTTATCTGGTGAAATGCTATCATTACACATTTTTGTAAAATGCACGAAATGAACTTCGTGATGACCAGCCAATCGCTGTTTCTCTTTTATACCGTACTCATGTATGATGGTGTTGTGCTGGTATGGGCGGAAATAAATTATCTATCCCAAAATAAAAATGACAGCGCTGTCGTGAGCTATAACTTCATGCTCATTAATCAAAATTGTTCTCACGTGTCAGCGTGGCCTAGTGAGATCAACCACGGATTTAGAATCAGCACTCCTCAAATATTCAGGTTCGAACCCCATGTCAGAAACAATAAAAACAACGCTGGACAATTCCACGTGGTTGCGCTTGTTTTCGTCAATTACATTTTGAGTCGATAAAGTAGATCTGTCAGTCCTTCATGCAACCACCAGAGAGACGTTTCTTTTTAATTTGTGACCAAATATTCGTAGCTCTTTGCATTGTTTCCGTACAATGTACGAATGTTCTTTCTGTGTCAACATAAGCTTCATGCTTTTGACAGTTGCGCGTGCAATTAATTACGAATGTATCTTCATAAAAAGAACAAATCAGTTTCGTTGCTGAAAACAACGAATGGATTAGTGAGTATTACTTTCGATTTTGTAATATAAACTAAAATTAACTTTCAGTGTAGATACCAATTTCCTACCTCGAATTGAAGGACGTTCTCCAGCGTACGAACTTCTTTGCAGTGGGTATGGGAGAAAAGATTGGTTAATATATAATAAATTCTTATAAATATAAAATAAACACCTGAGAAAATATTCACGCATTAAAATGTGTTCAGCGCATTATTTGTATCGATATCATTTGTAGGTTCGTATGATGTAAAAGCACGCGGCGCATGTCATCACCAGAATACAATTAATACTATGTTGTAATTTATTAGGACAGGGAGCGATACCATAGAGAGTTATTCAATTGCTATGATGACATGCACTTTGTCAAATTGATTTAAATTTAATAAATATCAATATCCTACCTCGAGTTGAAGGACCTTCTCCAGCGTCCCAACTAGTTAGTGGCAACGCATTACCTCTTGCTGCTTTCAATTTCGCCCGATAACTACGAGCTCGCTCGGCATCGGTGCACGGTCGTTTTGGAGGATTTCCCGTAAGTTCGCTCTTTATGCGCTTCCTGAATCTGCGCAAGCGTTCTGGATCAAATCGGTTAGGCATTCTAACTTTCACTATGTTTCTCAAAAAGTTTTTCTTCCTAGAGCTAGGACTCTATCCAACGCGAATCGTTAACACAACAGAACAACTGTTTATAACACACTGCTAATCGGAATTTACAGAGAATGGTGTCCGTGATAGGAAATTTGTGTGGTTTAAGGTATGCGACGAGTGGAAAACAAGTTTTGCTAATACCACTGGCTGCCAATCGATAATTTGAAACGAAAATCCCAATCAAACAAACTCTCAAGCTGAGAATATTAAATTGAAAGTAGCAAAGATGGATTTGTATCTGGTAGGATTTTTTGGTGAAAATAAATCAAAGCACCGGCAGGCTTTGATTTATTTTTACTGATTTTATGGATCCGCTGCATAGCACACTGTTGCCTAGTAACGACTTGGCAAAATCCAATATGACTGCCAACTCAAAAGGACAGACTCAAAAGGACAGATTATTTATAAGTGGGTTGCGCCAACCAGTTGGGTAAAATTTTTCCGACGGTTCGCCCTCCATGGAGGCGTTTTTGCAGTTGCAGCGAACGAATCGGCACCATGATATGAGGCACACAAACCAAACGAAATAAAAGTTTAATTCTTGTTTTAACAACTCTTTCAATTAAATTGGTTGTCCTCAAAAGGACAGATTATCAATTTATGGATTGCGCCAACCAGCTGGGTAAAATCCATCGAGTACCGAACTAAATTTAAGATTAGTTCTTTAATAAACAACTCTTTTATTTTAATTCATTGTCCTCAAAAGGACAGATTATTTCAACCTACTGCTGCTCGCCCCTAAGGACGCTTTCCCCAAACAGGTAAGATGGCGGCTTGCATGCATGCGGCATAATCCGCCATTTTACCTCATCGCGACGATCGCTATTTGGGAGAGGCTTGGTACATATCACCACCATCTGCTACGCGACCACCAGCTGCCTCTGCGACCAGCTCCGCTGCCGGACGAATGAAGCAGCTGCGACCAGCTGCCTGTGACCAGCTACCATTGACCAGCTCCGCACAGCTTCAATGCTGCCAAACGAATGAGGCAAAATTTTCCTAAGTGTGCATTTTATGCCGTTCTCAGCTGCATGCAAGATGTAAATGGAGAGATGAATGACATGATTGGTTAAAGTACCTCTCTAATACAAAGAAGAAGAAGATGATGCAAGACGTTCCTTGCTTCGATTTGAAAACTGTGATAGGAAATTTGGTAAATTTACTCTGCAAAATGACATTATAAGACATCACCTTATATTCGTGTTATTTTCAATAGTTTACTATTGTTTGAGAATAATGTTTGACAATTGAATTGAAGCGCCGTACAATTTCCCGATTGAAGAAGAAATCATGTAAATCTATCGTAGATTATTTGAGTTATTCGCGTACAAAACGTACGGTTTTTCGTGACGGTCACAATATTTTAGATTTTCATTTGATACCCTACCCTTGCCGTAAGACGTAGTCTACGTCAAAAAATGATTGATTTAATGGCGAAAACAAACAGTTAGTCAAGCAGAAGAATACTGAAAGTTGAGCGTTACAGAGAATTGCAAGGATGATCGTAAGGTGGCAGCAGTAACAACCTTAACAACGATGATAAGAAAAATAAAGGTGGCACAGTAACAGATCTAAATTGAGTATCGAAGAGGAAATTGATCCGTTTAAAAACAGCAAAGTTACCGCAGTTGATCCACTACCATGTGAGCTATCTAAACACGGTGGTGAACTACTGGCTAAGGCTGTGCACTGCGTAATCACCAATATTAAGGAAGAAGTAATCACCAAGATTGAACATAGCAGAAGAGTGGATTTTGTGCCCTATCTACAAAATGAGCGACAAGCTGGATTACTGCAACTCTCGCGCAATTACGGTGCTATTGCCGCCAACAAGTTACTCTCCTAAGTTCTATGTTGCCGGCTATCACCAAAGGATTTCGTTGGGAAAGTTTTGAAACAGTTATACGAATATAACATGCTCTTGTGTATTATTTGTTGCTGTACTTTTTTATCGGTGTTAGCTCGCAGGAACCACAACCACTGTCTCGCAGGAGGACCATCGTGATGCTGCTAATTAATAGTCCCGAGCACCATCAGAACTTTCGGCTTTTGTATTTCGAGTCCTGGGCGCACTAACAAGACGGTAGCTAAGCCGTTCCTAACATGCAGAACAGTGGCTACTTTGAGCCATCCATGATCTGCAAACAGACGCTCGATTGTAGTTTATTTAGCGTTACCCAGGCTGCACAACGGGATGGTGAAATACCTTACAGCCGCAATGACATGCCCATACATTATCTATTTATCGATTTCAAAATTTACGGCACGAGATCAACTGTGGCAGATTGTGCAAGAATATGAAATCTCACATAAATTTATGAGATTGGCCAAGGCAATGATGGAACGTGGGATGTATGTCGTACGATTTTTAGGACACTCTGGGCAAGCTGATGGGCCCTCAAACAGAGCGTCAAAATATTTACATCAATCGACAACACCGAGGCGATGAAGAAACTACTAGCTCTCAATTTTCCACCCACGCCAAACAGATTCGCAACAAACTAGCATCACATTAAACGTCCTATACAAAAATCCGTACCGCTCATTGTTTTTTTCTACATCGTTTTGTTGGTGATTCTATTGAGAAATCCAAGTAAAGCTAAAGTAAGGTTAAACATCATAGTATCTAAAACTAAAGTTGATAATAACTTTCTAGCTATTTTTCAAATTCGGTAGAATTGGTAAGTATCGTCATTATCGTCGATTTTCTTATCTTTTTATCATCAATTACTTTGCTTAGGCAGCTCGAAAAACCATTTGTAGCGAGCGCCATCTACGGCGTTTAACCTCACTTTTGCGTGACCTGGATTCTTCCATCGAGTTTCATCGATTTGGACAAACGAAAATATGGTTCATTTCATTTCGATCATGAACCTAGTCGTGTTTTTTACAAAAAATGAAAATATTTATTTAAAGGTTGATTCATCATTTATTATTTACCTTACCACACCTCTGCAGTATACAGAAGCAATCTCCATTCTATTGCAAAGCAAAAGCAAACACGCAAAAACAAAAAGCTTGCTGTGCGTTCCAATGATCGATGGCCAAAGCTCTAGCGTTTATTTTACAAAAGCCAAAGTCCCTGCTTTTCTCATAAAAAAAAATTATTGTTACTTGAGACATCAGCTATATAATTAGTGCGTTATTATGTATCTTATCTATAAAAATAAATAAAACTTTTATTAATAATAAATAATAATAAGTCGAGTTATTAGTACGAGACACTGAAGAAGTCTACACATTGTAGACGAAATACGCGTATCTGTCGAAGATAAGCAAAGGTAGTTGGAATTAAATGGAAAATACTAATTTTTCTTCTAATTTCTAGTTAATAATAAATTATTAATAAACAATAATCATTTTAGAAATGGCAGACCAGGATCTATGGCAGTTTCCGACGAGTTTAAAATCGATTGGGGTACCTATATGGCAAGCCATAATGATGTTGTCTATATAAGACTCGATGTGCGTGGAGCCAGAGGACAAAGCAAAAAAGCTTTATACCGACACATCGGTGGTGTTGAAGTTCAGGATCAAATTGCAGCTCTAAGGTACGTTAATAAATAAATTCAACAATATTCAAATCACTGAATATTTTTGAAGGTCCAAGGTTATTAATTGTTATCAGAAAAGAATGATTTAAATACTATGTTCAGACATAACATGGCATACCTTAATGTATACATTTTCTTCTTACTTTCTCAAGAAAAGGTTTTGAAAAGGTGAAAAGATTTATTTTTATGTTATAACAAAATACTTTCTATTTTATTTTTCGGGTCTTCATGCCCTGATTAGTTGAACAAATCAGGATCGAAGCACCTCCGAGTTTTTTAAATTGCGTATAACGTGTTAAATCGGATGATTAGCTCTACTCTGCACCCAAGTTAGATAAGATATATATATACAGGGTTACCCATTCGAAGTGTTACCTATTCAAATGACTATAATTTTTTAGTTTGATAATATTTTTATTCAGTCCAATGGCAAAAATGTATGAAAATAATCAAAAATTTAGAATCCATTCACTTTAGCTCGATATGGCCACCTTTTGCCTTGACTATGGCCCTCAAACGGTCAAAAAACGAGTTGCATGCTGCACGAATGTGAGCTTGTGGTATTTTTGCCCATTCACGTACAATCGCTTTCTTGAGCGCATCCATACTGGCGTATTTTTTAGTCCGCACCTTACTCTCTAAAATAGACCAGATGGAAAAGTCCATCGGATTTGCGTCTGGTGAATTCGAAAGCCATTGCGTCGACGAAATGAAGCGTGGAACATGATTTTTTAACCACTCTTGGTTAATTCTCGCTTTATGTGACGGTGCCGAGTCTTGTTGGAACGTCCATTCTTTCCGGCCGAAGTGTTTATGTGCCCACGGCTCTAAAGCACCTTCCAAAATGTTTTCACGATAATAAGTCGCGTTTATTTTGGCACCAGGCTCGATGAAAACGACTGGAGAGCGCCCATCAGCTGTCACGGCAGCCCATACCATCACTTGCGATGGGAAATTACTTCGGGTGGCCATTCGTAGGCTTAAATTCTCGTACGTGCGTTCGGTCAAGTAAACACGGTCATTTTGAGAGTTTATGAATTGCTCAATAGGGAAATTCTTCTCATCAGAAAACACAATGTTCGGAAATTCGCCACGTGCGTACAAGTGTAACAACTCCTTCGCTCTTTCGAGTCTAACTTTTTTTGCTGCGGTGTAAGACCGTGCCCTTTTGGAACTTGTAAGGCTTGACCTTTAGCTCATTTTTCAATAGTCGTTGCATTGAACTTTGCGAAATTTTCAGCTCTTTAGCCATTTGATTACCACTTCGACGTGGATTTCGTTCAAGTCGAGCCTTCACTTTTCGAATCATCTCAGGTGATGTTGCTGTTTTCTTATGACCACCTCCATGGCGTTTTGCGATGCTACAGTATCATTGTAACGATTTATAGTGCGATACACAAACATTTTGTTCACTTCGAGATGTTTTAGCTGACGAACAATTGCTGCTTGTGATTTTCCAGCCAAATATAAAGCAATCACACTATTACGTTTAAATTCCATCACGTATAACTTTTTTTTCACACGACACAGACTAAAATGCTTTTGTACGCTTGTAAACAATTGAATGAACTGTCATTGGTGTAAATTTGAGCGCGCTGTCATTAATAGTGTGGTAGTTATAGCAGTTTGAATCTGGTAACACTTCGAGTGGGTAACCCTGTATATATACAGCGATTCCACGGGAAAAGAATAGAGTTGAAAAAAAAAGTTGTCCGATTTTTCTCAAAATCGCTTGGTATGTTCTTCATCGAAAATTATAAGACCCGTATTTTTTTATTTTTTTACTAGGGTGACCATGTTCGATATAGGGGTACCAGAAAAATCGACATTTTTCGAAATTTTTATTTAAAAAAAATCATAACTTCTGAACCGCTGAATCGATTTGCAATGTTTTTTTATAAATAGAAAGATTATTATTTTTTGTTTTTACTAAAAATATTGGTTAAAATAAATAATGGACTCAAATTTGCTAAAATGGCCAATATATTTATTTTTTATGATTTTCAAAATATTGGACCACAACGACTATTTATTTTTATATTTTTTTATAAAAACTCAAACATTTTTACATAACATATCAAAAAATCTCAAATGTTCATCGAGCCGTTTTTGAGTTAAATTTTTTGAAAATTTCAAGTTTTTTGCCTATACACACATGGAATGAGCATCATTTTCCATCACTTCAAAATAACTGCGGGAATCATTTCATTGAAGTTATCAAACTTATTCCTAATAAATTCATGATAACCATGTTTACAAATCTAGTTTCATTTGTGAAGTATTGTACCCATCAAAAGTAGGGGAGGCTGGTTCAATTCTGATTCCATTAAATTTAAGAACTATAAATCAGCCTCAAATTGTTTTAAAGCAGAGACCAACATTGCTAGGTTTTACTCAGCCATGGTTTACGCTATAACTGGAGCCACAATGGTCCGTTAGCGTCCAAATTCAGCATGAGTGCTTAAAGGATTGTAGAGGCACTCATGCCGAATTTGTTGTAGCGTAAACCACGACTGAGTAAACTTAACTAATATTTTGAATTAATCCACATTAGGGTTATTTTGAGGGAACCGAACCGAAACTAGAATACAAGTTTTTTAGCGTGTAGAACATTTTTTCTCAAATTTTGTCAATTTTGAAGTCCAAAAAACACAATTTCTCCGACCAATGCAATATACGTTGAAATTATTTGTGTAATGAAAGCTTTCCATTGGTATTATTAAAAATTTGGCTACCAGCGCTGTCTGAGAGAATCTTGGGAGGTCGGAATTGGCCACAGGGTCAGGATTGGACCAAGCTCCTCTATATTGAGGAATTGGAGCTAAGATATCAAAGCTTTAGACTACAATCAAGGGTTTTCTCAGATTACCTTCAATTAAAACTCAGCATTTAATTTGATTATTTAATTATTTTTATTTTTCATAATTCTTAAAAAACAAAGCGAAATTTTTACAATTTAACGCACTTTTCTTCATCTGAAAACGAAAACCGTTTCACGATAATGTAATTTTCATTTTGTGGCGTAAAGTAATGAAACGATTGTGTCCCAGAGATTTGTTTTACAGGAGTATAACGGTTCTTTATTTTCATTTCCATTGCATTGTAATCTTTTTCCGAGAAAAACAAGTAATATTTTGGAATGAAACAGCCCAAGAGTAAAGTTCGTATGCAGTTGTAATATGATGGCCTTGTAAACTTGCGTTTGAAGCGTTTTGCTTTAGAACGCCTCTTAAAGCGTCACAAGGCCCTTTTCCATGGCAAGTGGCAAAAAAGTTCCACTCTGCATTAAGACCGAAGTCCTTGTACATGTGGCACAAATTTAAAGCAGTCATCTTATTTCTGTATTGACTGCCTTCATTAGAAAAAAAATTGGATATTTTACAGATGAGGTAGCTTTTTTTAATGAAATTCACACAATTTGTTACAAACAGCCGAACGGCAACATGGTTATGTTTAGTAAATTCTGCGATTGCTATGAAGCTTGTAAACTTTAAATTTTGTGCTTCATCCTTATAATATATGGCAAAAGGATGGATTGTGCATTGAGCGTTTGCCCAATGAAAACCTTGTATAGCGTCCAGAAAAACAAAAGAGTAATTTTCAGAGAAGTCAGCAATTACAATGCTGTCAGTTGCTTCCAAATTAATTTTAAGTTGTTTTAAGTAGTTACCTTGTTGCTCTGCAAAAAAATATGCGGAGATAATTCGCTTAATTTTTCTAAAAATGTTTCCACACAATCTTCTGCATTGAATTTAGATGACAACGATCTATTTGCTTCTATTGTTTAAATTCTAAGGAATCGATGTTTTCAAGAAAATTCATCAGGTCATTCTCCTGTGTCTGCGTACCCGGGCAATGATCACAGATTTTCAACCAACATTTCTCTGTAGGATTTTCACAGAGTAATTTAAAAAACAAGTCAAGATACCTTTTAAAATGGTTAGGAATAAGTCTCTTAACCTTAAGGGTTTTAAACATTAATTTAACATTCTGATGATAAGACAGACAGTATGCGTTGCACTTGAACCAGCCAAAATACAATTGTTTGGGCAGCTACTGGAAAATATTGAAAATCCAATTTAAAAAGTAGGATATTGCGGTTCAGAAACGGTGAGTTCTTTATTTTCACATTCTAGATTAACGGCACTTGGAGTTGCTGGCTTGTTTTCTTTCTTGATAAAGCGATAAAGTCTGCAATAGCAGGTATTACAAAAGTAGGAATAGCTTTTATCCAACTTTGTTCCCCTTTCCACTACATAACCATATAGTTTAAGAGTAGGTTTCCTGTAACTATTAATCTAAACATGGCAATTTGAGCAGTCGTGCTTCATTGTATTAAACGTTTCTTTAGTAAGGTTTCAGTTCGGTTCACTCAATGTGGATTAATTCAAAATATTAGTTATGTTTACTCAGTCGTGGTTTACGCTACAACTCAAATTCGGCATGAGTGCCCCTGCAATCCTTATGAGCACTCATGCTGAATTTGGACGCTAACGGACCATTATGGCTCCAGTTATAGCGTAAACCATGGCTGAGTAAACCCTAGCAATGTTGGTCTCTGCTTTAAACAATTTGAGGCTGATTTATAGTTCTTACATATAATGGAATCAGAATTGAACCAGCCTCCCCTACTTATGATGGGTACATTACTTCACAAATAAAACTAGATTTGTAAACATGGTTATCATGAAAGTATTAGGAATAAATTTGATAACTTCAATGAAATGATTCCCGCAGTTATTTTGAAGTGATGGAAAATGATGCTCATTCCATGTGTGTATAGGCAAAAAACTTGAAATTTTCAAAAAATTTAACTCAAAAACGGCTCGATGAACATTTGAGATTTTTTGATATGTTATGTAAAAATGTTTGAGTTTTTATAAAAAAATATAAAAATAAATAGTCGTTGTGGTCCAACATTTTGAAAATCATAAAAAATAAATATATTGGCCGTTTTAGCAAATTTGAGTCCATTATTTATTTTAACCAATATTTTTAGTAAGAACAAAAAATAATAATCTTTCTATTTATAAAAAAAACATTGCAAATCGATTCAGCGGTTCAGAAGTTATGATTTTTTAAAAATAAAAAATTTCGAAAAATGTCGATTTTTCTGGTACCCCTATATCGAACATGGTCACCCTAGTAAAAAAATAAAAAAATACGGGTCTTATTATTTTCGATGAAGAACATACCAAGCGATTTTGAGCAAAATCGAACAGCTATTTTTTTCAACTCTATTCTTTTCCCGTGGAATCGCTGTATATATATATATTCAAAATAGGGTAAGGGGATGTAATGTTAGTCTAGCTCCTTCATTCGGCCTATGTACCAAATGTGTCATTAATTTAGCAATAACCAACAAAATCATGTTGCTATTAGGATGACCGGTGTAATCCGAAGCAATTGAGACAATATTAATCAACTTATAGTTGTTCACTTTCGCGTAATTTTCGATTTTTTTAACTTTTGGGGCATCATGATTTGACTGGTTAACCTGAACAGATGATCTACACGATCTTCAAGTGATCTAAATTTGGCTTAATTGAATCGATAAAGCTAGTAATGCAGTCTGGATGTACGGCAAATAGTCACACGTTACAAAATAACTTCTCACATAGCTAAAATAACAATGATTTTACAAGAAAATCATAGACCCAATGTTGGGGACATATTTTTTAGAAAGTTCCCAACTATGGCCTGTTGTATCAATAACGTAGTAAGAACGTTGTTATTGGTACTATTTCAAGTGGAAATGCATGAATCTACGGTTGTTTATATTCAAGTGGCTCATCTCAACACAAACTGAAGGAACAAAATCATTATATAGTGAATTAGAATGTTTTCATTATTGAATGGCTGATGAATCATATATAAACATCACTTAAGTGTTCTGATGCCGTTTTACTTTAGGATTTTTGTGAAATGTTGTATTATGTAAATCGAATACAGCTAGCAATGCCTTAATTCATGAAATTAGAAAAAAAAAAACCGTTCAAAGACTGCATTTTGTGATAAATCCAACGACTGGGACGAAGTTGCATCCATGAATAGACCCAATTTGGTGCTTATAGACCGACAATAAATCCATATCCCTCGAAAGTTTCTAACTTTATAAAATGAGTTGTGTAACTTTTTCTGATACATACTACTAAATGTCTTATCAAACTTTGGAAGTGTCTGACTAGTTGAATCTCGGTTACAGCTTAAAAACTTTATGAATTATAGAAAAAAAAATGTAATCGATCATTGCATAATTGTTCATGTTTTTAGTGGCCTAAAATATACTGGTCGTGTGAAAATTCATCCATAAACGCTGTAATTTGGTTGAACAATCTCTATGGTTTACTATTGACCGTGCAGTACAACGATATAGAGCATGATGAATCCATGCAAGTTGAATAACCAATTTGTTTGTGTGTATGGACCAATATTTATGTTTGAATTATACTGCTCATAAAAGAATAACTCTACGGTTTTTTTTCATTAGGGCGAACCTAACATTCAGAGACTCTCTTTGATTACTTTCTCTTTCATTCATATTCCAACACCGTTACGTTTTTCATTCTACTATTTGAAGAGTATGCTAGCCAGCACTGTTGTGTTTCGATCTGTACTAAAGGATCCCATGAAAGTTTTTTAACAGCGCTGTAATACATGAAAGAGAGAGAGAGAGAGAGACCGGTGAGAATCTCTTACTGTTAGATTCGCCGTAATGAAAAAAATACCCGAGAACTGTCCCATATGATTTTTTATCGAAAAAAAATCGACATTTTGCACTGCGCACTGAAAGTACCATGTTTTGTTCAGCAAATTTCGTAAAAATACCAAATCTAGGACGGAAGCCCATAACAGTCTACAAAGCAATAAATTTTCAACCGCATTTTTCTCGACTTGCTGTTTTTCCAGATGGGACAGACATGCTTTTATGGGCAGTATGGGCCTTAAAGAATAAAAGTTAATTATCTGGTCAATCGATCGCATTTACAAAACATGTTTAAAAAAATGCTAGCTTTCCGCACGACTTTCTTTTTCATTATTTAAATAATTGTTTTTTTTACAGGTACCTACTCGAAACTCTTAATTTTCTAGATGAAAGCAGAGTTGGTGTATGGGGATGGGGCTACGGTGGATACGTAACAGCAATGATATTAGGGTCGCAGCAAAATGTCTTCAAATGTGGTATATCAGTATCACCGATATCAGACTGGTTGTATTACAGTAAGTAAACATTGTTTTATGAACGTTAGAAAATTAAAACAAACAGGCGAAAAAAATGTGAATTGATTATAACAAACGTTAGGTTTTCTGTGGTTACTTGAATGTAAATAATCTAATTATCGATTCAACAATTCAAAATTTGAGTTTGACCTTTTGGTATATTGAAAGGTATCTAGAACAATCAATGTTTTAAAAATGTCTGAACAGTTGATGGAAATCAAGGCTATATTAAAAGTAATTGACATTCCCGACCATCCGAGGAGTTATAAAAGATCATTTAAAAAAAAATTAGGGCAGAAGTTCTTAGACTTCTGAAAGCTAAGGAATATTAGAAAGACCTCTTTAAAAAAACTTAAACATTCTTATTGAAACCAAAGTTTATAATTAAATCCAAATTAAATAATAATTTTTCGCATTTTCCGGGTTAGGATTTGTTAAATTTTTATTTATTTCATGAGAAGAATTGAACTATATTTCAAACAATGCTCCCTTGAAAAAACTGATCCGCACGACACGGATCTCACATGACACAACTTGAACCTGTATTTGCGATATGATTAGAGAAAAAGAATTTAAGAAAACATTTTGCATCATATTTCAGGAATTTCCGGGTGCAAAACTACGCACGAAACTCTAAAATCATTCTTTCATGTGGCTTTAAAGTAAATTAAACAAACAACACCTCCAACATTTTAAAACATTCTTAAATGTTAGAAATGTTAGTTTCCTTACGTTATTTATGGAGACACGACTATAGAAACCAGATGAGATTATAGTATCAACCGATTCCGATAGGAGCATTCAAACTAAATAACTGGTTTGTGATTTTTGTGCACTTCTAAACTCCTTTTATTTACTTTCCTTTTATAGATTCTGTGTTTACGGAAAGGATTCTAGGCGTACCGGCCGAAAACTATAAAGCATACGTTGAAGCAGATGCTACACAACGAGGAAAACAAATTCCTTCTAACTCTTATCTTCTAATGCATGGATTGGCGGATGTATCAGCGCCCATTCAACATGGAATACAGTTGGCAAGAGCATTGACAGAATCAGGAACAATTTTCGGATATCAAGTAAGTTTGATTGTATTTCCATAAGATAAATCGTACTGCTTCTGATTATGTACGCAAAAATACAATTTTGTATTACTTGTGTTGTTACTTAATACCTGTAAATATTGTATACGATATTCCTATGATATTACCAGTGGTTGGATAGTCATGAAGTCAATGAACATATTTTTAGACTCAGGAAGTACTAGAACTACCGGTCTAGAGCTAGATCCCAAGCGTAATGATTCGCCCTAATAACGTTACTCACACTAACACACCTTCAAATATTCAGCTAAAATAACATAAGGAAACCAAAAACAAAGATACTAGTACCGAAAGGTACCGCGAGGCGCAAGAGCGTATTGCAAGGTGCAGACTGCAAGGTGTACTTCGAGACTAGGACTTGGAGACAAATCCTTAGTAGCACATTGATTGTTGATATTCCTATATGCACATGATAGCGCATATGAATACAAAGTGGAGATGATATACAGTGTTGGAAAAAACATATGCAACCAATCAAACAGGATTATTAAATTGTACAGCATACATTTTTGGTAAATTAACAAACAGAAAAAGGCATGCTTGTGTTCAAAATAAACATAGTTCAAATTTATTGTGTCGAATAAAACAGAATTTATGTAACCTCGTATATTGATCACCAGATTGTCCTAGGCTTTCAATATTTCATAATTGCACCTTTAAAGCATGAAGTGGATCAGGCTGTCAACAATGCTTTGTTGGATCTTTGTCCAAGCTTTTTGAATTTGCTCATACAGTTGATCCTTATTGCACACATGTTCGTGGTTGATTCTTCTAATTACGATCTCTCAAAGGTTGGCACTCGGATACATAAGTATTACATTGTTATTTTTAGACCGCCTTACCACTTTAGGGTCGATATCGTGTTGAAGTATCAATTTTAATGGCATATTCCACTCTGCATACGACAGCATAACATCTTTGAGAATGCCATTGTACATGAAACGATCCATAATACCATCAATTTGATGTGTCGGACCCAGACCATTCACCAAAAAAAAAACTTCCCCAGACCATCACATTTCCTCGGCCAAGCTTCACAGTCTTCTGGCAGTATCGTAAATGTAAGCATTTTACTATCGGTCGGCGAGCACGGCACCTTTCGTCACTTCCAATTTTGTAGAACTTCGAGTCTTCAATGAACAGTACCGTTTACCATTTATACAAATTCTTTGTTTCTTGTAATTTTTAACAAGCTCCAGAGGATTCTTCACCGGATAACGCACGTAGCCTGAATGTCCGGTACGTCACAGGAAGCTGTAATTTCTTTTGGATATAGAAGGATGAGTAGAAGGGATCTCGAAGCTTCTTGCAATCTTGCAATTGACGCGGTATTGTTTCTCGGTGATCCGCGGCAAATTTTCCGGTTGAACGATGCATGGAACACAGTCTTGATATGGTCGATTTTTCAAGTTGTATTTGTCAGAAATATTTTTGTTGTGGCATTTCGCTTCCATTTTTTTTTTCGTAGGTCCATTCCAAGACTGTCGGAGATGATTCCAAGACTATGATCTTAGCATAGCTGAATAAGATATTGAAATATCAAGGAAATAACAGTTTTTTTCTAGAACCCGAACCCAAACCCAAAAGGTGGTCCATATCGTGGTTTGGATTTAATTTTTGTGGTCATACGCAAAAACATCGCTGCACCGGTGTTGTAAATTTTGTTGAGTGACGGATCTGTTTTGGATCATTTTTAATCTGGTATATGTTTTGATCTATTCTTGCAGCAATTCGGAGCAAAAAAAAAATACCATCCAAAATACTACACGCTACTTGTTAAAGCTAATTGAGCATGAGCATGAGCATGATTGAACGCCCACGGATGCAATTCCGTTATTGCCAGATCAGCTGTATTTGCACAAAGAACCAACAGATGATGTTTGGGACTAACATACATCTTCAATGTGTAAAAACTGGTGACCCATTATAAAGCAATACCGGCGCCGGCCGTGTCCATAGCCGTAGAATAATTTGAAAAACGATTTGATCAGGATTCTATTGTTGTTTGTGATCATCACGCTCCGGTATGAAGGACCAACAACGTTTGGGGCAAAAACACTTACGTGAAACCTAAGTGTACTAGGGTACTAGGTTGCCTGAAAAGTCCCTTTAATATCAAACACAAAACATTTTTTTTTGCCACACATACTCTCCTTTTAGGTCGATACAGCGAGCCCAGCGATTTTCTAATTTTTGACGTAGACTACGTCATACGGCAAGGGTAGGGTGTCAAACGAAAATCTAAAATTTTGCGACCGTCACGAAAAACCGTACGTTTTGTACGCGAATAACTCAACTAATTAACAATAGATTTACATGATTTCTTCTTCAATCGGTCGGAAATTTTACCGCGCTCCAGATCAATTGTCAAACATTATTCTCAAACAATAGTAAATTATTGAAAATAACGCAAATATAAGGTGATGTCTTATAATGAGATTTTGCAGAGTAAATTTACCAAATTTCCTATCACAGATTTCAAATCGAAGCAAGGAACGCCTTGCATCTTCTTCTTCTTCTTTGTATTAGGGAGAGACTTTAACCAATCATGTCATCCGTCTCTCCATGTACGTCTCGCACGCAGCTGAGAACGGTGTAAAACGAACACTAAGAAAAATTATGCCTCATTCGTTTGGCAGCATTCATTCTCTGCTCGACGTTCGAGCAGTAAAGTTCGGTTTCTCCGTTGCGCTTCGATCTATGTTTGGACCTCACCAGTGGTAATCCAACTTAGATATCGTTGTGTGGTTTTTTCGTCTCTCGCGCTGTTCGGTTCGGTAGTGTAGTGACACGTTTTCTTTTCGTCCGTTATTCGTGCCGCGATTTCGGACCCATCTTGTGTCTCTTCGACGCTTGGCCACCTGTTCGAGGTGGCAAGCTTCAACACTGAGCTGCAGAAGTTGGCAGCAAATCCACTGACACCAACCACTGCTGCGATGGCACGCAACAAAAAAACTGGTGCCTCCACCTCAAGCCACCGTACAACACCAACTACTGCCTGCACCCAACAGGCAAGCGGATCAAAGCGACCCCGAACTGACGATGCCAATCCTGCGTCATTGGATCACAATGCCAGACTACTGGCCAACAACAGTTTTGCCACGCTTCCGGTTCAATCGGTCACCGAGCAGACGGTGCCAAAAAAAGTGAGAATTCCACCTCTCTTCACCACCACGAAGGAAATCGCCACGCTCAGGAACGAACTTGCGGCGGCGCAAATCCATCCGTTGTTCAAGCTGTGCAGCATGGGCATCAAGATCGTCTGCTCCACCGAAGCAGATTTCTCATCTACCAGACGATTCCTAGAATCGAAGCAGCTCGAGTATTACAATCATGACACCCCCGGAAGCAAGCCAATGAAGGTGGTTATTCGTGGACTACCGGAACAACCACCGGAGGATATCATGGAGGAACTCAAACGGCTTAAGCTCAAGCCGATTAAGCTGTTCCCCATAAAGCGGGCCGAGGAACGAAACCATCGGGACCTACTCTATCTGGCCCACCAGGAGAAGGGCTCAATCAACATGAATGAGCTCTCCAAAGTGCGAGCGCTTCTCAACATAATTGTTGAATGGGAGCCGTACCACCCCAAGAAGCGTGACGTCACGCAATGTGCCAACTGCCTTTCCTTCGGCCATGGCACGAGGAACTGCCGCATGAAACCGCGCTGTGGCAAATGTGCAGGAACACATGAAACGGCGAAATGCGACCAAATGGAGGAAACTGCCGAGCCCAAATGTGCCAACTGCGGGTCAAACCACGATGGCCAAAACCGTGCCTGCCCCAAGCGTGCGGAGTACTTGGAAATCCGGAGAAAAGCGTCCACCAGAAATCGCAACGGGCGAAACCGTCATCAACCATCTCCGAATACGATCGAGAACTTCCCGCCGCTCAGGTACCAAGTTCCGAATCTGCCACCAGTTACATTGAACTACCGCCAACCAATGCGCCCGCCAGCATCCGTTCAGCAACGATTCGCGACAGCCGCCGCCGCCCCCATGCCGGCTCCTCCTACAGGCTGGGGCAGTCCAAATCCAAGTTGCAGTACCTCCACGCAACCACCGGCCGATGGACAGCTCTACGACTCAGAACAAATGGTCGAGTTCGTCCAAGAGCTTTACCGCCAACTACGTTCCTGCCGCTCGAAGGAGGAACAGCTCAAAGCCGCCACATCCATGACGATGAAGTTTCTTTACAAACATGGACCGTAAACGCACCATCAGCATCTCAAACTGGAATGCTTGTTCCATCCGGAACAAAACCATCGAGCTCGGTGACTTCCTTAACAGGAAGGCCATCGACATCGCCATCGTCACCGAGACACATCTTAAGCCGGATCTGAATATTTTTATCCCTGACTATCGGATTGTGCGACTTGATCGTAGCGGCTCAAGTGGAGGAGGAGTTGGGATCGCCCTGCGCTACAACATCAACTGTCATCTACTTCCGAGCTTCCAGCTGCAGTCCATCGAAGCTATCGGAGTCGAGGTCGAAACTGCTGTCGGCCCAATCACCATCATCGCGGCCTATTGTCCCAAGCAAGCCAGCCTCGCCAATGGAACAACAACAGTGCTACGAAACGACATCCGCAAGCTAACTCGGAGGCAGGGACAGTTCATCATCGCCGGCGACCTAAATGCGAAACACGAATTCTGGGGGAACACTCGACGCAACCGGAACGGAATAGTACTGCAGGAAGACCTGGAAGAGGGACATTACACCGTCCTGGGCCCGGATACTCCCACCCGGTTGAGCAGATCCGGGGTCCATTCAACAATCGACATCTTCCTCACCAACATGGGGAACAACATCGGCCAGCCGATCGCATACCAGGAGCTCAGCTCGGACCACTATCCAGTGATGGCCGAAGTTGGTTGCTCGGTCAACCGGCATCGTATCACCAGGCGGAACTACCATCGCGCCAGTTGAAAGAGGTTCCGACAACACGTTGACGACAACATCGATTTCGACATGCACCTTGATTCGGTTGATGACATCGAACGGCAGCTGCAGAGCATCGAGCAAGCGATCTCCCAGGCCCGGGAGCAACATGTACCGGTGATAGATCAGGTGAGCAACTCTGTACCCATTGATAGACCCACTAAAGAACTTATTCAATTGCGCAACGCCATTCGAAGGCAATACCAGCGAACTGGTTTGCCTACTTTAAAAAGTCATTGCAATCGGATGACCAAAATTATTAAGGCCAGAATGGTGGACCTCAGAAATAACAATTTTTCCGACAAGATCCGCTCTCTCCCAGATTGTGCAAAGCCGTTCTGGAAGTTGACAAAAATACTAAAAACTAAGCCAAGACCCATTCCACCGTTGATCCCACTTGACAGCAATCGCTCCACGGATCGCTTAATTACTCCTGCAGAGTAGGCTGTTGAGATAGGTCAACACTTCGTCAGCTCCCACAATCTTGGACTAAACATCGTCAGTTCACACGAAGCTGCCGTTAGCGAGGTTGTAAACAACATCCATCTAAGTCCCAATGACTTCTCGGAAGAGTTGGAAATCTCAGCTGACGAATTGTTGACCTATATCAATGCGTCTAAGAACATGAAGGCTCCAGGTTTCGATAACATCTTGAACTTGGAGCTCAAGCAATTGAGCCCCCAGTTCTATAACCATCTGGCGATGGGTTTCAACCAATGCCTGGGACTTAGCTACTTCCCCTCGTGTTGGAAGTCAGCCAAAGTCATACCCATCCGGAAACCTGGGAAAGATCCTTCGTGTTCCAAAAGCTATAGACCAATCAGCCTTCTCTCAGGAGTATCCAAGCTGTTTGAGAAAGCAATCCACCGTCGGCTTCTTTCATCTGCCGACGAGCTGAACATCTTGCTTGACGAACAATTTGGCGTCCGACGTGGTCGGTCGACAATTCACCAACTTAATCGAGTCAGTAACATCCTCAGACGGAACAAGTCTGTTTCAAAATCATCTGCCATGGCACTTCTCGACATCGAGAAGGCCTTTGATAACGTGTGGCATGATGGCTTGGTGTACAAGTCGTCCACAATGGTAGGGTAATAAGAGCGCTTACAGCGAAACTGCAGCGAAGCCTAAATGTTCTGTCTGAATACTTCACCGAATGGAAGATCTGTGTCAATGCGGCGAAGACCCAGGTCATCCTATTTCCACACTCCAACTCTCCCAGACTTGTTCCGCCTGAGGATTGGGCCAAATCAGCTGTCTATCTTGGCGTTACCATAGACAGCAAGCTTATTTTCAGGGAGCAGGTTTACAAAACTGTCACAAAGTGTAACGTTCTGTTGAAGCTACTGTACCCATTGATCAACAGAAGGTCTACATTATCCCTGAAAAACAAGCTTGCTGTCTACAAGCAAATCATACTTCCAGACATCGAGTACGGCATGCCAATCTGGGAGAGCTGCGCAAAAACACATCACCTGAAGCTTCAGCGTATTCAAAATAAGTTCCTCAGGCTGATCCTGAACACCCCTCCAAGGACAAGAACTTCTGAGCTCCACCGACTGGCCGAGATAAAAATACTAGACGATCGCTTTAGTGAGTCTATCAATCGGTTCAGGGCACGCTGCCTGACATCGGATCACCAGATCATTCGGAATCTGGTTCCCCACCCCTAGGTTTTTCCAATTGTGGTTTTAGTTGTAGATTAGGTAGGTTATCAAATTTTAAAGCTAACAATGCCCCAAGGGCTGAACGGAAAATTCATGTTAAACATAAACATCATAAACACAACAAACACACAAATTTAAACAAAGCTGAAGAGCCCAATGGGCTAAAACACTTACAATGTTAAAATAAGTACACAAGACAAAAGAATGGAAATATAAAACATGTTAAGTAAGTAAGTTTGGCAGCATTGAAGCTGTGCGGAGCTGGTCGCTGAAAGCTGGTCGCTGGTCGCAGGCACCTGATCGCAGGCAGCGGGTCGTAGCTGCTTCATTCGTCCGGCAGCGGAGCTGGTCGCAGAGCTAGCTGGTAGTCGCGTAGCAGCTGGTGGTGAGATGTACCAATGCTCTCCCAAACAGCGATCGTCACGATGAGGTATAATGGCGGATATGGGGGCGCACAATCGCGTCGGTGTGTGCAAGCTGCCATCTTACCTCATCGTGGCAATTGTTTCGCCGCGACTTCGAAAACGCTGCTGTTTGGGGGAAAGCGTCCTTATGGGGCGAGCAGCAGTAGGTGGAAATAATCTGTCCTTTTGAGGACAATGAATTAAAATAAAAGAGTTGATTATTAAAGAACTGATCTTAAATTTAGTTCGGTGCTCGATGGAGGGCGAGCCGTCGGTAAAAATTTTACCCAACTGGTTAGCGCAATCCATAAATTGATAATCTGTCCTTTTGAGGACAACCAATCCAGTTCAGAGAGTTGTTTATATAAGAATTAAATTAATATTTCGTTCGGTTTGTGCGTCATTTAATCTAGTGCCGATTTGTTCGTCACGACTACAAAAACGCTACTGTGGACGCCATGGAAGGCGAGCAGGACAATTCTCCGACGGTGGAAATTTTTCCTAGCTGGTTGGCGCAACCTGCGATGAATCAATAAATCAATTCAATTTCTAATTCAAGAGAGTAATTTGAATGAGAGTTTATCATACATTTACATATCTTACGATTGACAGTCATATTGGATTTTGCCAAATCGTTACTAGGCAACAGTGTACTATGCAGCGGATCCATAAAATCAGTGAAAATAAATCAAAGCCTGCCGGTTGCTTTGATTTATTTTCACCGAAAAATCCTACTAGATACAAATCCATCTTTGCTACTTTCAATTTAATATTCTCAGCTTGAGAGTTTGTTTGATTGAGATTTTCGTTTCAAATTGTCGATTGGCAGCCAGTGGTATTAGCAAAACTTGTTTTCCCTTCGTCGCATACCTTAAACCACACAAATTTCCTATCAAGGACACCATTTTCGATGTCGAACATGATATTCCGAACCAACATTCTCTGTAAATTCCAATTAGTAGTGTGTTACAAACAGTTGTTCTGTTGTGTTAACGATTCGCGTTGGATAGAGTTCTACCTCTAGGAAGAAAAACGTTTTGAGAAACATAGTGAAAGTGAGAATGCCTAACCGATTTGATCCAGAACGCTTGCGTAGATTCAGGAAGCGCATAAAGAGCAAACATACGGGAAATCCTCCGAAACGACCATGCACCGATGCCGAGCGAGCTCGTAGTTATCGGGCGAAATTGAAAGCAGCAAGAGGTAATCTGCCGTTATTCGCATAACTGTCCCATGTATATAGGGTATCCCATAGAACATGGGACAGTTATGCGAATAGCGGCAGTAATGCGTTGCCAACAACTAGTTGGGACGCTGGAGAAGGTCCTTCAACTCGAGGTAGGAAATTGATATTTATCAAATTTAAATCAATTTGACAAAGTGCATGTCATCATAGCAATTGAATATCTCTTTATGTTATCGCTCCCTGTCTTAATAAATTTCAACATAGTATTAATTGTATTCTGGTGATGACATGCGCAGCATGCTTTTACTGCATATGAACCTTCACATGATATCGTTACAACTAATGCGCTGAACATGTTTTAATGTGTGATTATTTTATCAGGTGTTTATTTTATATCCATAAGCATTTATCATACATTAACCAACCTTTTTCCAATACTCATTGCAAAGAATAATGATATTTTATAAAACTCACTCTCTTTCTTGTGCGAGATCTAATATATTTATATATATTTCGATTTCCTAAAAGTTTTAGCCATAATGGATTCACTAATTTACGTGACATTCACATAGAAACATGAATAATAATTTCACAAGAAAACCATAAACCATATTTTAGGTACACATTTAACCTTATATTCCCAACTTTGGCCTTATATATTCATCACATAGTAAAATGTAGAATATAAAAGTTTTCAATGGAAAAGTAAGAGTGAGCGGTTGTGTAATTTTCGAAGGGCTTATTCATATAACTAAATGAATATAGTGGGAATTTTAATGTTTTGAAATAGAATGGCCGATTGAGAAAGTCATTTAGATGTTATCAAGTAGCTTTATTTTCCGTATAGTATACCGAATATAGCCGAATGCCCGGGGCGATAATATAAATAAATGCCCGGAGCGATGAAATAAACAAACTTTACTGAAATTCGTTCGAACAAGAATCCTTATTGATATCAATATCCATCGAAAGTTTTCGACTCAATAATGTTAGCTGGTGACTTTTCATGGTCCAGTACAGCAAACGCCTTGTTAAGCATGTCTTAGCAAAGGTATAACTAGTTAAATATCGTTTCTAGCTAAATTATTGTATGAGTTATAGTTAAAATTGTAATCGTGCGCTACATAATCGACTGAGTCAAGGGACATGTACTCTATATACTCGTATATAACCTTATAACAACTGCAAGATAATTTTTGTTATATTCTGTTTGATAAAACTTCCTGAACTTTGAACATTTTTTGAGACGCTTACACATCTGATAATGTTGCAATTGATTATTGTGTTTTCATTACAATCACTAAACCTGTCGGATATTTTCTGATAACGTATTTTATAGTAATTTGAATTCTAGAGTATTTCAATGTTCATTATTACCCTTGAAATCCAGAATTGCTAAAATTGCATTAATTGCAAATTTTTGATTCTTTGAAGTTGAATTATGCAAAGGCATACTACAACTCAGATTGTATACAAATGATCCGAATGGTATGGTATTTAAATGGTGAATGTTGAAAAGGAGACAAGGCATCAGTCAAAATATATGTTTGTATGTACGTATTATAGAATTTCCTCCGCTGCCTGTCGTTACTGAAATCCCCCAAACGATGCAAAACATTGTTGATGGTTCCGGCGATGGTGAGAATTTCGAGATGCAGGCCATTCAGGCACAGTATGACATACGAATAAACATTAAGTAATGTCAAGCGCTTATGATTATAAGAATGACTAAAACTATCATTAATTTATTAATTTTATATTCCCTAAAAGATCCTCAACTATCTTCTAGGCCTTAAAGATAGTCCATCTTAAACGTGCAACCATGACCGTGTCATCATTTAAACCAGAAGGCCCTTTTCAGGGCCACCAAAAGTTATAAAGAGTGTAGAAGAGAATTTTCCCACATACTGACTTCATAAAACCAAACGGTCCTTTTCAGGGCCACCAAATAATATCTCAAGAGCGTACAACCGAATTTTCTTACATACTGGCTTCAAAACGCTGGTCTAATGTCCCATAAGAGCCGCACCCGTCATATTGTGACTTAAACTGCTTCCATCGGTAAGGGTAAGCGACCGGCACGAAAAATTGAAACCCTTTTAACGCTAATAATAGCCACACAGAATTTCCCTGACGTAACAATGCACCACTTGGTTTATCAAAGTCTACGTCAACCGGTCGTGTCTTGTACACAACCCCACTGATTTTTTATCCCATACGAATAGTACTCCTTCGGAAGTCCTTCAAAATAGCCACCGGTTTCAGTTCATCGTTTGTGTTAAACCGAGGAGACATCTCTTCAGGTTTGGGAACAAAAAGAACTTTAGTGATCGTCAGTCGGTGCGAATCAAAACAAACCCAAAAAAGGAGAGAGTTCCTCTCCCATGTGCGCATCAGTAAACAGAGTGCACACAATAGATCGCTAGAATAACTATACAAGCCACAGTGGTACATGAGCGTCTTCCAACCGGACATTTTTGCCTGTTGAAGTGGCGGACTTAGTCCGTGCTTTAACCTACCCCGCAGTGGGATGTTAGGCAAAAATGTCGTTGGTTCGAGTATCACCGTATACATGCCCTTTTCGCTCAATTTTCATAAAAAAAACATCTGTTACATTTCCAATCCTGCCGCACACTAGCGGAACTATCAAAACTTTCTCTTCATATCTTTAATTCTAGCCAAAAACATTGTTGTTCACTCTTGGTGCCTCATGGTGATGAGCGAACATCTCCTTCTACAACAAAAAGAAGTCACTGGGAGCTAGTCTGGTGAATACGGTGGATGGGGAACCAATTGATACCGAATTTCATTCAATTTTGCTTGAGCAATTGAGGATGAATGAGCAGGCGCATTGTCGTGATGCAATGTGGCCATTTTTTCTGGACTTCATCCTTCAAACGATCCAATAACGCTGCATAGTATGCGCATGTTATGATTTTACCTTTTTCAACATAGTTAATGAATATTACTCCCTGCGCTTCCCAAAACACGGAGGCCATAACCTTACCCGCCGATTGATGCGTTTTCGGGCGCTTCGGCCAGGTGAAACCCACTGTTTTGCCTGCTGCGATGACTCTGGTGTGTAGTAGATCCAAGCTTCATCCATGGTTATGAATCGGCGCATAAACTCCTTCGGATTGCGTGTAAACTTGCTCAAATTCTCATGAGAGGTTGTAACACGAATGCATTTTTGGTCCATTGTAAGCAAAGCGGCATCCATCGCGCGCAGAGCTTCTTCATACCCAAAACGGAATGCATGATGACGCCAACTCATTCCTTTGAAATGCCATAGCTAGCTCTCTCAATTTCACTTTTGGATCCTCCAATACTATACCATGGATTTTATCGACGTTCTCTGTTGTACAGACCTCATTTGGGCGTCCAGAACGCAGTGCGTTAACGGTGCTCATACGGCCACAACGAAAATCAGTAAACACTTATGAATCGTTTAAATTGACGGAGCAGACTCTGGAAAATACTTATCCAGCTTGGCTTTGGCAGCCGTTTTCTTGTGTAAAAAATGGTATTTTATCAAAACTCGAAACTCGGATTTTTTTTCATTTTTAAAAATACTTGCTGATCGGTCTCTTCTCGCTGTTGTCACTAATGAATGCGTGGAGAGAAATGGCTGAAAATTTGACAGCCGTCATTCAAGGAGTGAAGCTCATACGAAATGGTTCACATTGGTGATTAGCAACGCCATCTGTAGGAAATTAAAGGGACTTTTCAGGCAGCCTAGTATTTCCTTCCAAAGTTCACACCCACAGCATTAGAATCGAGCCCTCTATTGACAGAATAAACCCAATAGATGGGGTCGAAGAGCCCGCCCTCATTCCGCGAAATGTAAATTTCCAAATCCAAATCGTTTAACTTGGGTGCCCTGATGGTCCCTCCCTTTTTGCGTGATATATTTGGTCGTGGATATTCAGTATATTTAGTAGTGGTAATTTGAATGCTTATCTTGTGTTAGAAAATTTGGCTAAAAGCAAAATTGGCTAGGGTTTATAGTAAACTTAATACCCTTCTTTACTTATTGCTCTGTGTTATTTAGTAGTGGTCATTTGATTGCTTATATTGTGTTAGAAAATTTGGCTGATAGCAAAATTGGCTAGGGTTTATAGTAAACTTTATACCCTTCTTTACTTATTACTCTGTTTTGTCTCGGTGTTTCTTCTTTTGAAGAGTTGAATATAGGATTTCATATTGCTCGCGCTCATAGGATAGGGAAGAAAACAGAAAAAAAGAAAAAGCATTAGTGATTGGAAATACGCTATGCGCATGTTAGATTTTCATGGTGATATTCTCACAACGGGCTCATAATGGTTCGACGGATGCATATGCGAGATCATTCCCCATGAGTTTCCACTCGCTTACTCAATTCCATCATGCCTGGTTATAGAAGACAAGAAACATTTTACAACATGCTATATTTAGGAATATCAGGGCAAAGCCGTCCATTTGGCAGGCACTTTTTAACGTTGATGGGGCAGCTGATTTAAACATGAAATTAGAATGCATACCCCTTTCTGAACCATACCGAAGGGCAGGGAGTAAAATTTCAGCTTATAATGGGCAAGAACTCAACTTTATTGAGTATATTCTGAGGTACATTTATGAGCCAAAAGGCGGCCGTGTTTAGTGGGGGTGATGCTGGTGCCGAACAGAAAGTGGTGTTGCTCGCCTCGGCTGCTGATAATTACCTCAAATAGCACTATGAGCAAATTGCCTTTTCGTTGCATTCCTGAATAACGCATGGTTCTCTTAGTTTTTTACAGCCACTACATTTTCCGAAAACGCTGACTTGTTCGAAATGAGGAGGCTTCTGGAATTGTGACTGTTGTGGATTTCACGACTAATTTGGTGGCAAATTCCGCTTCCAAATAGTATCTCAATTTCTCGAAAATGGAAAACCATGAATTCTTCAAAGTGAACAATCGCTTTATTGATGGATTGCTCATGATTGGCACTCGCATATAGCTCATACCAGATAAATTTGAGAATTTGGAATTTCATAAGGCTGACTTATGAATAGATTTTGTTTCACACGACGGTGATTTTGTACGCCTTTAAGCTTTCCTTATTACAAATGTTGATAAATATATATTAGTGTGCAAGTCGCCGGACCCATAATCGCTACGTCCAGGGTTCGAATCCAGGTTGCTACATATTTTTATCTTTTCAACACCATTATATTTCATAAGATAAATTTATGAAATTCATACTGATTTCTTTTAGCAAATAATGCAATCTTATGAATATCGAAAGATTATTTCGCTGAGTGTAAGCTTCTCGGAAGTTGAATAAGCTTATTAAAAGTTTCAAAATAATCGTGAAGTCGGGGGCGAGTGGTCAACATCCATACCTCTCACGCCAAAGTCACGAGTTCAAATCTCACCCTCGAACAAGTTATGAAAAAACCCCAAAGAGGCGTTTCAGTAACTACGACTATGAACCAGCCCGAGGCTGAAAATCTCGTTAATACAGAAACAAAAACAAAATCGTAAAGTTTGTTCGCTCTCTTTTGAGACGAGAACCTAAGTAGCATACGAAACATCGTGTATATTTAATACTTAGTTACATTTGAATAGTTCTGCAGTAACAAAAGGCAGGGTTGCGGCTTATCATTTTTGACTCAGGCATATTCATTTGCCAATATCTCCTTTCAGAGGGTCAATTTCAAAATATGATGTATAATGAACTTGTAGTGCATGAGTAGATCTACAACGTTGTGTAACAGTACATTGCTCAAACTCCTATATCTTCGACATGAGAGCGTATATCATCGCATATCATATCATCGCGAAGATCACTGCGAATATACGCTCTTATTCCTCAGATATAAGAGATAGAGCTATGTACTGTTAGACAAAGTTGTAGGTCTACTCAAGCACCATAAGTTCATCATACATCATATTTTGAAATTGAGCTTCTGAGAAGAGCTATCGGCAAATGAATATGGATAATGATTAGCCGCAACCTTGTCAAAAGGCATAATTTGTTACTGAAGAGTTATTTCACGTATACTGAGCATCTAGGAAGTTTTTTGAGCTTATGGGAAGTTCCATGACCTTCTGAGAAATTCCCTGAATTTCTAAGACGTTCTCTGAACATCTGAGATGTTTGTTGAGCTTTTCTTGATCTTTGAGAAAGTTCTGGAAAGCTTTCTGAATTTCTGGGAAGTACCAGAACTTCTCCAAGCAGTGCTGTACATTTTCATGACGGTTAAAAGACTATGACCATCATCTTCTCGTGATCATTACAACTCACGAATGATGTTCAAATACTATGTCACTCACAAACAAGTTGATCTCATTTGACCATTTTTGACAACCTAACTGCTGGAGAATGTGAATTTGGTGCGTAAAAATGTGCATAAGTGCAATAATATTTTTTTATTATTGAAATGACAATGTTAATAGAAACACGCTCAAATCACCCTTTCTTTTGTTGTTGTTTCTTCTGACCAACACCGTTTTATGCCCAGGCGCTCAACGGTGACCAACCTTACCGTATTTACATCGTTCATCATCCGTGAAATGGAACTCGGTCATCAAGTACCCAAGTAGCACACAAAACATCTTTAATATTCAACACCTAGTTTTAATGTTGCATTTCAGTAAATCTGCAGTAACCAAAAACCATATTTTGTTAAAGCAGAGTATATTTCACGTATGCGATATACTAGGTATTTCATTGGTGTTGCTCAAATGGTTTGCCAAGACAAATCAAAACAAACATTGGAGTTAGTAGATACCTGTTTGCCTTTTCAAACTTGCAGTTAAGTAATCTTAATCATGACGTTGCATACTTAATATTTTCCAGTGTATGTGATGTTTATTATGAAGAAATTTTGACCTCCAGTGCAACATAACAAATTATATTCAAACTTGTTCCAATGAAGCGTTTTGATACTTATAAGATCTCCCAAAACACGTTTTTGAGCCACATGCGCAACTTAATGAGAACACAACATAAAGTCAATGGATAGTGTTACGTTTTTGCAACGTTCACTTAGACATTACAACCACAGTTATGACGATTAAAATATCTCCTAATGAAATGCAAACTGCCGACCACATGTGTTTTGATATTAATGAAAAAATAATCAATTTAAAATTTGATCAGAGGTTGTTGTTAAAATATATGCCTAACAAAGAAAATGGCTTAAAGTGTTCGTTATGCAACCTCTAAAGGCTATGATTTTCATAATAATGGCTATTAATATTTAACTTTTAAACAAGGATCACTCAAATAGTGAGAGCAAACTATTTTCATTTGCCGTTGTCCTAACTAATCAATTTCAATAAAATAACTACCTACGTAAAACTGAATTATATTAACTTCCCAAACAAAATATATTGCTGTGAGATTACTAGTTGTGCGTAAGGAACATAAGCTGTTATGATTAAATTTGTCAGAAGCAGATAATTTCCCATCTACAAGAGAGGCTCTAGGAGTGGACAGTAATTTATTATTAGATCGAATATAAATGAAGACAGAGTATTGATAGTTCCGTTTAGCATAACGGCAGGTTAAAAATTGAAAGATACAAGTTGAAAACGAGCTATGGGCATTTGAACGGTAGTATGCGATCGGGCACATATTCTTTTACCAAGCTACCTCAGTTCAGGGTCAGCAAAGAGGAGGATACCAATCAAAGGGATAGAAATAAATTCATGATGATTTCACAAAAAAATCCGTTGACCCTATTTCAAGAACAAAATTGTTGCTATGCTCCCAACTATAACCTTATCTATTCATCACATAGTAAAACGTTGGTATTGATAAAATTTAATATATTTTTCTAATTGCTAATTCAAATCAAAACCCAAGCAATAATATATGTATAGAAGAGATTTTAATGTTATGAATATGGAATAATCGATAGATCATAACCGAAAATAATCATAATAAAGTTGTTTTAAATTTGTTGATTATAAATTTGTTGCATGCAATTTTGTGTTGAGTCATGCGAATAAAGCTTACAATGAAATGCATAAAGTAGCAATAAAAATAAAGTTTTCGTCTTTTAAAAGTAACCTCCTTTAAGCTATCATACGGTTGAATTTTTCTGGGTAGTGGTTTTCATCATGAACAATTACATAAATAATTGCAATTGATTGTAATCTAAGTTCTCTACAAAAACATATTTAGAATGGTTTGATATTTTCCACCCTTACTAAGATAATTTCATTTAGAAACAGTTGTGTCTACAATTGGATTTTTTTTTTTTTTTTTTTGTGTAAACTAGACCAAAATTATGAATAATCAAATTGCGAGCAATCCAGACATTGAATGCATGGAAGAGTAAGTAGTACAAGAATGTTTTTTTTTTTTTATTATTCCATTTGAACCTCTTAATGAAATCCCCACTCAATTGTTAAGTATAGTTAAGTAAAGAAACATGGTGTAGCTTCTGAATTATTCTAATTCTTTGTTCTATTTGATTTAACATATTTGTTGAAAGCGTTTTATTTGCAATACCGATTAAATTTTTTTTTCAGTACGTTATGTATATTTTTTGAACAAATAAGCAGCTGATAGTTTGGTTTAATATTAAATTTAATACATTTGCCCAGTGAACAAGCGAACGGTACAGTTCGTTCGGTCCGCTTTCCGTTGCTTTGGAAGCTTTTCACGAGTTGATTCAATTCTTCAGTTCAATATTTTTTCGCGATCGCGAGTGAAATCGAGTCCTGGTTTTATTGAGAAGAAAAGGTTGTGTGATAAACAGTGCAGCAACGTAATTAATTGCAATTAGCAATATTACGACGATCGAAAAGCCATATTGCTCCGCATCTATACGGCACGCACACCAGCAGTCCATCGTGTGTAGCGTGCATTAGTTCATCTGATAACCACCACCGACCAGTATCACTAGTGTCATTATCATCATCGTTCATCCCCACGCCTAGCCGGTGCACGCGGCCACTCATCGTAGCTCGGCAGCAGCAGCACATTCGTCGCCCGGCTGCAGTAGATCCGTTATACATATAAGATAAGTTTTTGTTTCCTTCTCTTCTGAATACAAGAAGCGTTATTTTTATAGTGTGTGTGAGTGTATGGGAGTGATTGAGAGTGTTTGAGAGTGTTTGAGTGTGTGCTTAGCTTTAATTTTTTTTTCTGTGTTTAGTTATAGGTATATAGATTCAGTGGTTGAGCGTCATAAGCTCCCACGAACGAGCCATGGATGATTTATCGCAAGATGAATCATCTATGGCGCAAAATGATGGGGTAGCTCATACAGTTACCCGATCACGTGCATATCCAGACAGTTCAACTGGTCCTTGGGTTGTCTATTTTCAGCCCAAATTGAAACCTCTGAATGTCTATCAAATTTCGAACGATCTGACCAAACGATTCTCGGCCGTGACCGAGATAATTAAAGTCAGACCCAATAAACTTCGGGTCGTTGTGTCCAACCTCAAGCAAGCTAATGAGATTGCTGTCTCCCAGCTCTTTACTCTAGAATATAGAGTGTATATCCCAGCTCGGGGTATTGAAATTGAGGGTGTGGTCACCGAAACGAGTCTAACCCCTGAGATCCTGCTTAAGTTGGTCGATTTAAGAACCCCCTGCTTCCCCCAGTTCAGATACTGGATGTGCGCCAACTAGGCTCAGTATCGACCAATAAGGGCGAAAAAAAGTTCACACCATCAGACTCGTTTCGCGTGACCTTCTCTGGCTCAGCCCTCCCTCAATACGTTGAGTTGGGAAAACTTCGGCTACCTGTGCGATTGTTTGTACCTCGGGTCATGATCTGCCAGAAATGCCAGCAGATGGGACATACGACCTCCCATTGTGGCAATAAAGCGCGCTGCTCCAACTGCGGGGAGAAGCATGAGGATGGCGCGTGCGCAGACAGCACACCTAAATGCGCTTTTTGTAAAGGAACTCCTCCTCATGCTCTCTCATCGTGCCCGGCGTACAAACAACGCGGGGAAAAATTAGAACGCTCGCTGAAACAGCGTTCAAGGCAATCTTTTGCTGAAATGGTGAAAAAGCCTCACCATCACCCGATGCCAATACAAATCCCTTTGCTCCTCTGTCAGATGACGAGTCTGACTTTGATTCGGCTGAAGAGGGAACATCGTTCAGCTTTCCGGAAGGTGCTTCAAGGAAGCGAAGACGCGTCCGCCCACGGAAAGTTGCTGAAAAGAAGCCCGAGACCAGCTTGCCCAATTCAAGGAAAGGTGGAAAAAGGAAAATCCTAATCCACCTGGTTTTCGTAGTACTAACTACACCCAGGACTTTCCATCTCTCCCGGGGACATCCAAAACCCCTGAAGCCCCAATTTTAAGAACAAAAGCCCCTCCTCTAGTGGGCTGTTCTCATTTGATGACATTGCCGAAGGTATCTTTAAGTACCTCGAAATTTCTGACCCTCTCAAAAGCATTGTTTTGGCAATGCTTCCCACTGTGAAAACTTTTTTGCAGAAATTAACATTAAAGTGGCCCATCCTTGCAGCTATCATTTCCTTCGATGGATAATTTTCCAAATGAGGTCGGGGATTTGATCACTGTTCTACAGTGGAATTGTCGAAGTTTGATTCCTAAATTGGAATCTTTTAAATTTTTAGCTCACACTACCGGTTGTGATGCATTCGCTCTTTGTGAAACATGGCTCTCTTCCGAAATCTATCTTCCGATTCATGATTTCAATATTATTCGTCTTGATCGTGAGGATTCGCGTGGAGGAGGAGTACTTTTGGGGATCAAAAAGTGCTACTCCTTCTATAGAGTGAATTTTCCTCCAATTCCAGGTATTGAAGTTGTCGCATGTCAGGCTGTTATTAAAAATAAAAGCCTTTGCATTGCTTCCGTTTATATTCCTCCAAGAGCCTCCATTAACCGAAAACAACTCTCAGATGTTTGTTCGGTTCTTCCTGCTCCGCGGTTGGTCATGGGAGATTTTAACTCTCACGGTACAGGCTGGGGAGAACTGTACGATGACAACCGGTCTTCCTTGATATATGACCTCTGTGACAACTTCAATATGACAGTTCTTAACAATGGAGAAGTAACACGTTTGGCTGGTACATCCTCAGTTGGCAGTAGATTAGACCTCACACTTTGTTCGAATACATTATCGTTGGATTGCACATGGAATGTGATTCAAGATCCTCACGGTAGTGATCACTTGCCCATAAAAATTTCGGTTGCCACCGGGTTCAATCCGTCGAAATCTGTCAACGTCACGTATGATCTTACCCGTCACATCGATTGGACAAAGTTTAGGACAGCAGTAGATGAAGCCGTAACGACGGTAGAAAGGCTTTCACCGCTGGAAGAGTATAACTTCCTCTCCAACCTGATCTTAGACAGCGCGCTTCAAGCTCAAACTCGACCAGTTCCAGGAACGTCATCTCGCAGGAAACCTCCTTCTCCATGGTGGGATCAGCAATGCACCGAGGTTTACCGTAAAAAGTCCGACGCGTTTAAATTTTTCCGTAGACGTGGAACACCTGAGCACTTCGAAGTATACACGGCTCTCGAACGTGAACTTAAGAGCCTCATCAAGGCCAAGAAACGCGGTTACTGGCGAACATTCGTGAACGGGCTATCGCGCGAAACGTCGATGAGTACTCTTTGGAACACGGCGCGAAGGTTGCGTAACCGAACTACGAACAACGAGAGCGAAGAGTACTCGGACCAATGGATCCTCAAATTCGCGCGAAAAGTTTGTCCAGATTCTGTGCCGGCACGGATGATTCCTCGCGAAAACACGTATTCGATAGATGAGATTAGCCAACCCTTTTCAATGGTAGAGTTCTCTCTCGCACTCCTTTCGTGTGGCAATACGGCTCCAGGCGCTGATAGGATCAAGTTCAACTTGCTCAAGAACCTCCCAGACGTCGCGAAGAGGCGCATGTTGAACTTGTTTAATCAGTTTCTAGAACTCAACATTGTACCGGATGATTGGAGACGGGTGAGAGTTATTGCCATTCAAAAACCTGGTAAGCCCGCGTCCGACCACAACTCCTATCGACCCATCGCGATGTTATCTTGTATTCGAAAGTTGTTGGAGAAAATGATCCTTTTCCGTCTGGACAAATGGGTTGAGACGAACAACCTGCTTTCAGATACTCAATATGGTTTCCGTAGGGGTAAGGGAACGAACGACTGTCTCGCGTTGCTTTCCACAGATATTCAGTTAGCTTTTGCTAAAAAAGAGCAAATGGCTTCTGTATTCTTGGACATAAAGGGGGCTTTTGATTCAGTATCTGTTGAAGTTCTTTCAGATAAACTCCACGCTTGTGGCTTTTCACCATTAATGAATAATTTTTGTACAATTTGCTGTCCGAGAAACATATGAGCTTTTCTCATGGAACCTCTACAGCTTCACGATTTAGCTACATGGGTCTCCCCAGGGATCATGTTTAAGCCCCCTTTTGTATAATTTTTATGTCAAAGACATTGACGGTTGTCTAGGTGACAACTGTACGTTGAGACAACTTGCAGATGACGGCGTAGTGTCTGTCACGGGACCCAATGGGGTCGATCTGCAAGGACCCTTACAGGATACCTTGGACAATTTGTCTACTTGGGCTCTAGAGCTAGGTATCGAATTCTCTACGGAGAAAACTGAGTTGGTAGTTTTTTCTAGGAAGCATAACCCAGCACAACCGAAGCTTCAAATTTGGGGTAAGCCGATAGCTCATTCTATGTCATTTAAATATCTTGGGGTCTGGTTCGATTCAAAGTGCACCTGGAGATCCCATATTGAGTATGTGAAGCGAAAGTGCCAGCCAAGGATCAACTTTCTCTGCACAATTACCGGAACCTGGTGGGGAGCTCATCCACAAGATCTTCTAACGTTGTACCGGACAACGATTTTGTCGATTATGGAATACGGTAGTTTTTGTTTTCAGTCAGCGGCTCGGTCGCACTTCATTAAACTGGAACGTATTCAGTATCGGTGCCTTCGTATCGCGTTAGGTTGCATGCACTCGACTCACACCATGAGTCTTGAAGTGCTGGCTGGCATGTTGCCACTCTCGGATCGGTTTACAGAATTATCTCTCCGGCTCCTCACCAGGTGTGAAGTTATGAACCCCCAGGTGATCGAAAATTTTGAGAAGCTCCTTGAGTTGAACCCTCAAACCCGCTTCATGACCTTGTACCATTTGTACATAACACAGGATGTCAGTCCTTCGCCGAACATTTCCAATCGTGTTTGCTTCTCCGATTTCGACAATTCGGTTCATTTTGATTTATCCATGAAGCTGGAGCTTCGTGGAATCCCAGAGCATCATCGTCCTATGATTGCTCCGGTGATTTTTGCTGCAAAGTTTGGCCAAGTTGATTCCACTAAATCGTTCTTCACTGACGGATCTTTGATAGAGGAGTCAGCAGGCTTTGGTATATTTAATGAAATTTATAGCGCCAACCGTAAACTTCAAGCCCCTTGTTCCGTGTATGTCGCTGAATTAGCGGCAATACATTTTACGCTAGAAATTGTTGCCTCATTACCACCGGATCAGTACTTCATTTTCACGGATAGTCTCAGTTCTATAGAGGCTATTCGCTCCTTGAGGCCGGTAAAGCACTCCTCGTATTTTCTCATGAAAATACAGGAGCTTCTAAGTGCTTTATCTTCGCGTTATTTTATCATCACCTTTGTATGGGACCCATCTCATTGTTCAATTCCGGGCAATGAGAAAGCGGACTCGCTTGCAAAGGTGGGCGCTATGGAAGGCGATATTTGTTATCGACAAATCGCCTTCAACGAATTTTTTCCTATTTTTCGTCAACAGTCACTCGTCAGCTGGCAGTATAAATGGAATAAAGGAGATTTGGGGCGATGGCAACATTCTATCATCCCAAAGGTGTCGAAGAAATCTTGGTTTAGGGGGATGGATGTGGGTCGAGACTTCATTCGTGTCATGTCTCGCCTCATGTCCAATCATTATTCTTTGAACGCTCATTTATACCGGGTTGGGCTGAGCGACAGCAATCTCTGTGAATGTGGACAAAGCTATCAGGACGCAGATCACGTTATTTGGTCTTGTTCTGAGCATCGTGAGGTCAGATCGGGGCTTTATGATTCCCTTCGGGCTCGAGGTAGACAACCCAATGTGCCCATTCGAGATATTTTGGCTGTACGTGATTTGGAGTACATGAAACTCATTTATGTGTTTTTGACTAACATTAGCATTAGATTGTAGTTAGTTTAACATGTATGTTTAGTATAAGTTTTTTTTTCTGTGTTCGTGTGTTTTATTTTCTCTTTCAAAAATGTTCGAATAAAAAGAAAACCAAAAGTTGTGTAGTTATAAGTGTTCAATAATTTAGAATTTAAATTTAATGTGTTATGTAAACCATACTTTAAATTCCCACCCTCTTTCCCATCCGTAATTTGTAATTCCTATTAACCTCGAGACGGCCGCGAGTAATCGGCTCTATCCTCCTAACTTTAGTTTTAAGATAAATTATGTATAAAAGTATGAAAATTTGGCTCTGTAAAGTTTATTCGATTGAGCCTGTACAAATAAATGATTATTAAAAAAAAAAATTAAATTTAATACTTTTTTATAATGTGGAATTCAGTTTTTTTTAATAATAAGTACATCAGGTATTCGTAAACAAAGAAAACTATCTGTCAAACTACTTATGTCACTATTGTCCACATATCTTTAATTTAGAGATTTCTGCATAGACAAACATCATAGATGCATTCACGTGTTAGGATTGGAATATAATTATTTTAGCCGGTAGTGTATTTGGTTTGTTCGTAGATCCCATATGTCAAAATTGTGCTATACAAAATGAGATTTTAAAATTTCACATATTCCTCCACAGTTTGAACATAACATGAACCTGTTACGATTGATTAATCTTCGAATGAATCAGAAATCTGATTCATCCATATGTAAACACAATTTTACACAAACTTTTTTTTCCAAACTCAGAAGCAATGCTCTATTCTCAAGGATTTATTCAAGGGTGTTTACATTTTTCGTAGTAGAACAGAATTTTGATCCACAAATCTGAAAGCGTTTAAAAATTAAACTTATACCAACACGATATTCGGATCATTTTGTTTCTCAATATTTTGATCACGAATATTTAGTTGATAAAGATATCTTTTAAACAAAAGCTATCCTCGCATTCATTTAGACATCGGTATCATTTCACTTTCTGCAACGCGAATTAGAATATTCGAAAGTTTTACAAAATGCTATTGCAACTCTGTAGAAACAAAGTCAAGTTGCAAATAGCCTCCACCCTTGCGCTTTTTGCGTTGCTGTTGTGTATGATTTTGAGGTATATAGCCAAACAAAACTATCCCTAATTTGTTTCAAGAGCGATTTTTATGCTCTATTGAAACAAATGGTGCTACTTGGGTAGACGCCACATACACAGATCTCTCTGCGGCCTTTGATAAAATGAACCATCAGTTTGCAATTTCCAAATACGACAGAATGGGGGTTCACGATCAATTGTTGAACTGGCTCCGGTCATACCTGACTGGGAGATCTATGTCTGTGAAGATTTCAGATTATGCCTCGTCCAGCTTTTCAGTAACATCCGGCGTTCCACAAGGCAGCCACCTTGGCCCATTCCTTTTCCTGCTATATATGAACGACGTGAATTTGGTCCTTAGATGCCTGAAATTATCCTACCCGGACGACCTAAAACTGTACTACGTCATAAACGAAAGAAAATGTATATGGAGCATTGAAAACGGTGACGGCAGAAATTTCAACAGACCTACATAACATTAACAGTGGAATATGCCAGCTTAATCAGCATACACTGGATACAGTGACTAATTGCACCATCAATACAAACCAGGTGTTGGGGGTTGATGCTCTTGACGAGTTAAAGCCTCTGTTTACAAACAGTATTTCTAATAACAACAGTGCATCATTTCCACCGACAACAGACTCGTGCCCCAGTTTGGAGGTTGAATTAAATAACGCCAAAAAGACTGATAATGCAGGGTGGCGTCTTCTAGGTACGAGAAAGGTGTGGAAAGCGGACTGGACGGAATACGATACTCGTAAACTAAGCCGGCTGAATCAGCAGAAAGCGTCCGAAAAGGCCACTAAAAGGAGGAAGCAGAATAAAGCGCGGTACATTGCAAACAACAGTAATAATTTGCATAGCCATCATGACCACAATTGCAATAACGACAACAACAGCTCCCGTAATTTCCACTTCATCAGGAGCCAAAGTAGCTACAACCCCGGAAATTATCATGTTACTGGCATCAATGATAGAGGCAATATACTCCCACCTGGTCGAGTACTTCTTGCTGCTGCGAAAGATCAGTTTTCCAGTCCACCGTCTAACTACCATCCAACTATTCATTTTCAAAAAGGTGAAACTTTAAACCCTTACCCGACGTCTGATGCATTTCCATTTTCCGCACCGGAGAGGTCTTCTGCAGCAGCGTGTTCGGCGTGCTCCTGCAGGCATACGTGTTTTCCACGGCATTGACGTACCCCTTGGAGGAAGAAGCTGACTTAATGACAACCCAACAACTGGTTGACGCAGAAACGCAGAGTCCCTATCCTGTAGACGAATCCATGCTGCAAAACAACCCGATGACTTCAGAGCCTACTTTAGCGCTTGAGTGTAATGTAATCAATGAAAGTAAGGAAGTTAACATATATTGTCAAAATTTCAATAGAATGAAAAGTTCGGTAAAGGTAAACGAAATATATAGACGGGTTGCCGCTTGCAACTTTCCCGTTATTTTAGGCACGGAAACGAGTTGGGACAGCAGCATAAAAAATGAGGAAGTGTCAATTTTATCGTTGATGATGAAAATGAATCTCTTTTGGTACCAATTTTGGGAGATAATGAAACGCTCCTCACTCTTTTTGACAAATGTTCAGAGCTGGGACTTAATCAAATAAACCATGTAAGAAATCATAACAACTGTTTTTTAGATTTGTTATTTACTATATGACCGATGATTTCTGCGTGACGAAATCACCCGATCCTTTATGGAAAAATGAGGTATTCCACACCGCAATTGAATACTCCATATTTATACATGACAACACCACAGTGGCGATTTAACCGAAACCTATTATGACTTTAAACATGCAAAAATAAACTAAGCTCCTTTGATTGGCAAAATGTGATTCGTAATTTGAACATAGAGCTAGCTGTGAACAAGTTCTACCAAGTAATATACGAGATTTTAGAGACGACAGTACCTATGAAGCAAAGGAAAAAATCAATCAAATCTAAAGCTCCAGCATGGTATAATAGAAAAATAATCAACTTGAAAAATCGAAAACAAAAAGCACATAAAGCCTATAAAATAGATAAAAAAGATTTGAATCTTACAAAATACTTAACCATATGTGACCAGTTGAACTTAGAAATTAAAAATGCTTATGAGGATTACAACATTGAAGTAGAAAATAATATAAAGTTAGACCCAAAATCTTTTTTCAGTTTCGTTAAGACCAAACAGCAGTCGAATAATTTTCCATCAAAAATGCAGTTAGACAGTAAAACAGGCAAAACTCCTAACGAAATCAGCAACTTATTCGCAGACTTCTTCCAGGGTGTTTACACTACTCATGACGTTAATAATCGGGATTATCAGTATTTCTCGTACCTTCCTGAAACAATCAGTGATGTAACAGTTAATAACATATCACTTAACGAAATTCTACTTTCAATAAATACATTGGATGCTTCTAAGGGAGCTGGATCTAATGGTCTGCCGCCAGCTTTTCTAAAAGCAGTATCGAAAGAGCTAGTAAAACCTTTGTTTTGGCTATTCAATTCATCCCTTGAATCAAGTATTCTTCCGTCAGTTTGGAAGGAATCCTTTCTGATGCCGATTTTTAAATGCGGCAAAAAATCTGACATAAAAAATTATCGTGGAATTGCGATATTATCTTGTATTCCTAAGTTATTTGAATCGATAGTCAACAACAACATTTTCTCACAAGTTAAAAATTTATTATCTACCAAGCAACACGGTTTTGTTAAAGGGCGATCAACGACTACCAATTTGTTGAATTTTGTAACATTTTCTTTAAACGCAATGGATAAAGGAAATTATGTTGAAGCGTTATATACTGACTTTAGTAAAGCGTTTGATAGAGTTGATATTCCTTTATTGCTGTTTAAATTGTCGAGACTAGGTTTCAATCAGAGTTTACTAAAATGGGTCCAATCATACTTGACTGGTAGAACACAAAGGGTAAGATTTGGTGGTATTTTGTCATCAGTAGTGAATGTGACATCTGGAGTGCCACAAGGTTCTCATCTTGGACCATTATTGTTTATTTTGTTTGTCAATGATGTAGAATTGATTTTTAATCATTTGAATGTTTTAATATATGCTGACGACATGAAACTTTTCTTTGAAATATGTAAAGCATCTGATTTGAAAATATTTCAATGCGAAATCGATAAGTTTCATACCTGGTGCACGAAAAGTTTACTAGAACTAAATGTTAAGAAATGTCATTCCATATCATTTTCAAGAAAGCACATTATAAGGCAAGAAGCAGTTACCATTGGCCAGAAGCAAGTTGAAAGATGCAGTCATATTAAAGACCTAGGTGTTATACTTGACTCCAAACTATCCTTTGTGGAGCATTATAATAACATTATCTACAAGGCAATCAACATGCTTGGTTTTATCAAGAGGTTTAGTTTTCATTTCAAGGATCCCAACACTATAAAAACATTGTATATTGCATATATTAGACCCATCCTTGAATATTGCAGCATACTCTGGTCTCCATATCACAATTCACATGTAAATCGTAATGAATCAGTACAAAAACAGTTTTTGTTATTTGCTTTACGGAAGTTAGGATGGGCGAGCCTTCCATTGCCGTCGTATGATTCAAGATGCATGCTAATTTATTTAGACACACTTTAAAAACGAAGAGAGTTTGCAATTGTAGCCTTCATAAATGATGTTATTGCGCAAGGAGTATACATTCCGGTGATTCTAGAAAATATAAACTTTTATGCCCCTATTCGCGGTCTAAGAAATAGAAACTTGTTTTATATCAACAATCAGCCTATGCCAAAAACGGGCCATTAAATAGAATGATGTCGTGCTATATTGCATATAGTGAAATAATGGATAGAATGGATAGAAAAACACTGAAAAATAAATTCTTTTTGAAATGTAAAAATAGAAACGAACATAGATGTTAAGAATGTAATGTAACTTAATATGTGGTTTTTTGATTGACGCCAATAAATAAAAATAAATAAACAAAAATGTCCAGAAGACGCCCACTTTCTTCAGCAGGAACTACAAGTGTTCGACGACTGGTGCCGGATCAACAGAATGTCCTTAAATGTATCCAAATGCTCAACTATCTCCTTCGGCCGAAAACGTGCGATGTATCTCCACGACTACATCCTTCGAGGAAGGCGCTTGAAACGTGAAACAACAGTAAAGGATCTGGGAGTAATACTAGACACCAAACTGTCATTCGAGAACCACATTGCCAATATAGTTTCTAAAGCCTCATCGCAGCTAGGATTCATCTTCCGCTTCGGAAAAAACTTCAAAGATGTTTATTGTCTGAAGGCACTATACTGCTCTTTGGTTCGTCCTTTTTTGGAGTACTGCGCTGTCGTTTGGTCCCCTTTCTACAAAAATGCAGTCCAGAGGATCGAAGCCGTTCAGCGGAAGTTTATACGCTTTGCTTTACGACATCTGCGTTGGCAAGACCCTCGCAGATTGCCTACGAAAGCCGGTGTACGATTGCTACGAAAGCCGGTGTAAACTCATTAAGCTGGAATTGTTGAAAGGGAGGCGTATGGTGGCCAAAGCGTGTTTCGTTGGTGACCTTCTTCAGGGAAACATCGACTGTTCCATTTTACTTAGTCTCTTGAACATCAACACCCGACGACGGACCCTACGTTTGCAATCATTCTTCATTAACCGGCACTCAATGACCAACAACGGCAAGCACGAACCTGTGCTAAGCATGGCTCGTGTCTTCAACAGCTATTATAACGTGTTTAATTTTAATGTATCCCGTGAGGTTAATAAGCGTTGTTTCCGAAGATGTATGTGTTAATTGTTGTACGTAATTCAATTTTATCTTATTGTCATTGAGATAAATATTTTTATCTGTTGACGAATCAATAATAAATAAATAAATAAACAACAACAACAACAACAACAACAACAACAAAACAAATCTATTCTGAACGTTTTTTCGTTAGTTTTTAGTAATTCAGCGTTATTTCATACATTCATGTATACAACAGGGAGTGATTCTATTTTCAATACCACAACTCAGTTTTACATTTATGCTCGCTTCATTAACTTTTGGAATGCAAGTCAAAATGTCTGCTGCACATGTATTTAACAACAGACACGGATAGCGGGATGAGCCATTCGTTGCAATCAATTCTAAACATTAAACATTTCCACCGTACTGCGCACTTTAATTTTACCGTTTAGAAGGAGAGTAAAACTGAACTATAAGCTAATTATTGTTTTCAAGTGATTCGTTATTGTATGTTTACACATGTTCTAACCGTTATAATTCTTATTTCAGAGTTATGCTGATGAAGGGCATGAATTGAGCGGAGTTCTCGAGCATGTCTATCGTACTATGGAAGATTATCTGAAAGGGTGCTTATCGCTGGATTCCGATGATGAAAAACCAAAAGAAGTGCACGTACCGAATGAGTAGTCGAATGGCAGTCTTAATCTTCATTTTAGCATGTGCTGTGTTATATCAATTTTTGAACTTGATTTTATTTAAGTATGCGATAGTTTTAGTAAAAATACTACTACATATCACACTGTGGAAACATCGACAAAATATAAAAAAAAGAACAGCGCAATTATAAATGCAATCATGTAAAATTTTTAAAATCGTTCTTCCTATTTTCATCAAAACAAAAACGAAAAAAAAAACTCAAAACGAATAACAAATTTTGCGAATATACGTGACGTGTTTACAATTTCCAAACGTGTAAATAGAATTAAATGTGATGATAAAACAAATTTCGCAAAATTAGAAAAGTACAGTTTTTGATATGCTCTTGCCTTAAAATTGTAAATAAATGAAAAATAAAATCAAACTCGTGTACATAAACGCTATGACGGGCTTGTTTAACGTTGTTCAGAATTTTGATTTGAATAATGTTATTAATAATCAATTGTTGTAGAATAAATTCATCAGTGATGCATATTGTTGTATATAACGGTTTTTAAATAAAAGGCTTTGATTAATTTGAATGTATCCGAAGTTATAGGCAGAGGCTAACTCAGGCTAACAGTAGGTCCCGAATCAATACGATTTTTTCTTGGCTCAGTCATTACTAGCACATCGGTCCCATGCTCGGTCCCAAGCTTAATGATTCGCCCCTAATAATGAACTCACACGAACACACTCTCAAATATTCTGTCAAAATAACACAGCAACTCAAAACCAAGGCGCAAATATGTATAGCAAGGTACTGGCTTCAAGGTGTACTTCGGACCAAGGGGTTCTACAACACTGAACCCATTTAAAAATCGCTAGTTGCATATTGATTGTTGTTATAAGTCTATAATCCTTGTATCTAATCTATCCAAAGGTAGTTGTGTGTATGTGTGTGTGTGTGTTTTTTTTATAATAAGGTTGAAAAAAGCTTCAAAAGCCGGGCCTGTAGTGTAATTGGCACTGTGTAGGACTCACTCAAGCGGTAATGGGACTCGCTTCCGTGCCTAACCACTAAAAAACTTTCTTTATTTCTCTATGCCATCTCCCCCCGGGACCACGATGAAGCGACTACTTGTGTGTGTGTGTGTGTGTGTGTGTGTGTGTGTGTGTGTGTGTGTGTGTGTGTGTGTGTGTGTGTGTGTGTGTGTGTGTGTGTGTGTGTGTGTGTGTGTGTGTGTGTGTGTGTGTGTGTGTGTGTGTGTGGGTGTGTGTGTGAGAGAGAGAGATTGTGCGTGGCCGATTTTTTTTATTATTATTATGAATTCATTTATTTCTACAGGCTCAATCGAATCAACTTTACACAGCCAAGTTTCCATGTTTATATACATCAGTTATCTTAGAACTAAGGTTAAGAGGTGGAACCGATTACTCGCGGCTGTCTAGAGGTTAATAGGAATTACAATTTTGAGGATGGGACAATTGGGGTGGAAATTTTGAACAAAGCATAAGGAACAATGGTTTTCTTATATCTAGAACTTCAAATTAATTGATTAATTGAGACCAGATACAACGAATTATTGAAGTCCAGTTACGATTAATACGTCCAACGTGTGCAAGCAATCCTAAAGCAAAACCCATCGGCATTTTGGAAGTTCATGAAATCGCAACAATCTCACAATCGTATCCCAGACACAGTTGAGTTCAACAGAATTACCGCTAACACACCTGCTGACGCTGCTAACTTATTCGCTCGTTTTTTTTTCAAGGTTTATGGCTCAAATCTAACATTGCTTTACCCTGCTAGTTTTGATCGCATCCAGGAGTTTAACATAAACTTTCCAATGCTGCGTTTCTCGCCGGACGACGTCATGAAAGCACTGACCGATTTGGATGTAACGAAAGGCCCTGGAGTAGATGGCATTCCCCCATCGTTACTTAAATATTGTGCACGTTCGCTCGCTTTTCCAGTCTGCTGCGTATTCAACCGTTCGATGAACGAAAGAGTTTTTCCCAGCGTTTGGAAGATTGCTTCGATTGTGCCTATCTACAAAGCAGGTAATCGGAACAGGGTCGACAACTACCGTGGGATATCGATTCTCTGTTGCTTTAGCAAAGTATTCGAGACCATGGTTCACAACGCTATGTATAATGTCATTCATCCCCTTATATCAGAGTACCAGCATGGGTTCATCAAGCACCGCTCTACCACCACAAATTTATTATGCTACACAAACACGCTGTTTCGAGAGGTCGAATCAAGGAGGCAAGTCGATTCTATCTCTATAGATTTCTCTAAAGCCTTCGATAAAGTCCCTCATCTTTACGCAACCGCAAAACTTAATGCCATTGGATTTCCAACTTGGTTAGTTGAATGGATTCTTTCGTATTTGACCAACCGCCAGTCCTTTGTTTCTATAAACTCTGCCCGATCGAATGCATTCGTAATTACCTCTGGAGTACCACAAGGGAGCGTGCTTGGGCCAATACTATTCGTTCTTTTCGTCACCGATCTGTGCCCGCGTATTTCATCATTCAAGCAAATGTTTGCCGACTACCTGAAGATCTTTAGAGTCATCACGACCCCACTCGACTGCCTCGTCTTACAAAACGACATCAATGAAGTAATGCAGTGGTGTAATGAAAACGGTATGAGTTTAAATACAGGCAAATGTAAGGCGATAACGTTTTCCCGCAGAAGTGTTACCATCAAGCATCAATACACAGTTGGCTCTGCCCCATTAGAGCGTGTATCCTCCATCTGCGACCTCGGTGTTACAATCGACGCCAAGTTGAAATTCAGCGAACATGTCGCACTTGTCACGGTAAAAGCCTGGCAGTTTTTTTTTTTTTAATGTGTAATTTTGTTTATTTGTCATCATATTATAACGAAATTTTTTTAAAAAAAAACAAGATATTTACAACATATTAGTTCCTTATCTATTTAGACTGAGGTGAAACTCCAAAGCTTCTGCATTAATTATCCCGTTGCAATTATTGACGTAACAAATGTATTCAGCAAATAGTTTCATTATATCTGAACGCTTTCTCCGGTCGATTCTCTCCAAAGTAGGGATGACAAGTTCATTAAACGTTAGGCGTCTCCATCCATTCAGAGTAGCAGCTATTCTCTGCTGGAAGATTGTCCATGATGGCTCGACACGAGTACACGAACTAAATTTGTGTTGCAGTGGCTCGGCTGTTCGATTGTCGCAGTGTGTGCATTCTTCGCTATCCACTCTCCGCATTACAAAAAGAAGTTTTCGGTGCTCAAGTTTGCCGTTTACTGCTAGATACAAAATACTTCTATGAGCTGACGATAACTGATTGCTTGCAATATTCCGCCACGTTCTTTGCCAGTCGATAGATGAATTTTCTTGTTCAACTCTTGGTACGTCGGTTTGTTGGATGAAATGCTGGTGGATGAGATCAGTGGAAGGGTTTTGCTGAATCAGGAGGGGAATTTGGGATAAATTTGATAGGATTATTCTTAGGTCGGGATGGTCTATTGAAATTGTTGGGCGCGGATTGTTGAGAAGGAAGGATCTATAATAGGGAAGGGAATCAATCTCTCGTAAGTGTCGATGAATTGCCAGTGACTTGCATTTGAGTGCCGGTAGTTGCAGTTTTAAACCACCATGGTCTCGACTGCGTGCCAGCTGCATAATTGGTACACGAGCAGTCAATCCACTCCATAGGAAGATGCCCATTCTTGATGTGATTTTTGAGATGTGTATGTTGAGTGGTGGTAATATAGATGAAAGGTACCAGATTCTAGAGGTGCCAAACGTATTTAGCACAATTATTTTTTGAAGCAGGTTTAAAGTTCGTGACGATTGCAGCCACAATAATTGTGCGAATTTCACAGTTGCCGCATTCCAGTTTAGTGTCGTCATTAACCGAATCGAGTTGGCGAATATCACTCCCAATATCTTCACCGTATTTTTGGTTTGCAGCCACTGTACCTCGATTGGATTTTCGCAATATCCAACGTCAGTTGCAAAAGTTTTCCGTATATTTAATTTAGCGCCCGCAATTATTTCGAATCGTGTGAATAGTCTATTCATAGCCTCAATTTGTTCCGAAGATGTAACTATAACACTGATATCATCAGCATATGCCACCAGGAGATCATTCCCACACGCTTCTTCAAGTTTGCATACCAAAGGATGGAGATACAGTACGAAGAGGTGCATGGACAACGGGTCCCCCTGTCGTACGGAACGTTGAATTTCGATCGGCCGTGAGAGATGTCCATTTACCAGCAAACGAGAGGTCGCTCCGCAAGCGATCTGGGTGAGTAAAGTAACTAAACGATGATTGAAGCCTAATGAGCGCATGGTTTCAAAGAGGAATGAGTGCCGGACACGATCGAAAGCGTGATCTAAGTCAAAGCTGATGAGTTTTCCTGCTCTACGATGGTGACGGAGACTGGCTATTCGGTCTTTCAGGGCGAGAGTTGCCTGAAAGATATTCCGCTCTGAGTTCGAGCATTTCTGTCCGTCGCTCAGTATGTGGTGGAATCGCATTACGTCCTCCAGTCGGGCTTTGAGAATGCGAGAGAACAGTTTATAGTCCGTATTTAGAAGCGATATGGGTCTGTACGACCGGGCTGTATCATCGCTACCTTTCTTCTTGACCAGAACAATGATGCCATCAACAAACGTTGTTGGGAAATTACCATTGAGCGCTTCATTCATCACTAGGTTGAGTTCTCGGTGAATAACGTCAAACATGCGGTGGTAAAATTCCTTCGGAAGACCATCGCAGCCGGGCGATTTACGTGATGCACTGCTTCGTATTGCAGCGAAAATTTCTGATGTGCTTATCTCATTAGAACATGATAAGTTTACCGCGTCGTTAGGAGGTATGACTCTATCGCAAACAAACAGGTTCTCAGCATCTTCAGTTTCTTCCTCGGAGTAGAGGCGGGAAAAATATCCCACCATGTGCTCCTCGATCAGGTGGGGATCGTCGATGGTTTCGTGTTGCTCCGTTTGGAGTCGGGTGATGACGGTTCGCTTTCTTCTCTGTTCTCCCAGTTGAAACACAGAGATGGGTTCCCCGCCAGGTACGTCTCGTTGATGCGCATAAACATGTGAGAAAAGTTCCGTTGTAATGCCAGCATCTCGCCTTTGATCTGGTTAATTTTTGTTATCATCGCTGGGTTCTGGTAGTAGCCATCGTATGCTATTCGTAGCTCGACGTATAGGCGCTGATGTTCGTTGTTGAATGCATCAAATGCCTCTCGCGATTTCCATTTGAAGAAGGTTTTGGTTTTGGACTTAGCATACGTTAGCCACCACTCCATCCATGAAGCGTAGTTTCGGCGTTGACGGGTCCAATACTGCCACCGGTATCGAAAATCCGCCACATTTTCGTCGTTCAGCAGGTGGGGGCGAAGGGACCAAAACCATGTCCGTGTTCTCGTCCAAGACGGGGAAGGCAAAGTCTCAAAGTCAGTGCTTTGTGATCCGAGAATGAGCAGACGTGAGTATGTGCCGTTCGTAGATGATTGCGCAACGCTGTGCTCACGTAAATGCGATCCAGCCGGGACCGTGCATTTCTGTTGACAAATGTGAAGCCTTCATCTCGTGGGCACAGTTTTTCCCACACGTCTAGAAGCTGTAGATGTTGGACGGCCGTTCTGAGGGATGGACTTGTGTTCGGGCTAGAAGAATCACAGGGGCGAAGTACGCAGTTGAAGTCACCCATTAGAATTATGTGCTCAGTTCGATTTCGGAGATAGTAGGCGAGTGTGCCGTTAAAGAACTCTTCTCGAGCTGCACGCTGCGCAGTACCCGACGGGGCATATACATTTACTAGAGTGACATTCTGTATTCGTATAGCTATAAGCCGACCGTCCAAACTTTTCTCGACGTGAGAGAACTGGATGTGAGATTTTAGCGCGATTGATGTTCCCCTTCTCGAGTGGTCCACATTGGAGACAACAACAAAACCCGGTATTGAGAGCAGCTCGTTCTCCACCTCTTGTAAGCAAACAATATCCAGATTTTGGCTACTGATAAAGGTTCGTAATGCGTTTATTTTCGTCGGGCTAGTAATAGTGTTGATGTTGACGGAGGCGACGTTGTACGATGTGAGAGACATTATTCGTTGTTTTGCTCTGCATCTTCGTCGTCTTCGTCTTCGTCATCACGTCGGGGTTTCTTGACCGCACGTCTACAAATTCGCCTGCGGTTTGTGGACGTTGAAGAATCGTCCGTCTCTGTTTTCGTTTGAGCTGCGAGGAGGTAGATGATCGGGCTTTTGAACAGTTCGATCGGATGTAAAGAAGTGTTGGTTGGAACGGCAAGTGTCTGTGACGACGCTTGGGGGTTTGACGTAGATTTTGCAATCGTACACGGGTTTTGTAATACGATCGCTGATGGTTGACTGACGGTTTGTAAGTTCGAGCTGGATGATTCGTTCTGACTCGAAGGCGGTGGTAGTTCAGGAAAAATGTCCGATGTCATCGGCGGTGGCGCAGCCTGTTTTGGTCCGACTGGTTTTGTCTTCGACGGCTTTGTCATCGATGGTTTTGCAATCGAGGCTCTTCGTTGGTGCTGCTGCTGTTGTTGTGGTGCTGATTGCTTTGCCACATTAGCGTAGCTCTTCTGAACCAGGAGTTTTTTATTTTGAACACACGATATACCCGTGTGTGTCTGCTCGTGGCAGTGACGGCTGAGTGAAGTTGCCCCTTATAGGCAAAGTAAGCTTGCGCTCCGTCGATAGTGGCCCACGACGCTATATTACGTTTCACTATCATACGTGCAGACCAGATACCGAGTGGTATACCGCCATACTCGTGATCTTCGCCAAACATTAGTTCCCGTATTGAGAGAACATCGCCATAATGGCTAAGAAAATCGACGATTCTCTCTTCCGACACGTCTTCGGGAAGATCCCACACTCGAATTTTCAACACTACCGTCTTCCATGGTAATACGGAGCTTGTGTTTTTTACCACCATTATCCACTTCGTGCTTTTCGTCGTGTTCATCGACCACTTTTTGGGCCAGAGATAAGTCAGTGACCTTAACAAAAGCACAGGACGCACCTCTGTGACACTGAAGTCTCTTAACATCTTTCTCTTTAGCCCAAGCGCTGTACGGCAAAACTCGTAAACTTTCTCATACGTTGGCTTGAGAAGAAGATTTGAAAAGTCAATTCTGAAGGTATTTTCTCGCCTCATCGCAGTTACACTGGCGCGACGCGGCTGGACACGGTAATTTCTTAAGCAGGAGAAAAAGAACAATGCTTGGGTCACTGATAGTCGTACTCGAACGAAAAACGTCTATACGTCTCAGAGGCTGAGCGATAACTGGCAGTTCACAGATATATACGCACAAAAAACATTGTTCTGCACCTTGGTCCGTAGCATCATTGAATCATGCAGCTGCCGTCTGGACACCTCATCATGCATCAATGATCAACAGAGTCGAAAGAATTCAAAAGTAATTCATACGCTTTGCACTCCGCAATCTCCCTTGGAGCACGGTGCTGATAGGACTGGAAACATTATCTGCTAGGCGCACTCACATTCAGAATCTTGTTGTATTCGACTTACTACGTGGCAATATCGATTGTCCAGAACTACTCCAGGACGTTCCCCTGTATGTTCCTCCGAGGCAATTGAGGAGCTCTCAACTCTTCGCCGTACCTGCACATCGGACTAGTTATGGTTTCAACAACCCACTCGACGCTTGCCTGCGAGCGTTTAACAACGTTAATGAACATTTCGATTTCATGACCGGTAGAAGCACATTCAGAAATAGTATTAAGAATATTAGAAATTAGAGTAGTCTGTACGATTTTTACATCGAAGATGACGTAATAAATAAAAATAAAAAATTACTTATTTTAAATTGAACGTTTTTAATAAAAAAAAATCACTCACTCACACCCACACTCAACCACATTCACACACACACAACCACAATCACACACCGATGCACACAATCCTCAAAAATTTAACCTAAACAAGTAAGTTAATCAAACTACAATCTAAGGCTACTGTTAGTCTAAAACCCATAAATGAGTTTCACAAACTCCAGATCGCGTGCAGCCAAAATGTCTCGAATCGGTACATTGGGCTGTCTACCTCGAGCCCTAAGGGAATCATAAAACTCAGATCTGACTCCACGATGCTCAGCAAAAAACCAAATAACGTGATCAGGGTCCTGGTAACCTTGTCCGCATTCACAGAGATTGCTGTCTCCCAGCTCAACACGGAACAAATGAGCGTTTAAAGAATAATGATTGGACATGAGGCGAGACATCACACGAATGAAGTCTCGACCCACATCCAATCCCCCGAACCAACATTTTTTAGACACTTTAGGAGTTATAGAATGTAGCCATCGCCCCAAATCTCCTTTATTCCATTTATACTGCCAGCTATCGAGTGATATCTGACGAAAAATATAGAAAAATTCGTTGAAGGCGATTTGTCGGTCGTAAATATCGCCTTCCACAGCGCCCACCCTTGCAAGTGAGTCCGCTATCTCATTGTCATTAATTGAACAATGAGAAGGGAATGAAACAAAGATGATGATAATAAAAGAACGTGAAGATAAAGCACTTAGAAGACCTCGTATTTTCATAAGAAAATAAGAGGTGTGCTTTACCGGCCTCAAGGAGCGAATAGCCTCTATAGAACTAAGACTCTCCGTGAAAATGAAGTATTGATCCGGTGTAAGTGAGGCAACAGTTTCTAAGGAAAAATGAATTGCTGCCAACTCTGCGAAGGCAATATAGAACAAGGTGCTTGAGTTTACGAGCGACGCTATAGTTTTCATTGTATACACCAAAGCCAGCGGAATCCTCTATCAAAAACCCGTCAGTGAAAAACATTTTGTTGGAATCAACTGGTCCAAACTTTGCAGCAAATATCACCGGAGCAATCATAGGACGATGATGCTCTGGAATTCCACGAACCTCCTGTTTCATAGTTAAATCAGAATTTCGAAATCGAAGAAGCAAACACAATTGGGAATATTCAGCGAAGGGCTGACATCCTGTGTTATGTACAAAGGTTACAACGTCATGAAGCGAGTTTGAGGGTTCAACTCAAGAAGCTTCTCAAAGTTTTCGATTACCTGAGGGTTCATAACCTCACACCTGGTGAGGAACCGGAGAGATAATTCTGAAAACCGATCCGAGAGTGGCAACATGCCAGCCAGCACTTCAAGATTCATCGTATGAGTCGAGTGCATGCAACCTAACGTAATACGAGGACACCGATACTGAATACGTTCCAGTTTGATGATGTGCGACCGAGCCGCCGATTGAAAACAAAAACTACCGTATTCCATAACCGACAAAATCGTTGTCCGGTACAACGTTAGAAGATCTTGTGGATGCGCTCCCCAGCAGGTCCCGGTAATTGTGCAGAGAAAGTTGATCCTTGGCTGGCACTTTCGCTTCAGATACTCAATATGGGATCTCCAGGTGCACTTTGAATCGAACCAGACCAAACAAGATGTACCCAGACCAAACAAGTGTACCTCCAAATTTTAAGCTTCGGTTGTGCAGGATTATGCTTCCTTGAAAAACTACCAACTCAGTTTTCTCCGTAGAGCATTTGATACCTAGGTCTAGAGCCCACGTAGACAAATTATCTAAAGTATCCTGCAAGGGTCCTTGTAGATCGACACCATTTGGTCCCGTGACAGACACTACACCGTCATCTACAAGTTGTCTCAACGTACAGTTGTCACTTAGACAACCGTCAATGTCTTTGACATAAAAATTATACAAAAGGGGGCTTAAACAAGATCCTTGTGGGAGACCCATGTAGCTAAATCGAAAAGCTGTAGAGTTTCCATGAGAAAAGCTCATATGTTTCTCTGACAGCAAATTGTACAATTTTTTTTTTCAATAATGGTGAAAAGCCACAAGCGTGGAGTTTATCTGAGAGAATTTCAACAGATATTGAATCAAAAGCCCCCTTGATATCCAAGAACACAGAAGCCATTTGCTCTTTTTAGCAAAAGCTAACTGAATATCCGTGGAAAGCAACGTGAGATAGTCGTTTGTGCCCTTACCCCTACGGAAACCATATTGAGTATCTGAAAGCAGGTTATTCGTCTCAACCCATTTGTCCAGACGAAGGACAAGGATCATTTTCTCCAACAACTTTCGAATACAGGATATCGCGATGGGTCGATAGGAGTTGTGGTCGGACGCGGGCTTACCAGGTTTTTTTAATGGCAATAACTCTCATTCGTCTCCAATTATCCGGTACAATGTTGAGTTCCAGAAACTGATTGGACAAGTTCAACATGCGCCTCTTAGCGACGTCTGGGAGGTTCTTAAGCAAGTTGAAATTGATCCTGTCAGCCCCTGAAGCTGTGTTGCCACACGAAAGGAGTGCGAGAGAGAGTTCTACCATTGGAAGAGGTTGGCTGATCTCATCTATCGAATTCGTTGTTTCGCGAGGAAACATTTGTGCTGGCACAGAATCTGGACAAACTTTTCGCGCGAACTTGAGCATCCATTGGTCTGAGTACTCCTCGTTCTCGTTGTTCGTAATTCTGTTACGCAATCTTCGCGCCGTATTCCAAAGCGGTATTCATCGACGTTTCACGCGATAGCCTGTCCACGAACTGTCGCCAGTAACCGCGTTTCTTGGCCTTGATGAGGTTCTATATTCTCGTTATAGGCGGTACCTTTCAAAGTGCCTCAGTGTTCCACGTCTACTGAACAACTTTGAACGCGTTGGAATTTTTCGTATACCTCGGTGCATTGCTGATCCCACCATGGGGATGGAGGTTTCGCGAAATGGCGTTCCTGGGACTCGGTCGAGCTTGAGCTTGAATCGCGCTTTTCAAAATCAGGTTGGGGAGGAAGTTATATTCCTCCAGCGGTGGAAGCCCTTCTACCGTTGTTACGGCCTCATCTATTGCTGTCTTGAACCTTGTCCAATCGATAGCACGAGTTAGGTCATACGTGACGTTGATGGCTTCCGGCGGAGTGAGCCCGGTGGCAACCAAAATTTTTATGGGCAATGATCGCTACCGTGGAATGCTGGATCGACACTCCACGTGCAGTCCAACGATAATGAATTCGAGCAAAGTGTGAGGTCTTATCTACTGCCAATCGAGGATGACCAATCAAGCGGTGTTACTTCCATTGTTGAGAACTGTCATATTAAAGTTGTCACAGAGGTCATATATCAAAGAAGAACGGTATCATCGTACAGTTCTCTCCCAGCCTGTACCGTGAGAGTTAAAATCTCCCATGATCAACCGCGGAACAGGATGGACCGAACAAATATCTGAAAGCTGCTTTGGTTAACTGGTGCTCTAGGAGGAATGTAAACAGCAGCAATGCAAAGGCTTTTATTTTTAATAATAGCTCTCCCACATGCGACAACTTCAATACCTGGAATCGGAGGAAAATTCAATCTATAGAAGGAGTAGATATTTTTGATCCCCAAAAGTACTCCACCTCCACGTGAATCCTCACGATCAAGCCGAATGATGTTGAAATCGTGAATCGGAAGATCGATTTCGGGCGAAAGCCATGTTTCACAAAGATCAAAGTGCATCACAACCGATATTGTGAGCTAAAAATTTAAATGACTCCAATTTAGGAATCAAACTTCGACAAACTTCGACCTCTTTTGGCAAATTATCCATCGAAGGAAATGATAGCTGCAAGGAGGGGCCACTTTAATGTAAACCTCTTCAAAAAAGTTTTCACTAGTGGGGAGCATTGCTATAGCAATGCTTTTAAGATGGTCAAAAATTTCGAGATACTTGAAAAACCTTCCACAATATCATCGAATGAGAACAGCCCGGATGAAGAGGGGCTTTGTTTTATAATCGGGGCACCAGGGGTATTAGATGTCCCCGGAGAGATGGGAAACCTGTGTAGTTGGCACTACGAAAACCAGGAGATTCTGGATTATCCTTCTTCCTCTTCGCTTTGAATTGGGCATGTTGACTTGAGGCTTCTGGTTCGCTGCTTTCACTGCGTCTTCGCTTCCGTGAAGAACCTTCCGGAGAACTAAAGATGTTCTCCTCAACCAAGTCCGAATCAGAATCGTCATCTGACAGAGGAGCAAAGGGATTTGTATTGTTATCGGGTGGCGAAGCTCCTAAGCATTTCTGCAAAAGATTGCCTTGAACGTTGTTTTAGCGAGCAGTTCTACTTTGTTCGCGTTGTTTATACGCCGGGCACTGACGAGAGAGCATGAGGAGGAGTTCCTTGCAGAAAACGCATTTTAGTGTATTATCTGCACAGGGACCAGCCTCATGTTTCTCCCCGCAAGTTGAGCAGCGTGCCTTATTGCTGCAATGGAGGCTGTATGCCCATCTGCTGGCAGTTTTGGCAGATCATTACCCGGGGTATAAACAACCGTACAGGTAGCCGAAGTTTTCCTAGTTGTATAAGTGAGGAACGGCAGAGCTGGTAAAAGGTCGCCCGAAACGAGTCCGTGGGGTAACTTTTTCTTACCCTCGCTGTGCGATATTTTCACCAGCTTTTGCACTTCCAGCATTTGAACTGGGGAAGCAGAGGGTTGTTGAATCGGCCAATCGCTTGCTTCTCCAAAATTTCAGGCACAGACTCGCACCTGTGACCACTCCTACAATATCCACATCACGAGCTGGAATATAAACTCGATATTCGAGTGTAAATGCTGGAGGCAGCAATCTCATTAGCCTGTTTCAGGTTCGAGACGACAACACGGAGTTTATTAAATTTTACTTTCGTGATCTCTGTCTGGCTGAGAATCGCTTCGTCAGATCACATGTAATTTTATATACATTCAAAGGTTTCATTTTGACTGAAAGTAGATAGCCCATGGACCGACCGAGTCAATTGACATGATCGCGGTCTGAATTTTGTCTGTGCTCTCCCCCATCGGTGTCCATAGGTAATTTTCCAGCCAAACCTTCCATGTCGAAGAAACCTCTTCAACATGCACGATTTGCTCTTACTCGTGGGAGCGTTGAACGCCCCCAACTATTTAAATCACACACAACACAAAACAAACAAATTAAAGCTAAACTCTAGTGGGATGAGGGACAGGGAAATTTTTTTAACTAATATTACTGATCTGTGTGCTGCTGCTGCCGACGCACCGCATGCGCGAACGTCGCACTTCTATGGGGGAGCTGGGAGCGGTGCGCTGTGTGGGTGTACAGGTGAATGCGATCATCGCCTTCGTGCACCGCTCAACGCTGTCGGATGACCGTTGGCGATGTAGTGATGTATCGCTGGTTAGCGTCACCACGCTGAGATGAAGCGAAAATAAGTGGCGGATAATTCGCCAGCTAGCACTAATTGATTTTCTAATTGCACTGGAAACCACACTGCTTACTTAGAAAAACTCACTTTCATTCTATCCACTGAGTGAAACGATTTGAGAAAAACTAATAGGTTCAAAGATCACTCGATAAATCTTTTTTCTTTCGCTGAACGAAGTGAATGTGGCCGATAAATCATATGTGAAAATCATTTCTGTGTTTCAAAGCAGTTTAATTTGATTTAGTATTGTAAAATTTGGTGTTAGGTTGCTTAATACAGCTCGCAAGAAATAGTTATTAGAAAATCAGAAGAAAAACCGTTCAAAGACAGCGTTATAATAAATAAATTGATGGGACGAAGTTGCATCCACAAATAGACGCTATTTTGTGCTAAAAACCAACGTTACATCCATATCCTTCGAAAGATTCTGACT